>CAJHNH020001166.1:0-193594 GCA_905116865.2 Candidula unifasciata
GATATTCCACGACTCACATCCGTCATATTGCTACAGGAAAGATGAGAGATATTCCACGACTCACATCCGTATATTGCTACAGGAAAGATGAGAGATATTCCACGACTCACATCCGTATATTGCTACAGGATATTCCACGAAGATGAGGAGATGAGAGATTTCCACGACTCACATCCGTATATTGCTACAGGAAAAGATGAGAGATTTTCCACGACTCACATCCGTATATTGCTACAGGGAAGATGAGAGATATTCCACGACTCACATCCGTATATTGCTACAGGGAAGATGAGAGATATTCCACGACTCACATTCGTATATTGCTACAGGGAAAGATGAGAGATATTCCACGACTCACATTCGTATATTGCTACAGATATTCCACGACTCACATTCGTATACTGCTACAGGGAAGATGAGAGATATTCCACGACTCACATTCGTATATTGCTACAGGGAAGATGAGAGATATTCCACGACTCACATTCGTATATAGCTACAGGAAGATGAGAGATACTCCACGACTCACATTCGTATATAGCTACAGGGAAGATGAGAGATATTCCACGACTCACATTCGTATATTGCTACAGGGAAGATGAGAGATATTCCACGACTCACATCCGTATATTGCTACAGGAAAGATGAGAGATATTTCACGACTCACATTCGTATATTGCTACAGGAAAGATGAGAGATATTCCACGACTTACATTCGTATACTGCTACAGGGAAGATGGGAGATAGTCCACGACTCACATTCGTATATTGCTACAGGAAAGATGAGAGATATTCCACGACTCACATCCGTATATTGCTACAGGGAAGATGAGAGATATTCCACGACTCACATCCGTATATTGCTACAGGAAAGATGAGAGATATTCCACGACTCACATCCGTATATTGCTACAGGAAAGATGAGAGATATTCCACGACTCACATCCGTATATTGCTACAGGGAAGATGAGAGATATTCCACGACTCACATCCGTATATTGCTACAGGAAAGATGAGAGATATTCCACGACTCACATCCGTATATTGCTACAGGAAAGATGAGAGATATTCCACGACTCACATCCGTATATTGCTACAGGGAAGATGAGAGATATTCCACGACTCACATTCGTATATTGCTACAGGGAAGATGAGAGATATTCCACGACTCACATTCGTATATTGCTACAGGGAAGATGAGAGATATTCCACGACTCACATTCGTATACTGCTACAGGGAAGATGAGAGATATTCCACGACTCACATTCGTATATTGCTACAGGGAAGATGAGAGATATTCCACGACTCACATTCGTATATAGCTACAGGGAAGATGAGAGATACTCCACGACTCACATTCGTATATAGCTACAGGGAAGATGAGAGATATTCCACGACTCACATTCGTATATTGCTACAGGGAAGATGAGAGATATTCCACGACTCACATCCGTATATTGCTACAGGAAAGATGAGAGATATTTCACGACTCACATTCGTATATTGCTACAGGAAAGATGAGAGATATTCCACGACTTATATTCGTATACTGCTACAGGGAAGATGCATGCTCTCATAATATTCTTTCTTTGATTTATGTGCTGATATTAAAAGCATGGGCTTCAAATAGGTTTCATCTTTGCATTGCTATGGCAACTCTCCTTTTAACTTCTCTATAGAAGTCTCCTTTTCTGTTTGTTGTGAAACCTGGATAATAAACGTTTGTGACATTTCCAGTTTTCTCATTCTGTGAGTGTATGTGTGTTGCTGTCTGTGTGTGGGGAGGGGGGGGCGGCGATGGGGGAGGGCGGTTTTGCTATCATTACCTTACCAGTTAGGTGAAACCCGTGTCTATGTATTTCTACTTATCCTTATCTTCTCTGACTCCAGTTACCTCATCAAATTAAAAGTAAAATAAAAGACGCTTTCCACGCCTTTAGGCATATTGGGCATATAGGGCTAGACCTCTATTTTAAAGACCAACTGATATGGTCAATATCACTCCGGTCGCCTTTACTTCCTATGACTATACCTAGTACCCACTCAAGGTTGGGTCGACCTTTCAGTCAAGGTCATTTTCTGAAACAAATCTGGCTCCCACAGGACCCGAACTCACGACCTTCTGATCCGCAGGCGAGCGTCTAGACTCTACACCACGGCGGCTCACCTTCATCGAAGTGCTGGGAAAGATATACAAATCTGTACGTAAGCTGTTAGTCCTATCTTTAAGTGCTAAGTTTGCATAAAATCTGGCAGCCATCCCCAAGGCATTCTCGTCGGATGGCCATGCTACCTCAGCTTTTACTATTGAATCAACTGGATGACTGGTTTCAGTGTTAGTCTTCTCATTTCTTCAATGGTTTTGTTTTCCTCGTTACGTTTGGAGCTCTTCTAACAGATCTCTCTGTCTCACTTTGTCTCCCTCTGTCTCTGTCTCGCTATGTGTCTCTGTCTCTCTCTGTCGCTCCCTCTGTTTCTCTCTGTCTCTATCTGTCGGTCTCTCTGTGAATGTGAGTTTGTATGTATGTACGTACGTACGTATGTATGTATGTATGTATGTATGTATGTATGTATGTATGTATGTATGTATGTATGTATGTATGTATGTATGTATGTATGTATGTATGTATGTATGTATATGTATGTATGTATGTATGTATGTATGTATGTATGTATGTATGTATGTATGTATGTAAGTATGGTATGTATGTATGTATGTTAAGTATGTATGTATGTATGTATGTATGTATGTATGTATGTATGTATGTATGTATGTATGTATGTATGTATGTATGTATGTATGTATGTATGTATGTATGTATGTATGTATGTATGTATGTATGTATGTATGTATGTATGTATGTATGTATGTATGTATGTATGTATGTATGTTCTGTATGTTGTATGTATGTATGTATGTATGTATGTATGTATGTATGTATGTATGTATGTATGTATGTATGTATGTATGTATGTATGTATGTATGTATGTATGTATGTATGTATGTATGTATGTATGTATGTATGTATGTATGTATGTATGTATGTATGTATGTATGTATGTATGTATGTATGTATGTATGTATGTATGTATGTATGTATGTATGTATGTACTTGATGTATGTATGTATGTATGTATGTATGTATGTATGTATGTATGTATGTATGTATGTATGTATGTATGTATGTATGTATGTATGTCTGTAATGTCTGTATGTATGTATGTGTGTGTGTGTGTATGTATGTATGTATGTATGTATGTATGTATGTATGTATGTATGTATGTATGTGATGTATGTATGTATGTATGTGTGTGTGTGTGTATGTATGTATGTATGTATGTATGTATGTATGTATGTATGTATGTATGTATGTATGTATGTATGTATGTATGTATGTATGTATGTATGTATGTAAGTATGTATGTATGTATGTGTGTGTGCATGTTCGTGAGTATGTGGATGTATGTGTGTACTGGGTGCCTATGTGTTTGTGTGTAAGTGAGTGATTGGGCTTGTGTGTGTATGTGTGTGTGTGTGTGTGTGTTCGCGAGTAGCATGCGCACATATTTTACCACCGATGCTTTTGTTTTTGACTTCATATCCATAATATGCATATCATTACATGAATATAACATGCTTCATTGATGAAATACAACTGCTGTGTGAAAGATGGAAGTTTGGAAGGGCCGAATGTAAGACAGGCCTGCGTGCCTAATTTGTAACCCTTTGAAAATAAAGTTCGTTCGTTCGTTCGTTCGCTCGTTCTCTCTCGCTGTGTGTCTCTGTCTCTTTCTGTCGCTCCCTCTGTTTCTCTCTGTCTCTGTCTGTCGCTCTCTCTGTGTGTCTGTGTGTCTCTCTGTCTCTCTCTGGGTGTCTCTCTCTTTTGCGATGTGTACGCTTATTAGTTATATCACGGGTCCATCTATGACATATGTCTCCGTGCACCTGGTGTAATTACTTATATCAATGCCAGTTCGAGTAATAGTCAACTTTTCTGGCATAATCTGGATACAGCAGACATAAGGAAAGCCAGAGAAGGACAGGAAACAAGGAAATCAAGGAGTGTGAATTGACAAAAGTTACATACTGTGGGCAGAAAAGCAGCTGAACGGCAGCAAAAGAGATCCCTTGTGGTTGCCTTCTGTGTCAACGACACAATGAAAGGGATATAGATTTAAAACAAATCAATCAGACAGAGCCGAATCTTCAATAGCGGATCAAACGTTGGGTCTCCTGGCACGTGATTGATAGGAAATGCGCATTCAATGTATTTTATCACACACAGAGCCAATGCGCTCTCAGATAAGCAGAGGCAATACCAATATTTGGAATGGATTCAGGAAAGGTTAAGAGGATGCACTAAACAGCAACTAAATTTACTGAACTCGGGGGGGGGGGGGGGGGTTAGGGGTGGCGGTTATGATGATGGTGGTGGTGAGGATGCTGATGATGATGGTGGTCATGGTAGCGATGATAACGGTGAGGCGGTGTGAATGATGATGGTGGTGGTTGTGGTAGCGGTGATAACGGTGATAACGGTGAGGCGGTGTGAATGATGATGATGGTGGTTGTGGTAGCGGTAATAACGGTGAGGCGGTGTGAATGATGATGATGGTGGTTGTGGTAGCGGTGATAACGGTGAGGCGGTGTGAATGATGATCATGGTGGTTGTGGTAGCGGTAATAACGGTGAGGCGGTGTGAATGATGATGATGGTGGTTGTGGTAGCGGTGATAACGGTGAGGCGGTGTGAATGATGATGATGGTGGTCGTGGTAGCGGTGATAACGGTGAGGCGGTGTGAATGATGATGTTAGTGGTCGTGGTAGCGGTGATAACGGTGATAACGGTGAGGCGGTGTGAATGATGATGATGGTGGTCGTGGTAGCGGTGATAACGGTAAGACGGTGTGAATGATGATGTTAGTGGTCGTGGTAGCGGTGATAACGGTGAGGCGGTGTGAATGATGATGATGGTGGTCGTGGTAGCGGTGATAACGGTGATAACGGTGAGGCGGTGTGAATGATGATGATGGTGGTCGTGGTAGCGGTGATAACGGTAAGACGGTGTGAATGATGATGGTGGTGGTTGTGGTAGCGGTGATAACGGTGAGGCGGTGTGAATGATGATGGTGGTGGTTGTGGTAGCGGTGATAACGGTGAGGCGGTGTGAATGATGATGATGGTGGTTGTGGTAGCGGTGATAACGGTGAGGCGGTGTGAATGATGATGATGGTGGTCGTGGTAGCGGTGATAACGGTGAGGCGGTTGAATGATGATGTTGGTGGTCGTGGTAGCGGTGATAACGGTGAGGCGGTGTGAATGATGATGATGGTGGTCGTGGTAGCGGTGATAACGGTAAGACGGTGTGAATGATGATAATGGTGGTCGTGGTAGCGGTGATAACGGTAAGACGGTGTGAATGATGATGATGGTGGTCGTGGTAGCGGTGATAACGGTAAGACGGTGTGAATGATGATGGTGGTGGTCGTGGTAGCGGTGATAACGGTAAGACGGTGTGAATGATGATGATGGTGGTCGTGGTAGCGGTGATAACGGTAAGACGGTGTGAATGATGATGATGGTGGTTGTGGTGGTGATAATGATGATGGTGATGGCAGAGATGATGATGGTTGTGGCAGTGGTGATGGTGATGATGGGGTGTCAGTGATTATGTCACACAATGATTACCCACTTCCTGTGTGAGTTGTGTATTTCAGATGAAAGGAGTGTTTTATAGACAATCTGCGATCTCCTACAGCATGTATCAGTTCGTGTACTGACACACCTACATGCCATGCAACAAGACTGTCAAGAATTTTCTCTCGTTGTCTTCCTCCTATAATAAGTTGTAATTATACAATTATTTATTAATTATTATAGTATAAATATATATATATATATATATACTATATATATATATATAGATATATATATATATATATATATATATATATAACATAAACACACATACATATACATACACGTATATACATACACAAATATATACACACATATACATTCCAAATATTTGCATACATACATATATATAAACTTACCAACTTTCCCCTCTGCTAAAACACCCAAGCATCACTATGGCACTAAAACAACTGATAAATTTCATGTTTATACCAACCCTCTGCTACCAATGCCAAACCTGGTCCCTAACAAGAGCACAGGAGAAAAAGATCACGACGTGCGAAATGAGATGCTTACGTAAGGCTGCCAATGTCACAAAGAGAGACAGAGTTCGAAACGAGAACATTAGATCAATTGTAGGAACCACACCATGCCTGCAATACATAAAGAAGCAACAAATAGAGTGGTTTGGCCACTTGATGCGAATGCAAACCGACCAACTGCCTCTACGAGCATACAACGAACAGCACTACTGCCCTAGAGCAAGAGGCAGACCGAGAGTACGATGGATAGACAATATATCAGAGATCCTGAGGCAACACGGACTAACAACAACACTTGCAACACACCTGGCCCAGGATAGAAAACTGCGACTCCCCACTACGCTGTGAGGCAATTGTGGACAAGACAAGACAAGACATATATATAAACATACATACTCACACACACACAAACACATATATATATATATATATATATATATATATATATATATATATATATATATATATATATACACATAGATATATACACATACACAAACACACACACACACACATATATATATATATATACGTACATATATATATACACCCACACATATAAATATATATATACATATATATGTATAATATATACACATACACCTATAAAAATATATCTACACACACATGAATATTCACGCATTTACATATATATACACGCATATACATATACACATATATATACATACAAACATAAATGTATACACACACACACATATATATATATATATATATATATATATATATATATATATATATATATACTCATACACATGTATATTGAACCCATGACCTTCGAAACCGCAGCTTGGCGTCTAACCGCTACATCATGGCAGACTCCTAATCCCCCCTCCCCCCACACCCTCCCCCCTCCCCCACCTCAACAACAAAAAATGCGTAAACATTTTTTTTATTAGATTTTTTTTTTAAATCACACTTGAAAATTTCTTTAAACATACGTTTCGTATATTTTATTTTAATGAAAAGCATTTTGACTAATTTTTTAGCAGCGAATGTTTTAATCATCTCTAATGCAATTTTTAAAAATAAGCGAAGCATTGGTGTCAATGGTAGAAGTACGGAGAAAGCGGAGGCGAAAAACGAAATAAAAATGGCAGTAAGGATAAAGAAGGTGGGGATGGAAAAGATATGATGAAAGAGAAGGAGACAGGAGGTTAGCTGCTGGTTGTAGCACTGCTGGTCCGTAGGGTGATTGGGTTTTAGTATTGGTCAGTTAGGTAATTGGTTGTTAGGGTGCTGACTGTTTGTTAGGCTGTTGACTGGTTGTTAGGATTTAGAGGGGTTGTTAGGGTGTTGAGTGATTGTTAGGGTGTTGACTGGTTGTTAGGATTTAGAGGGGTTGTTAGGGTGTTGAGTGATTTAGGCTGTTGACTGGTTGTTAGGATTTAGAGGGGTTGTTAGGGTGTTGAGTGATTGTTAGGGTGTTGACTGGTTGTCAGGGTTTCACTGGATGTTAGGTTGTTGACTGTTTGTTAGGCTGGTGACTGTTTGTTAGGATGTTGACTCGTTGTTAGGATGTTGACTGTTTTTTAGGCTGGTGACTGTTTGTTAGGATGTTGACTGGTTGTTAGGATGTTGAGTGATTGTTATGGTGTTGACTGGTTATTAGATGTTCACTGGTTGTTAGGGTTTTGGCTAGTTGTTAGAGTGTTGACTAGTTGTTAGGGTGTGAACGGTTGTTAGGGTGCTGACTGGTTGTTAGGGTGTTGACTGGTAGTCAGGGTTTCACTGGTTGTTAGAGTGCTGACTGGTTGTCAGGGTTTCACTGGTTGTTAGAGTGTTGACTGGTTGTTAGAGTGCTGACTGGTTGTTAGGGTGTTGACTGGTAGTCAGGGTTTCACTGGTTGTTAGAGTGCTGACTGGTTGTCAGGGTTTCACTGGTTGTTAGGGTGTTGACTGGTTGTCATGGTTTCACTGGTTGTTAGTGTTGACTGGTTGTCAGGGTTTCACTGGTTGTTGGAGTGTTGACTGGTTGTCAGGGTTTCACTGGTTGTTAGGGTGTTGACTGGTTGTCAGGGTTTCACTGGTTGTTTAGGTGTTGACTGGTTGTCATGGTTTCACTGGTTGTTAGGGTGTTGACTGGTTGTCAGGGTTTCACTGGTTGTTAGAGTGCTGACTGGTTGTCAGGGTTTCACTGGTTGTTAGAGTGCTGACTGGTTGTCATGGTTTCACTGGTTGTTAGAGTGCTGACTGGTTGTTAGAGTGCTGACTGGTTGTTAGGCTGTTGATTGGTTGTTAGGGTGTTGACTGGATGTTAGGGTGTTGTTAGGCTGTTGACTGGTTGTTAGGCTGTTGACATGTTTTAGGTGTTCACTCGTTCTTAGGGTATTGGTCGATCGGGTGATTTGTTGTCAGGGTATTGGTCGATCGGGTTTGTTGTTAGGGAACTGGTCGTTCGAGTCATTTTTTTTTTTTAACGGGATTACTTCAGAAGGCTAACTGATCTGTTTATTGTACGGTAAATCCTCTAGAAACCTGATATCGGACTCTGAAATCCACTGTAGTCATGTTTAGGTTGTCTGGGATCTGAAAAAAGAAAACTTCATCTATTTGACAAGGGTGGCGGCAGCGTTGTGGCTAGATTTGTGTCTTCTGACACAAAAGTCTGGTCTGATGTACCCGGTGGATGCTTTGGCGACGTCAGGCTCGACAACCAGAAAAACAGCAAGGAAACCTCGTATAACAGCACAGGTGGCAGAAACACAGGCGTAATGATACGTCACAATTGGAAGGGAAAAAATAGGAAGACACAAGCACAGAAACACAGTCCCAACATAACCGCCGCTCCTTTAAAGGAGTTGGTTAGGGACACGGGGACTTTGTTTTTAAAGATTGAACGTGGAACATAGGCCCAAACTGACGTGAAACAAGCTCTCTCTCTACCTTACACGATAAATCATTATTAAATGTTGTACCTCAAGTCCTTAGAATTCCGTGCCCTGAAGGTGTTTTCCACAACATGCTCAAGTACCTTTTTTTTCCCTGGGTCAGATTTAATTGTTCCACTCTTTGGCATCAAAAATATCGGGACGTATCGATCGTGACACGAGATGTCTCTCCGGCGATGTTAATAAAATGAGCTATTGATTCTAGAGAAGGAAGGGAGGGCTGGGACAGTGTAGGGAATAAACAGATGGAAAAGCTGACTGGCTTGTGACAGGCTGCTAGCTGAGTGTTGACATTTCTACTTATGTTATTGCGGTGATTCCCGCAAAATAAAAACACTGGGTCTTGTTTAAATTTTCGCCTGTGTATAGTGGGAGCAGGCATGGTAAGACCATCATGAACTTTGATAACAGAACGAAATAAATTTCAAGCTTTGTTTTGAATGACGTGGACACCCAATCGTGTCTAATATTGTCCCTTCTAGATGGATTAACCCACCCCCATGAAGTATGTCGTAAAAGGCGATGATTAATTCGGGTACGCTGATATCAGATGCTCAGCCAAGGAAAGTTGATTTCGTAGCATAGATGTAAACCACAGCACAGCGTTCGTACCGCCCTTTTTAAAAAAGGCAAGCGGAAAAGAAACAAAATATATTAATTTTTGCTTAAAAATAAGCCCTATGGCTTGTTTTGATTTTTAATAATTCATAATAATTTATACTAAAATGTATTCAGAGAACGTTTATCTTTTATTATTATAATTTTTTTTTTTTTTTTTTTTCAAATGAAAATGGTGGATATGGGTATTCATGGATGGCTCAGCAAAGGGAGATGGTTGGGATAGAGGCGGAGATGGTTTTGAGGTTTTGAACAGCGGATGAACATCATGGCACACAGGTAGTAACGCTTAAGAGCTCCGTTCTTCTTCTAACTCAAGTCTGAGTCCGAAGAAACTCAGCACATTGCACATGCTCTGTAGCACTGGCGAGGATCCTTAAATACTTTGGGTAGATTTTTAACTCCATATTTTGGCCGGGCAGGGCCGTTAGGTTACTCTTTTCGATTTCCAATTGCCAAGAGATTTTTTTACGTGCGCAACAGTGCACACGGGCATCCGGTCTTACTACTCAGAGACCAGGGGTAATTACTAGGCGGAGGCGGAGAAATAAACACTGAATGGAAGAAAGGTGCCACACAGGATTTGTGTTTCCCTACATAGAAACACTCCGCCATTTACAAAGTGGTAGCTATGGCGCTGGGTGATGCAGTATCTATTTTTACTTGATTAGTGCAGCTATGAGTCAAAGGTGGTTATACTGACAGATGCACGCTGAGTACTGCAAGCAATCCAAAATGATAAGCAACTGCATTTCAACAAAATTAGATCTATGCTAAATCAAAAAGGCCAGCTAACTAAGCAGACCGTGCTTCAGTGGACCAAGGCCACTGCAATATTTAGAAAAATAAAACAGTAAACTATTTAGCCACAATCTGAAGTCATACAGAACAAATACAGGATGTACTAATAAAGAAAATGTTTTGAGGTTTTGAACAACGGATCAACATCATGGCCCACGGGTGTAACCCATAGGTGCTCCGTTCTTTTTCTAACTCAAGTCTAAGTCCGAAGAAGCTCAGCGCAGTGCACAGTCTCTGTAGCACCGATGAGGATCCTGAAATACATTGGGTAGATTTTTATTTCCAAATTGTGCCTTGGCAGCGCCGTTAGGGCACTCTTTTCGATTTTCAAGTGCCAGTAGGTTGTTTTTTTTTTTTTTACGTGCGCTACAATGCACACGGGCGTCCGATCTCACTACCCAGAGACCAGGGGGAATTACTAGAAGTCCAAGATCACATGAACAAAATCCAAGCCCTTACCGAGGATTAAACCCGGAACCTCTAGCACTCGAGGCGGACACCATGCCTCGAGACCACGTAGATTAAACTCAGATCAAGGCAGCTGTTAGAACACACTGGGACACACTTTTCACCCACGACACAGTCATGAAGACCCAATCCGCCTCCTCACATGACGGGACATTAAATTTCGACTACATACTGGACACAACATAATCTGCAGCCACATGCACAGGAAGTTCATCAAGATTCAGGGTTTCGCAACTTTGTACATGTGGACATAAACTATATAATACTGAACGTGTGCAACAGGCATGCTCTCAATATTGCAATGGAAATTAGGCTGTATGAAACAAAGAAAGATATGCGTCGCACCATATACTTCATAGTCCTGCGGCCATCTCCTCTGAACACCGCTGACAGGGAAAACTAAAATTGCCAGCTAACACTTGTGTATTCAGCAAACGCACTCACATACATGATGTACTGTCCATTTCACTGCTCAAGATCTAAATGTTAGATATCCAATCACAGAACTCCAACTTAAATCTGCATGACAAACTGGCAAGGCAATATCGATTAGCCAAACACAATTATGTTTATTTCTTCGGTCTGCAACTCTAGGATGCGCCAGCCAGTATGGACAGAATTTAGGATTACATGAACACGACTCGTTCCTGTAAATATGAGATAGATATTTATATAAGGATAAGGATATAAGATGTGAAGAAATAAGATGTGTACAAGCGCGACATGAATGGTACCTGTTTTGAGGTTGAGGCGTTGCTACAGGATTCCATGGACCGTATCATATGTACGGGAGGAATTAGAGAGGGAATGGAGATAACAGATTGCAATGGTAAATACATGCGACGGCAGCAGTTGTCCTGATATCTCATGCTCTAATTGTGGAAGACATTTCTTAACGCGAGCGGGTCTTGCTATCGCCAAGGGCAGTCATTCCCATGCTTTAACCAGGCACAATATAACACTCTTAGCTAGAAAAACTGAAAGGTGCTAACAATGCGCTTCTTTGCTATATCCTACTGTAGATTTTGATATCAGACAACAAACTAACAATTCTTACTCACATTACTGGTTTAGGAATCGACATCATAACACAGCGGGCATACCCTTAGGTGCTCCGTCTCCAGCAGGAAATGTCTTAAGATGTAGATACTACCTGTTCTTGTAGCCCACTGATTATAAACTCCTCGTTCTCTTCCTCTGATTACGTCTTTCCTTGCCGGATCCACACCTAATTCCTTGTTCACACATTAATACACGTTATTTCGTACTTTTGTTTACATCATCATCGTAAACTATTACTGCTGTTAAACTGCCTGTGGAGGAATAATTTGCGATCCAGTGCACGCTGGCTGCTATTTGGCTATTGTCATGCCGTGAAGGCGCCGAGTGTCTCTAATGTTGTCGATCCATGTTTTCGAGGCTGTCCTCTTGTTCTTGCAGCTGATCTTCTGAGATGTAGTCCTGTGATGGTATTTGATCTTGCTGCATTCTTACAAGATGGCTAAACTATTGATCTGCTGTTTGTTATCTACAGGTACAGGTATAAGCACAGCTGGAATTTTGCTTATAATGACGCTGGTGATATTTATTTGTTTCAGTGTATAGAAAATTAATGGGACAACCCTGTATAATTAAGGAGCGGACTCATGTGACAAAGAGATGTGTTGGCAAAGCTGCCGGAAAAACAAGAAAATATTGAATTAAAAAAGAAGAAACTGGAAGACTGGGACTTAAATCATTTACACAATTCATTAGAGAGACACACATCAGATAGTTCGGCCATTTGGAGAATACCCTAGTACCAAGTGATAATAACGACGGCGACAACCAAGATGATGTTAGCACTAACGAAAGCGACAATAAAAATGACAACGATACTGATTCTGACAACGTCTGTTCGATCACGATGATGATGTTGGTGGTGGTGGTGATGGTGACAACGATAATGGTGATGATTACCCAGATTGTCAGAGGCCAGTTCAGTTACGGGATGAGTAGGTGTGATGATAGTGAATCATAACGTATAAGCGAGTTGACCCCCATTCAAACTCAGAGCGGAAGAAAAAAAAAGAAAAAAGAGAAAAAAAAGAAAGAAAAAAAAAAGAGAGCACAGAAAAAAAAGAGAAATGCTCCCATATCAAATTCAGAGCGAGATCGGGCAGTTTGGCCACGGAATAAACTGTGTCGACTGAGTTGGGCTAAGCCCTCCGCCCCACTAGTAACACGAGGTACAGCGTGTCAGAGAAGAACGCTGAAGAGGAAAAAAAGACTTGACCAGAGCTTGTTCGGGAGAGACACGGGAGTAGACTTGGACTGCACGGTTGTAGAACGGCGACTGTAAAGTATCTTCTATTAGAAACACTTAGCGTAATTTGTATTAGTGACGATTAGCAAGAATAGTATTTGTGGTTAGGCTTTAGATATACGGTGTTCTGGCAAAATTGTTCATTTATAATGTTTCTCGCGTAGCAATAGTTCTCACGCAACATCTGTTGAGCCAATAGTTAATGTTGACATGCATCGTGGGTGGCGTTAACACAGCCCACTCATACTTAGATCACTCACCTTATGTCGTGACGAGGACGGCAGCTTTGTTAGCGCTGTACGACGTTGAGGTGGAATCGAGTCCTTAAGGTATCCATGGAAAACGGCTCGGGGTGGATAGTGAATACAAAAGCTATCACCACCGGCGTTTCGGATCAAGGAACATCCATTCCGTTGAGGTTTGCTTTAGGTTGAATTGATCTTTGTATATTAAAGATTATGTGTGTACTCCGTAGGTGTGTGTATTAAGTGTATCCTAGGGTAGTTAAGTATGTTAGCTGGCCTACCTAACGAGCCATAATCAAGTAGGTCCCTGACAGATAATGGGTGCTCGCCCGGGATCAACCTAATGATGATGAATATGGCGACAATGATTTTCGATGATGATGGTGATGACAGCTACAACGAAAATGATGGCGACAGTGATAATGAGGTAGATGTCCTACATTTTCCTCTTCTCCGCTACATATCCTTTGTCTCCCCCTCACAGTTCTCCTCTACAAAACCAATTTCAGTCGCGAAGCCGGGGGAAATAATTAGCTAACGTGAGAATTGTCAGTTAAGCAGAAAAGTTTGCGCCAATTTACTCCCACAGTTGGATACACATTCGGATAATTGTTATTTGCATTCCTGAGTTTTATTTCCTCCTTAATCTGTGTTTTATGTGTCATTTTCACCCTAGTCGCATTTACAGAACAAAGATAAAGGCAGATACAGTTTTTTAAAGGGGTGGGGGGGGGAGACTATATTAATTCGGTTAGTTTGACGTTAGTCTTTCAAAATAGAGTAGGTCACCTTTCATTCACAAGTTTGTTGGGCTGGTCGACTTTCCTGAAGGTTACGGGTGTGTCCCGTTCTGTGTTTGGTTCTGCGATGTCTTGCATTTAGGTTTTCATTCCGAGACACGCCTGAAAGTATCCCTTTCCCTAGCCAGCTCTCCGGCCCCATGTGCTTTAAATGCCAATGCATCTTCAATGTCTTGTATCCAACTTCGCGGTGGTCGACCCCTGCCTCGCCTTCCACAAACTGTACCTTCCATCGCCGTCTTTTCCAAGCCACTATTACTACTCGGCGTCAATAATGATGCAGTTGGTCTCATGTCAGCGTCGAAGCACAAACTTATCTTGAGAGAGGTGCAATCACTGTCTTGTGCTTTATATTATGTAAACTGAGAAAGAAAGATAATAGAGCAGAGAATGCTTTTCACACTACATCAGCACCTGATCCTGTCAGTGGTTAATTATGGCCTTGGAATGCTTACCGCCTCAAAGAGTCAGATGGACAAACTAGAGCGCATACAGAACGCGGCTATGCGGGTCATTCTGGCTTGCACCAGAGACACCCCAGTGGTGTTTATGCGATACAGCCTTGGTTTGCCTACTGTTGCAAATAGGCACAGGGTGCTGCAGGCGAAGTCTTATCTCAGGGTAGCTGCAGACACAGACCACCCTCTGCGTGAAGCTCTGTGTGCAGTTAAGGGTCAGCGGCTGATAAGAGGGAGGTCATGGATGACTCAGGCAGAAGACACAATCCGATAGGTTTGCATCCTTGAGAACATTAGGCGAGGAAAAGAGTGGGTCAAAGTGCCACCTGAGCAGCCAGACTTGTGTAGAGTCATAATCACGCTGAGCCGGGAAAGCAGAGACTGGCCAGCAGGTGCCACAAAGGTGGTAATTCAGCAATTAATTCAAGATAATGCTCGCTCAGAGGATTTGATCATTTACACAGACGATTCAGTGTCTAGAGGCAAAAGAAGAGCTTGGGGCTTCATAGCAAAAGTTAATGGTCGACGTTTGGTGTAGGAGAGCCTAGGATATGATACCACAACATGCAGCTTAAGAATGCAGCTTTCCGCTGGCTAGAGAACACGACAAACACACACACACACACACACACACACACACACACACATCGTGATTGTAACTGATTCAGAAAGCATGCTGAGGAAGATCAGAACAGGTATGCTTCGTGCAGAGCGGCATGCTTCGCTGGAGAGGACACGGGTGAGGAGTATTGTCTAGATTTTTTACCGGGGCACGCCGGTGTGTTGGGACATGAACAGGCAGACAGACTGGCTGGCTCTGTACAACTTGGTGGAATACTGATACATGATAAGGCAGACGTGGTTAGTGCCTTGTGGGAGAGTGTGTACAATTTGGAGGAGCAGATGAATCACCACAGTCTGGTGAGATTGATCCAGCGGGGAGTGACGAGAGGTTCTGGCAGATGCTCAACGCTTAGAGTAAAGGCAAGACGGATGTTTAATCAGAATGCTACTGGCACCATTAGTATCGGAACTCTTCGCTGGCTGTTGTAGATGGGGACGAAGCGCTTATGGGAATGCCCCGAGTGCTGTGATGTCGGTTCTTGAATCAAATCAGAAAGAAAGATAACTACATGGACGCCTTGAAAACAAGGTATTGGCGCCACAAAATCAATCAACTAATCTTAGATTTTCGTTGCTCGTATGGGGCGGCGAAACCTAACTGCACAAGCTGGAAGGCGCATCTTGATTAGGAAATTGTACGTCAGGAACATAAATACATTAGCCAGATTTATATTAGAAATGAAACGCGCTTGGCATGGTTTTCCCGAATAAGAACACCTGCCTACATTGTGAAATCTTGCGAAATAAAACAAATCAAAGTGTGGAAAAGTCATAGAAACTATTTAATCTTAATCAGATTTATATTAAAAATGAAACGCAAATGGCAACGCATTCCTGGACAAGCGAATCTGTCACTATGGGAACTCTTACAACACAAAACGAAGCAAAGTGCGAAAAAGTCATAGAAGCTTTCTAATGTTGAAATGAGAGAGCTTTCCGTGAACGAACCAATGTAACGGCTTCTAGGGTTTTCCAGATCCGAAAAGCGTGCTACTTTTGATGGTCTGGGGATGTCGAAGAAGGGATCTCCGTGATTATCCTGACATACAAGAATGTTTTAAATTGTTGAACATTAAGCCAAGCATGCCCGTTGGCTGCTTCAAACATTGACACAGGATACCAGTGTTGCCACTTTTCTTTGACAAAAAACATCCAGAACGGAGTCAAAACATATCTAAAAACATCTAAATTTGCGTTGAAAACATGTAGAAAAAAACAACCAAATAGAAAGAGTCACAAATTACATAACTATTGATATGACTTACCCTATAGAATCATGTTCTCATCTTCACTGATGTCTGCCTCACAAGATCCACAGGATAAACATAGCTTGGATGATGAAGTTGAAGTTTCAGATCGAAAATGTCTCTAGTATGCTTTAGCTATTCCAGTTTCTTTAAATACACAATCAGGGAGCCGATAAGTGAAACAGCATTTCCTACTCATCAGGCCAAATTTTATTATCAAGATAGCATTTAAGAGGTCCAATTTCATCCTGTTTCTTAGGTTAGATTTGATATAATTCATAACACTGAAAACTCTTTCTGCGTCAGGGGTAGTATCATGGCAGACGTATCATATTCACAGAGCTTATTTACAGAATTGACTGTTTGATGAGGCACTTTTAAAATGTCTCACTTCCCTCCAAAACGCTTCAATTTCTGTTTTGTTTGTCCATTCAGCTAAATTTATTTTAGTTAACTGATATTCTGCTTCCTCGACCCTATTATCAGTAGCCCCTAAAAATTTCATAACTTTACAATATTTATGTATGTCCTTTACTTTCTGAAGTATGTTGCTCACGGAAAAGAGTTAAATATTTTTCAATACATCAAGACTTTCAGGAAGTCTCTGCTTTAATTGCTTGAATAATGAGATAAGGAAATCTTGACAGCATTTTCTTGAGTTTTTGTTTTTTTTTCCATTCTCTATTAACGGTCCTTTTGTTTTTAAATCATTAATTTTTGATTCGATTTGACTCCACGCCGCGTGGATACCCTCGACGGTGGCGGCCTCTTCTTCTTCTTCGCGTTCACCAGCTGTACACTCTGGTGGAAAGCTCTGGTTGTTCGTCCACTTCTGAACTGCAGTCCTGCTCCAGAACCTGAGTGTTGCGTGTGCATCAGATTTACAGATCTGATTAACTTGAATGCAGACTGTTGGTTCCTTGCCTCTCAGGCAGATGCACTCCGACTTCAAAGGAAGCTCCCCAATTAGTCGACTCTTACGACATGCTCATGGGTAGGCAGAGAATCTATTCTGGTTTTCCCCCAGGATGGGGCCTCGGAACCCACACGGATAGGCGGTGGCGGTAGTCGTCGGAAAACCGCAAATTAAGTCGCCGGAAGTGCGCAATTGACACGTGACTGAGGCCCTGTTTTTTGGCCGCCATCTTGTGTGCCTGTTTTTCGGAGGATAGCCGATTTTGCCTCTATAAGCTAGCAGGCAAGCTTTTAGAACTATTCTTTTCTTTTTCTTCTTCCTCTTCTACTTCTTCTACTTCCTCTTCTTCTTCTTCTCCTCCTCCTCCTTCTTCTTCTCCTTCTTTTTCTTCTTCTTCTCCTTCTTCTCATTTACCGGCTGTAAACTCCAGCGGAAAATTCTAGTTGTTCATTCAATTCTGTACTGTCTTGTTCCATAATTTGAGTTTTACTTGCATATCCATTTTACAGACCTGGTTTATTTCTATGCAGGCCGTTGATCCCTTGCCTCTCAAGCAGATGCGCTCTGACTTCAAAGGAAACACCCCTAATAAGTCGCCTTGTACGACATGCTTGATAGGGGCAATGAACCTATTCCCACCCCCCAGTTCCCCCTCTCCGTTCCCCGAAATGGGACTCCGAACCTGTATAAAAAAAGTCGTGGTAATGTAGGGGATAGCTCGCTTGCCTCTTGTCCAGTGTCGTGAGATGAGCAGCCACCATACACTGTGGACGAGTCGGGACTTGATACCCCTCGCGCTCAACAAAATTTCAAACTTAGACCCGTCCGGAAAGGTATATAGTCCCTTATAGTGATCTATACCTTTATCTGGTAAAATAGTCATTTCTAGACCTTCTAGTTGCTTTGATATATCTTCATTTTTAAACTTGCAACTGTAGGTTAGCGAATTATGGTATTTTATTTAGAAATTCATGTCAACCGGTTTACTCCTTGTTCATGAATACAAGGAACTTCTTTCCTGGTGACGCTGGTTTGATTTTGAAAAAGGCATTCTTTCGCCTGATCCCAAAGTGTCAAGACGTATATCCATTCTTTGTAGAATTTGGCCCATTCATAGTTGCAGTTCTAGCTTGGAAGATTTCCTAAGCTTGGGATAAGACCTCTGTAGAGATCAGGCAGACGAATCACAGTCCAGCCAACAACCACCAACCTATACCATTCTATACACCAAGCATAACCAGAAGTCCTGCCCTGTTTGCCACTACCTCAACATGGCAAGAGCGTGTTTGTGAGCTCCGGGACGAGTAGACATTTGCAGACATCTGTGTCACCAATCTAGAGAACCAGTCTTCAGGAGTTTGGTTGGGCTCTGAGGCAGTTTTGTGACCTGACCTGTGAGAGAGACTTGTTGAGTTCCTATGCAGTTCCTGTGTCCTCGATGGTGAGGTAGTCACTGGTACTAGATCAACTAGAGGCGTAGATACTTGAGTCAACTACAGTCGAATCACCATGGACTGAGGGGAGCATTGACCTACGAACTAGACTAAGTGATCACTTATTCATTATCATGCTCTCTTCCCACAGCTCCTTGAGATTCCTAGGATGAACTCATGTACTTTCCTGACCTAAGATCTGGCTGCTTCAATGTCTGGGGGTGTCACTGACTCCGGAGCTTCAGTCAATGAACATTCTTGAGAATCCATTCACTAATACATGTATATATATTGTACTTATTACATGCATTCATTTTCATGGCTGACTTAGGTGTCCCTGTTTCACCATTCTAACTGTTTAGCATTGATAAGTGTGTGAGTAATAAGTGTTATCTGTGTTAATATGGTTATGATAGTAGACTATCATAACCTGGGGGCTATCTTTTTATAGGGGGGGGGGGGGGGTGTCCAGCCAAGTGTGCCTAGGAATATTATATATTTTGTAGTGCTAAGACTTGAGTTGCCCTACTCCTGAAATAAGTTGAGCGTATATTGGCCACGGGATCTCCCTTAGACCAATACGAGCCAACAACTCAACATAATTATTTCAGAGTGCTGTTGGTTCTTAAGGAGAAATCCTTAAATCAGGCACGCGACAGGAGCGATATGTGACATCCAGTACAAGGAAATGTTCTGGGAAGTTAATGCGGCCGACGTCAGGATTTTTAAGCAGTCAGTGCATTGGGTATATGGTGCTAGACTTATCTTATAGATCAATCGACATTCGATAGGGGATGTGATCAACTTCAGTTTCCCACAGGGGGAAGATGTGTTGGTGAGAAAGACGCAAGTGGCGAGGCACGGGACACAGAAACACGCAGCAGAGAGATATAAAGGGAAACACATGGGAAGACAGAGAGGGAAACACAAAGGGAGACACAGAGGGAGACAGAATTAGGCAGAGGGGAAATCAGGAAGGGACAGTGGTAGACAGCGAGAGATAGAGTCAGACAGGGACAGAGACAGACGCATCATATACAGACACACAAACACACACACACATACACAGAGAGAGAAGCCAAAGACACCAGTAGAGCAGATATAGTATGTGACACATACACATAGACAAGAGACACGGGGACAGATACAGAGACATACATTGAGACATACACAGAGACATACACAGAGACAGAGATATAGACGTACCGGTACATACACAAAGAGAGACACAGTGTAGACAGATAGACACACGATGAGATAAAGACAGAGAGATAGGCAGACAAAGAAAAAAAAGGATAGACATCGGTACAGAAAGAGAGACACAGCGAGAGAGAAGACAAGACAAGAAGAGAAAGGAAGAGACAAAGAAAGAGAACTTTTCCTCGGTTAATTTAAATAATTCTATTCCGCGTCTTTTGAGACATTTTCTGTGTGCAGAGCTGGGAACATTATTATTATTATTATTATTATTATTATTATTATTATTATTATTATTATTATTATTATATTATTATTATTATTATTATTATAACTATTATTATTTCTTCTGCTATTAGTTATTACCTGCTTGCCTCTCTTATTGGCTGTGGATTTTAATGAGATTATCATTTTGACTTTTCCCTGACGCTTCTTTCTTTTGTTTCGCCTGTGAAGGTAAACAGAGAAACTTCGCCCCATTACATTATTTTTAACGCTGCCACTGACCTAAAAACATAAATACTCCCTTATTTCGCTTTTACGACATCACAAGTCTAATCAGCACAATTTCCGATCTGCGCAGTGCACACATTTCTAAACTAATAACGCTAATTTAAGCATACTGTTCAGCAGATGCCGATAAGCGGTTGGCCGAATGGTTAAGAACCATAGGCTCCCATGCGGATAACCCAGGTTTAAATCCTAGGTAAAGTTACCGGATTTGTTTAAAATTATAACCTGTACAGTCCGTGGCGACTACACTAGTAAGTAGGTAAGTAAGTTGTACCCCATCAGGACATCGCACAAGCAATAAACACCCGGTGACACAAAGTGCCACCATGCGGTTGAGGATCACCCGTGGAGAGGTCCCAGAAAGCCCCTTTCAGCCGTTAGGCAATATTTATGGTCGGGCTATATTTAGGGTCCCCGGCAAAAGCCAAGGTGAGGCTTCAAAATAACTAGGGCTGTACCGAATATTGGTTTTTACTATTCGGCCGAATACGAATACCTGGAGCAACTATTCTGCCGAATACGAATACCAATAGTGAATCATCATCATCAGGTGCTTTGCCGACTGGCATGGGCGATTATGCCTCGCGACAATCTGCGATCTCCTGCAGCCTGTTACCTCTGCATGACATGTTCGTGTGCTGACACACCTCCATGCCATGCAACAAGACTGTCAAAAATCTTCTCTCGTTGTCTTCCTCTATCCCTCCTTCCACATATCTTTCCAGTGGTCACCACATGTTCCATTTTCCCTTATCTTAAAACATGGCCGAAAAATGATGACTGTCTCCTTCTGATGTCTGTGAGTCGTTGTCTTCGGCATCCCGCCTCTTTTAAGACCTCTTGGTTACTTTTTTTTTTCTGTCCGGGGTATTTTAAGCATTTTTCTGTAAAACCACATCTCTGAGGCCTAAAAAAAGTTGTTTTATTACACATGTAGGAATAATTATTTTCTTTGATACCACCATTACTTCTGTCTTCCCACTATTCAAACTGAGGCCCATTCTTCCATTTTCGAATAGTGTATAAAATAGATCTTAAAAAAACATCTATGATGTCAAATCTACGCTGAAATTTTACTTCACAAAATGTAGTACAGAATAGTAAACATATAAAAACATTTCGTGTATTTGCATCCTTCAGTCAGTCAGTCTGTGGTAACTAATACCTAGGAATGAAAGTATTCTTAGTTTTATAACAAGTAATTAAACTTGTAAATTGTCCTTGACAGCTTAGTTAATGCATGAAAGCGTCATTAGCTTTCAACAACAACAACAAAATCGTTCCATGTTGTCAGCATTAAGGCAGCTTCTTGTCTCACTTAAGGTATTTCTAGCTGTATTAAACATACGTTCACTTGGCACGCTTGCAGGTGGTGCACACAGATAACGCTGGACAGTATGAACCAAGGTGGTAAATCTTGATGTTTTTTTTCCGCCCAGTCCAGAAACGGGTGTAAGGTAACCACTATTCGTATTCGGCCCGACCACAACTATTCGGCCGAATACCGAATAGTTATTAGCTTCACTATTCGGCCCCGAAGCGAATATTCGATACAGCGCTAAAAATAACTAAAAATTACATCCCACAAGAGGATGATTGTATAAAACTATACGACTACATTACCTATGTGACTCTAAATCCTCAGGTTTACACCGTAATGTATTTATATAAATAAAAATGTAATGTTCCGTTGTTTGTTACAGTTTAAACTCCGAAAGCTCTTCGCCGATTGCTTTCAAATTGTGACACCACGTTGTATTTGAATGCGCGCATGTTTTTATATATGAGTGTCACACAAAGCACGAACTACATAGCTCAGGAACGGTCACATCGGTGTCTCTTTTGTTGCCACCCCAGAGTGGGCTTTTTTTTCCCGCTTGACTGTTGTGTTGACCTCACTAATCTGCATGAGACTGTTTGCCGAAAGTTCTTCACCGATTGAAATTTTCAGACAGTGTTGCATTCAAATACTCGCGTGTTTTTATATAGGAGTGTCGCACAAGGTACGGTAACCAACGCTTTTATTTCGTGAGTATACTTTATTTTACCTTTTTTTTTTTTGGGGGGGGGGGGGGGGGGGGGGTGGGGTTAATTTTTCCGTTGTTCTGCATTTTTTTTTTCTATTTAAATTTTTTTTTTTTTTTTTACATTGCAAATGGCGTTGGAGTTAAAGTGTGTTCATTAATCTGCGTTTTAATTACTCTGCATGAGAATGATGAGATAATAAATTATCTCCTTATGGGCACGACGAGTTGTTGAATGAATGTATTAAAATTCAAAGACCTGGGACTAAGAGATTAGTAAATTAGTGAGGACTTTCATCATTGCTTTCTTGACAATGCTTGGAATTGAGCTGTGTCGTTTACCGTAGCGGCCAGTTCGTGAGTATTCTGTATTTTTTTTTTCTTTTTCCATTGCTTTTTACTGTTTCTTTTATTTTCCACCAGACACACATATATCACCGCAGTCTGAGGAAAAAGGTGCTGCAAGGGGCGACTAGAGGTTTTGGCGCTCAATACCCAAGGGGAAGATGAGACGGATATACAGTCAGACTGCTACTGGTGCTTTCGGATCAGGAACCGTGCGTTTGCTGCTGAAGACTGTGTGCTTATGGGAATGTAGCGGTAACGGTTATGGGCCGTCAGTCTGCGGTGATGCTGGAACCTCGAATAAGGAACGACTAACGGTGCGGTACCCACTGATTTAGACTTTAACTTCTAGTGCAGGGGCGCCGCCATATGAAAACCCTTACGGGAGGGGGCCCTCAGACCCCTTACAATCTTCTAGTGATGGGGCGGGGCCTCTTGAGGACTAAGCTTTGTTTAAATAGACAAAATTAATAATTATTATTATATCCCAAATTGTAAATGAATGTAATAATATATCTGAAATAAAATGAAATGTGTAAATAATATTTAAAATGAGTTCATCTGTACATAGTTAGCTTGACCAGTGGGTGGGAAAAAAATAAGGGGGGGGGGGAGCTCAAGGTGCTTGAGTTCCAAGTTTCAGGCCTCTGGCTTAGTGTGTATTTCTATCTCAGTTGTTTTTTCTTTTACTTCTACTTGTCAAGTAAACTACTTTAGGCTAATATATAAACAACAGTGAAATGCTGCGCACACTAAAAACGTGGGTTGGGGGGGGGGGGGAGAAATGGGTGATACAAAAGATTTACACACCCCCCCCCCCGATTTAAAAGAATTTATAAAAACCAGATAGAACTTTTAAAGCAGCAAAAATCTGAAACAATCAACAAGGAACAAAATTCACATCGATTTTTTTTTTTTTTCTTTTTAACTTCAAAATCTAATCAAGTACTGCTGTGTCGATGGAAATATGAAGATCGACAAAAACAAATGAGAGGAATAAAACAAATTAGACGACTAGAACAAGTACTAATAAACTATACAAATCTTGGTGCCTGCATCGCCAAAGAGGATTAAACATAACAAATTCAATGGCGTGACTGAACTGCTGATATAGAGCTTTGAAAAAGAAGCACATTTCACTTAAACAGGAGGCGAGGAGACGACGTTAAAGCTGGGTTGGACACGCACTGAGAAATCTTGATATCATGCAGTGAGCTGCTGGAGATGGCGAACGAAAAGGGGGACAGACGTTGGTCAATCAAGGAATAGAAGGAAGAAGAAGGTAGTGGGGAAGAGAAACAGGAGGAGACGGAGGAGGGGCTGGAGAGTTTCTCTGATGTTATCTTCCCATATTGTTCTTGGTCTACCTTTGCTCTAGTCCCTCTCCTCTTTTGGTATATGCCTTGTATGGTATAGCATCACAAAGCATTCTCTCCAAGTGGGCAAACCATTTGATTTGCTGTATTTGTACGTAATTTAGAATTGGTTCTGTCCCAACTTTATCTTGTATGACCTCATTCCTGATTTTATCTCTTCTGGTCACTTCTACAGTTTTTTTCTCTTAGAACTGGGAAGAAAAGGCGACAAGGAGGAAATTTGACCACCTAATATCACATGTAGTGGCCTAGAGTGTGTAAACAATTTTAAATGCCACGTCTTCTTTGCTGCTTCTTCTTCTTTTCATGTGTGATCTTCTCCTTTGCTTTATTTCTTCTTCTTCTTCTTCTTCTTATTCTCCTCCTCTTTCTTAACGTTCACCATATGTAAACTGGCAACACTTCTGGTTGTCTGTCCACCTCTGAACTTTGCTCTTGTTCAAGAAATTGAGTTTTGCGTGCACATCGTAATATTGTTGTCTTATATGTAGGCACACTGTTGATTTTCGCCTATCATGCAAATGCATTCCAACTTCGAATGAAACACACCTAATGAGTCGACTTAGGACATGCTTGCAAGTCGGTGTATGTGGCTTAGGCCTTGCAAAAGCGCTTCGTAATTCCGGTTGCCAGGTTCGATCCCCGCTGAGTGCGATAGCCAGCAGACCGCTTTACTGTGATTTCGGCAGTGATAACTTCTTCTTTCCTTTGCTTGAAATAAATATCTATATCTGCAATGCTATATCTCTGGTATAAACTTCAATGTCTTTTGTAATTCACTCAGCCTCGCGTTAAGTTTGGCTTCCAGCAGTGTCTCTCTTGGCCGGAAGTTTTGACTATAAATGTATTTGGGACAGTCTTGGAGGTTGTGATCTGATGTCTCAGATGCCAGTCCACATGTGAACATGGCTAATTCGCCAATCTTAAATTTTGCGTACGTGTAGGTGCGAAGTCGACGAGGCCCTGTTCTAAGACGTAGAATAATGACTATTGTGGCCGCAATATAGCCACGAGATAAATATGGCCTAATGGCTGAACGCGGTTTCTGGGACCTCTCCAAGGTGATCCTCACCCACATAGTGGCACATTGCGTCATCGGGTGTTTATCGCTTGTGTGATGTCCTGGTGGGTTAGAAAGTCAGTCAGTCAAGAGCGGGTACACACTCACATACATAAAAACACAAACGCACTTGCACACAGAAACAGTCAGATACATACGCAAAAGGACAAATACATACACAGTATGTACATACAAGCCCTTTCAAATACACACGCACTCACACACGCAGGCAGAAATGCATTTATACGTTAAAACGCAGTCACGTACAGACAAACAGACAGACAGACAGACAGACAGACAGACAGACAGACAGACAGACAGACAGACAGACAGACAGACAGACAGACAGACAGACAGACAGACAGACAGACAGACAGACAGACAGACAGACAGACAGACAGACAGACAGACAGACAGACAGACAGACAGACAGACAGACAGACAGACAGACAGACAGACAGACAGACAGACAGACAGACAGACAGACAGACAGACAGACAAGCGGAAAGGGATGAGGCCAGAATATGAGCAATTTGCGGGAAGCCACAAAATAGGAGTGACCAAAACAGAACCGGTGTCATCAGCCACTACACGCCGATGGACATATTATACTCTCAAATAATGAATGGCTCGACGTGCCGTGTGAATGATCTGCCGACTAACTAAGGCAGGCAGGCCATTAAACTATTCCTAAGGCAGAATCTGCCGTTGGGCGCTTGTAAAGTTGAAGGTCCTAAGCCAAACCATAACAAGACGCGATGGTCATTTCCAGTCTTCGACCCCCGAACTCTGTTGGGGACAGATGCCTCACAGCTAAAAGAAGAAACGATTATGACTAAGAATGTGTGTGTGTGGTGGCGAGGGTGGTGGTGGTGTGCGTTTGTGTTTTGTGTGTGCGCGCGTGCCTACCTGACTGTCGAAACAGTGGACACGGTTTTTTTCTTCTTTTATGCGGTCATCATCGGCCCTGTGGCTAAGTCGATGCGAACGCTTCGTAATGCCGGGATGCCGGGTTCGACCCCAACTGCGAGCCATGCACCTTGTGTTGGTTTCGACAGTGGTATCAAAAAGCCGACCGTCCCAGACAGCAATGGCAAACTACTGGACGTAAATTTGCCTAGAAAAACCACACAACAGCCAGGGGCTGTTGGGGTTGGTTCTGCAACGTTCTGTAAGGAAACGCAACTAACCTTTTGGTGCGGGCACGAATCGTAAACTCTGGCGGAAAGTTGTAGTTGTTCGTCCATTTCTGAACTTCAGTCCTGTTCCCCAACTTGAGTTTGACGTGCATATCCGTTTTATAGATCTCGTTTATTTGTATGCATGTTGTTGGTTTCTTGCCTCTCAAGCAGATGCACTCCGCCTTCGATGCAAACATCCCTAATTAGCCCCCTTCTACGATATGTTTGTTAGGTCTAATCTCTCATCTTAGACTCCCCCCCCCCCCTCCTTCAGAAAAGGGCCACAGAACCTAGACGGAGAGGTCCTGGGTCAGACCCCAGAGGTTGCAGGTATTGTGTAAGCCCTGTACGGATCTAGGGTTCTCTTAGTAACATAAATATAAGAATCAGATCATTTCCATAAGTCTCTTAGAACTGGGAAGAAAAGGCGACAAGGAGGAAATTTGACCACCTAATATCACGTGTAGTGGCCTAGAGTGTGTGAAAATTTTTAAATGCCACGTCTTCTTTGCTGCTTCTTCTTCTTTTCACATGTGATCTTCTCCTTTGCTTTCCTTCTTCTTCTTCTTCTTATTCTCCTCCTCTTTCTTAACGTTCACCATATGTAAATTGGCAACACTTCTGGTTGTCTGTCCACTTCTGAACTTTGCTCTTGTTCAAGAAATTGAGTTTTGCGTGCACATCGTTTAATATTTTTGGCTTATATGTAGGCACACTGTTGGTTTTCGCCTATCATGCAAATGCATTCCAACTTCGAATGGAACACACCTAATGAGTCGACTTAGGACATGCTTGCAAGTCGGTGTATGTGGCTTAGGCCTTGCAAAAGCGCTTCGTAATTCCGGTTGCCAGGTTCGATCCCCGCTGAGTGCGATAGCCAGCAGACCGCTTTACTGTGATTTCGGCAGTGATAACTTCTTTTTTCCTCTGCTTGAAATAAATATCTATATCTGCAATGCTATCTCTGGTATAAACTTCAATGTCTTTTGTAATTCACTCAGCCTCGCGTTAAGTTTGGCTTCCAGCAGTGTCTCTCTTGGCCGGAAGTTTTGACTATTAATGTATTTGGGACAGTCTTGGAGGTTGTGATCTGATGTCTCAGGTGCCAGTCCACATGTGAACATAGCTAATTCGCCAATCTTAAATTTTGCGTACGTGTAGGTGCGAAGTCGACTAGGCCCTGTTCTAAGACGTAGAATAATGACTTGTTCTGGTCTGTCCATAAAATGGTAATCGTCTTCTTCCAGTTTTGGTGGCTTTCTGACTGATGTGATTAGTCTCTTCTGTCAAAAAGAGAGTAGTACGTCAGGTTGTTCTTCAGTTGCTCCTTCCTTAGCTAGTTTTTCAGCATTTTCATTTCCGTGGGACGGTATTCATTGCATATTAACTTTACACCGGTTGCCTAGTTCAGTGAGTAGTGTCCGTATACTTGGTAATTTTCCACTCTGTGTAGCACAGCTGTCTTCTTTGTGTATGTGGATGTCACACCCAGGTTAGTCTTTAGTTTGCCCCAGAAGGAGTCAACTGAAGAACTTAGACGAGAAGAAAGATGGTCGTTTGGATAATGGTGATAATGATAGTATCTCATGCTTACTGCATGCGTCTCAAGTCACTGTGATGCTTGTGTAACAAAATGTCTTGAAACAACTATTCTTTCGAATGTACTGTCTTTATTGTCGTCTATCTCTAAATGCGATAAATAACATCAGTAGCATTCTAAACAACAAATAGTTTCGCTCTGCATACTCTTGATGTTGCGGTGTGTTCTTTATCTCTGGTTACTTTGTTAACTTGTTCTAGTGTTTGTAACTACCGCCTGATTTCTGGTGATGTCTGGTACTAACGGCTTAATTGTGGACTCTAACATCTCAATAGTGTTTCTGTCTAATGTTGTCTCTGTAGCTCGATGTCATGTTTCATGTCTCTTCTCTAGTGACTGTCCTTAAGGCTCCATGTGACTGGTTCCTCTCCTTCTAGTGTTGAGCTGGCATCTCCACAACTGAAGGCTCTCATCTGCGATGGTTCATGTGACTAGTCCCTTTTCTGGTAAGTCTTATAGACTGAAGGTTACTTCAGTGGTTTCTTACCCACTATTTATACTGAGTCGCTGGCATGTGTGGTATGTGTTTTTCTACTCACTACTGCTTTTTGAAGAAAATTAGTGTGTGCTGAAACTTATTTAATATGCATGTTCTCCACATAGGATTTTCTAATTACAACTCTATTCCATTAGATAACTGCACCAAAATACGGTAACTAAATTTATAGTTGGCCTTCTGGGTTCTTCCAGGTTAGGGCACCGTGGGAAACATTTTGATTGAAAAAAGGCGCCACGACTAAGAAAAGTTTGGGAAACACTGGTCTAAATTGTGGCTAACTGAATGAGATGCTGAACGCTAATAAGTGACACTGGGAGTACAGGCGAGGTCGGTAATAAATATTAGGCTCTACTCTGAATAACGGTCCCAAATGATCTACGCAGAAAGTAAACCCTAACAAAGCCTCGCTGATATTTAAAATTTGCATATTTTTTGCGGCGAATCAACCCCGTCAAAAGTAGGATTAACTGCGCACGACATTTTCGCGAAACGCAACAGATTTTTACGACGATTAAAAGGGGGCAAAACTAGGATTAACTACGGACGACAAATTAGCGACACGCAAGAATACTCCCGATAGCACTATCCTACGGCACGGGCTCAGTTATATGTAAGTTACGGACCAATATAGTGCAACCTCCTAGAGTATCCCCCGCACCGCTATGCGCGGCAGGAGCTAAACTAGATGGCTGGGACTCACAAGCAGCAGCTACCGCTTCTCCTGCAGCTTCCTCCATTGTATTTGCTCGTGAGTCCTAGTCATCTAGTTTAGCGCGGCACGGGGGATACACTCGAAGGTGGCACTATAGTCGCCGGAAAAAAGTCATGAGCTTCTTCTTGCATCGTAACTGGCAGCGTGGTCGCATTCGCACCAAAGACACTATAGATGACCTCCATTCTGGAGGCGGCAAAAACTGTGTTTATTTTTATGTCTGCTTCTTTTTGTCTGGGAAATAGAAAGTGCTAATCTTTTCTGATACTGGATGTTTGTCTTATGTTTGTTTCAACTTATTTAGTCCCAATCATCTCATCATGCATTTTTTTTTTGCTTTTATGCATTATATACTATTCTTAACATATTGTTCTCCAGCCAGCAATTAGGTTAACTTACGCTGCCTCACTGTTGCTTTATATCCTTCTTTCTCATGTTGTTTTTATTCTATTTGCTTCAAATACAAACATGTGATTGTTAAAATAATAAAATCTTCGGATGTAATGCGATTTAGAAGCATCCAAACTGGGACTCAGAGAGTTTATAAACTATTTTATCATCATATTTTATGTTGTATTCATTTAGTTCTTTGTATCAGCTCCATTGCAGTCACCACCTTTTTTTTTTAAAAATAACAATACAGATGTAGACAACTTCAAGTAACAAAGTTCTCACCCAGAAGGAAGATGGATGTTCTTCACGGAGGTGGCATGATTACAAACATTTCTCCATCTGTCCTCCAGCATAAAGTCTATGGTTACCAAAGGATGTTTCACATTCCAGTAGAAGCTCGGCCACAATTACACATAACACCCAGAAGACAGGAAAACAGACAAATAAACAGCACCCAGATCACTGGACCACAATGGAGGACCCAGACATATTCAGAGCAACATCAGACTTCTAGGGATAATAAACCACAGCACTTGGCACAACAAACCATTTCAGCCACTAAACATGGTGCCATAAAATTAGATCATAATTATAACCGAAGCTGTTCTCAGCAAGGTTGAACATGACAGAATCTTTATTATCATTTCCTCCATCAAACTAACAACAGCAACAGCAGAAGCTGCATCAGTTAGCAAAACAAATCACACACAGGCAGTAAAGTCTTCTTTGTGAAGGTAGGAGTTTAAAAAAAAAAAAAATTTTTTAACGCCTCTCTTTGTTGCACAAAATCTTTGTCTTGTCCAGTTACTCAAGTATTTCTGGTTCCAGACAGATACAGCATCTGTTAGCAAAAATATCACCCTCAGTAAGCCATAAGTTCTTTGTGGAGCTAGCACGGTTAAGAAACCAAAAAAAAGTCCTCCCCAGCACTCTATCCTCTACAACAAAATATCTGTTTAGCCCACAATAACCCAAGTTTGAGTCACGTTTCAGCAGAAGCTGCATGAGTTTAGCACTAATAGGCAACCAGATGTTCTTAATGGAGATGACATGGTACAATAACTCCTCCCCAGCACTTAAAATCCCTGACTAGCCCCCAGTAACCCAAGTTTGAGTCACGTTTCAGCAGAAGCTGCATCAGTTTGGCACTAATAGGCAACCAGATGTTATTAATGGAGATGGCATGGCACAATAACTCCTCCCCACCCCTCTGTCTTCTACCTTAAAATCTCTGTCTAGTCCATAGTTGCCCAAGTGTTTCAGGTTTCCCAGAACCAACTTCATCAGTTAGCAAAAATATCACCCATAGGAAGCCATATGTTCTTCACATTAGTCGCATGGTACAAAAACTCTTCCCCCTGTCCACTCCTTTCCACTGTGAAATCTCTATCTAGCCCATAGTTAACCCAAGTACGTTTCAGGTTACCAGCAGAAACTGCCTCCACAAACTGGGATCCCTGGGCAGATCTGAAATACCACAAAGAACTGACATCATGGTGCTCTGCGAGTGTCTTTGTCAGAGCGTTGCTGTCACCAGTTATTATGTTGATAACACCGGCGGGGAGGTCTGAAGTCTCCAGAACCTGGGGGTGACAATGATATCAGAATCAAGATAACATAACAGGTGAATGGAGAGGAACTTTCAGTATGGAAATTGCAGTTGCACATGCTTGACTGTCAGATTAAAATGATATGACAGACTCAGAAAGGACTAAAATGATATGACAGAATCACTGGAGACTAAAATGATATGACAGAATCAGGAAGGACTAAAATGATATGACAGAATCAGGAAGGACTAAAATGATATGACAGAATTACTGAAGACTAAAATGATATGACAGACTCAGGAAGGACTAAAATAATATGACAGAATCACTGCAGACTAAAATAATATGACAGAATCACTGCAGACTAAAATGATATGACAGAATCAGGAAGGACTAAAATAATATGACAGAATCAGGAAGGACTAAAATGATATGACAGAATCAGGAAAGACTAAAATTATATGACAGAATTACTGAAGACTAAAATGATTTGACTGACTCAGGAAAAACTAAAATGATATGACAGAATTACCGGAGACTAAAATGATATGACAAAAATTACTGGAGACTAAAATGATATGACAGAATTACTGGAGACTAAAATGATATGACAAAAATTACTGGAGTCAAAAATTATATGACAGAATGACTGGAAACTAAAATGATATGACAGAATCAGGAAAGACTAAAATGATATGACAGGATCAGGAAGGACTAAAATGATATGACAGAATCAGGAAGGACTAAAATGATATGACAGAATCACTGTAGACTAAAATGATATGACAGAATCAGGAAGGACTAAAATGATTTGACATAATCACTAGAGACTAAAATGATTTGACAGAATCACTGGAGACCAAAACGATATGACAGAATCACTGGAGACTAAAATGATATGACAGAATCAGGAAGGACTAAAATGATATGACAGAATCACTGGAGACTAAAATGATATGACAGAATCACTGGAGACTAAAATGATATGACAGAATCAGGAAGGACTAAAATGATATGACAGAATCAATGGAGACTAAAATAATATGACAGAATCACTGGAGATTAAAATGATATGACAGAATCACTGGAGACTAAAATGATATGACAGAATCACTGCATACTAAAATGATATGACAGAATCACTGGAGACTAAAATGATATGACAGAATCACTGGAGACTAAAATGATATGACAGAATCACTGGAAACTAAAATGAAAGGACAGAATCACTGAAGACTAAAATGATAAGACAAAATCACTGGAGACTAAAATGATAAGACAAAATCACTGGAGACTAAAATGATATGACAGAATCAGGAAGGGCTAAAATGATATGACAGAATCAGGAAAGACTAAAATGATATGACAGAATCAGGAAGGACTAAAATGATATGACAGAAACAGGAAGGACTAAAATTATACGACAGAATCAGGAAGGACTAAAATGATATGACAGAATCAGGAAGGATTAAAATGATATGACAGAAACAGGAAGGACTAAAATGATACGACAGAATCAGGAAGGACTAAAATGATATGACAGAATCAGGAAGGACTAAAATGATATGACAGAATCAGGAAGGACTAAAATTATATGACAGACTCAGGAAGGACTAAAATGATATGACAGAATCAGGAAGGACCAAAATGAAATGACAGAATCAGGAAGGACTAAAATGATATGACAGAATCAGGAAGGACTTAAATGATATGACAGAATCAGGAAGGACTAAAATGATATGACAGACTCAGGGAGGACTAAAATGATATGACAGAATCAGGAAGGACTAAAATGACATGACAGAATCAGGAAGGACTAAAATAATATGACAGAATCAGGAAGGACTAAAATGATATGACAGAATCAGGAAGGACTAAAATGATATGACAGAATCAGGAAGGACTAAAATGATATGACAGAATCAGGAAGGACTAAAATGATATGGCAGATGATATGTTATACTGCACTATAAAGAGGTATGGGACTGAGTACATAATGATGGGGAGTGTGGCTAGAAAGACATGCCCACGTTGAGGAAAGTCTTCCACAATTACAGCATGGGCTTTCAGGACATTTGTTGCCATCAGATTTATTTAGTGTGTTTCTTCTCAAGGGTTCAGTTCTCATCCTTTCTGCAGTCATTCTTTTTTTTTTAGTTCTTATTTCCTGCTTGATTTGCCCACTCTGAGGAACATGTGACAAATGACAAGCCTGATGGAAAGGTCAAAGTGGAAGACAAAGATACAAACATCTGAATGGCTCAGGCAGCACAAGAACACTACATGACTGTGTGAGATGGTACTCACTGAACCATGAATATCCACACTTACTGGCAAGGTTAATGATGATGATGATGATTCAAAAGCTACATGACTTATGACTGTGCTTCAAGTTTAACCTACCTGATGAAATGCCAGAGCTGCCAGGGGATGTTTCTCACTCGGCACAACAACGACAGCGTTCCCTCTAGCAATAGCGGGGGCCACAAGGGAAATAAATCCAAGAAAAGGGAAGCTATCAGGGCACACAATTCCAATAACTCCAACAGGTTCATGGCGCTTTATGGTCAGCCCATACAAAACAGTTTCCTAAATGTGTTCCAAGAGAACAGAAAAAAAGCGTGCATTATCAATCAAAATAACAAAAGAATAGAAAAACCTAACATAGAGCAGCCGCCGCATAGCGCATAGGCTATCTGCTGGCCAAAATGTGTTGCAATCGAATCCACACTGAGTCAACTTTTTCAACAATGACCATAGCTCCCAGGTCAACTCAGCCTAAAATTGGCACCAGGTAAAGTCCTGGTAAAGTCCATATCCTTTTAGTTCTTCCTGAGTCTGTCATTTCATTTTAGTCTCCTGTGATACTGTCATATTTTAGTCCTTCCTGGTTCTGTCATATCATTTTAGTCCTTCCTGAGTCTGTCATATCATTTTAGTCCTTCCTGATTCTGTCATATCATTTTAGTCCTTCCTGATTCTGTCATATCATTTTAGTCTCCAGTGATTCTGTCATATCATTTTAGTCCTTCTTGAGTCTGTCATATCATTTTAGTCTCCAATTACTAGGTGGTAATCTTACTAGCTGCAGCTTACTGATCACTGATTTAAGAATCAACATCATAACACACCAGGCATACCCATAGATGCTCCTGCAGCAAATGACGTAAGGTGTAGATGCTAACTGTTCCCATAGCACACCGGGCATACCCATAGATGCTCTGCCTCCCACAGCAGATGACGTAAGGTGTAGATGCTAACTGTTCCCATAGCACACCAGGCATACCCATAGATGCTCCGTCTCCCACAGCAAATGACGTAAGGTGTAGATGCTAACTGTTCCCATAGCACACCAGGCATACTCATAGATGCTCCGTCTAACGCAGCAAATGACGTAAGGTGCAGATGCTAACTGTTCCCATAGCACACCAGGCATACCCATAGATGCTCCGTCTCCCGCAGCAAATGACGTAAGGTGCAGATGCTAACTGTTCCCATAGCACACCGGGCATACCCATAGATGCTCCGTCTCCCGCAGCAAATGACATAAGGAATAGATGCTAACTGTTCCCATAGCACACTGGGCATACCCATCGATGCTCTGTCTCCCGCAGCAAATGACGAAAGGTGTAGATGCTAACTGTTCCCATAGCCCAGGAGAGAAAAACTTTAATACAAAAAAAACAAAAAACAGACTGATGACACTTGTGCTCAATGGGTGTCAATCTTTCAGTGCAATCCCAAAAATAAAATTTTTATAATTTTGATTGTTTCACTTCTGGTGTATAAAGGTTCTCTTTTGAAGTTTTTGTTTATTCATATCATTTCAAATATGCTTGTATTATTATATGTGTCTGCCATTCAGAAAAGTATTATACTATTATTAAGCACTTAAACAAGATTTAGGCCTCTGGGAGCAGCAATATCCCCCTTTCCCATGGTGGGTTGTGGCTATTTATTTTCTAGTATGCTAACATTCAAAGTTCTCATCAGTTTTTTCTCTCTACTGTTTTTGTTCTGTGTTTTTCTGATTTAACTGAATTTTTTTTTTTCCTTTAAATTTCCCCTTCATTCTTGAGCAGTGTAACTTAAAGAATAAAATTCCTTATGGATTTGTTGAGCTAATCATATGTTCATTCTTATTTGAACAAAGCGATGTCCAAAAATAAACCACTAAAACACATTTGTATGCCTCAGATAATCCGTTTATGACAGACATCTTGAAGACTGTCCACGACAGCAAAAATAGACTAGGATGATGACAATGATCTTCTTTACGTTTTCTTTTACCACTTCGTGTGTCGAGGGAGATATAAGATCCTGCTTCGTGTTCTTCTGGATGCTTCGACCATAGACACATCGTGGGGCTGGAGAGTTTCTCTGATGTTATCTTCCCATATTGTTCTTGGTCTACCTCTTGCTCCAGTCCCTCTCCTCTTTTGGTATAAGCCTTGTATGGTATAGCATCACAAAGCATTCTCTCCAAGTGGGCAAACCATTTGATTTGCTGTCTTTGTATGTAATTTAGAATTGGTTCTGTCCCAACTTTATCTTGTATGACCTCATTCCTGATTTTATCTCTTCTGGTCACTTCTACAGTTTTTCTCAGACACTTCATTTTCATGGTTACTTACTTTCTTTTATGTTTTGTTCTGTGACCATATCTGGCACTGACAGCATAGGGTGGGAATGAATATGCTGGAAATGTCTCTTTGTGCTGATTGGGATTGCCTTATGCTGTAAGAGAGGGGCTAGCTGTCTTAATACTTGGCCTGCTTTACTGCATTAGATGTCGATTTCTTTGTCCAATTGACTATCTTCAGTGAATGCTGATCCAAGATATTTAAACTCAGATGCCTGTTAATATATGTATGCTCTAATGCTATGTTAAAATCCTGTTTCTTTCTTCCTATTGACATTACTTCTGTCTTTTCGATGTTGGTTCTCATATTATTTAATTTACATTTTTCATTCATGGATGTGAGATGACAATAATAATGATTCAAAAACTGAAAGCTGTCTTGCCTATACTCTCTACTGTGCTAAAATTTAAATATTTACCTGAAGTGAGCCACCATATTTATCGCAATAAGCCGCCCAGTGAAACATTCTCTGAACTGCCATATTCACTTCATTTATAGCCTCACTGTGACTCTGTCCTGTCATGGCTGCCAATTGACCAGCAAACTTCTGGCTCTCAGACTGCAAGTTCTCCGCTATATAATACATGATCTGGGATCTGACATGCCCATCTTTTTTACTCCATCTGAACAGAAGGAAACAGAAAATATATGTGTGATGCACCAAATAAAACACTTGCACCGAGCATCATGAGTTCCATGTCTGACTGGGGACTGTGGTAGCACAGTAACTAAAAGCTTGAGTGCCAGTCTGAAGGTCTTGGGTTCAGCAAGGCCATGACCGTGGAGTTCAAACAGTCTGCAGTCCCCCGCTGATGAGATTTTGTCTTCCTGTTTAGTGGACTGCGATGGTCCAAAGGTTACAAACTCAATGTGGTCAAGACTGCTAAATCTATTGGTCATCATTCTGCTCTGACATATAGCACTACCACAATCCACGCTGCTCCCATGAAAACACATAGTATCCTGCATTGCAAACACACATTAAACAGCATTTCATGATAAGAGAACAAAACAGCATTTCATGATAAGAGAACAAAACAGCATTTCATGATAAGAGAACAAAACAGCATTTCATGATAAGAGAACAAAACAGCATTTTATGATAAGAGAACAGAACAATCTGAGAGAAATCACAGCCACTCATCACCATTTTGAAAATGGAAGTCCCCCAGTCTTGGGTTCAGATCTGCATCAAAATGGATTTTTATAAATGAAATATGGCTCTCAGGTGATTGCAACCTGAACAAACATGGATACCATGAAATGTCAAGGGAAGCAAATGGGATATGTTGACAACAGCACTCGAGTGCTGAAAGGTCTATAACATTATGGGTCCCGCACCACATAACCAATTCACCAGTGGTATGAAATTGGTCCTTTATTTTATTTACGTCAAATAAAAGGCATAATGCTTTCATGTGTGCAAGTCAAAGTCACATTTTTGAGAGCATCCAACTTCCATGTAGGAACATACGGATATGAATCATGGACTATCTCACAATAATTAAGGAAAGAAAATTAGAGCAGTTGAGCTGAAATACTTCAGAAAAAGTCTTAGAATACCAGGAAACAAGACTAATAGAAAAATTGACATTTTAAAGATGTGAATGTCAAAGAAAACTGGCTTGTAAACACAATCTTGTCACAGAAACTGAAATAAGGGGAAACCTCGCTAACAGAACTCGAATGAATCAAAAATCAGTTTGTGTTTAACAATTTGTGTTAAACAGGAACTAATAACAACACATCCCTGCTGGGACCAACATTCTGTTCAAGATAGCTGAGTGTTCTTCTTAAGTGAATTCAAGCTAATGAGGTACCACTGTATTTTGGCCATATCAAAAGTTAGATTCCAGGAACTAACTATGCTCTTCGTATTCTTGAACTCTGCCTTTCATATTGGAACTTTCATATTTTAAGAACGATATCTATCTTTACCATACACACACAAAATAACAGATCCGCTGCCCCCTAACAGGCATGTCCTAGGAGGCAAAAAATGAAATTAGATGTACTGAGGCATAACAGTGCAAAATGGCAATCTAGTGCTAAACTGCAACACAATGTTTCAACCACTCTTTTAAGGAGTGAACACAAGAGAAGAAGATACTCTTGAATAAAATAGCACTTACCCTGCAGCAGCTTTGACCGCAGCATCTACAGCATCCCTGACATCCTTACGCCCACCATCAGGCACATGGCCCAGCACCTCACCTGAAGGACTAACCACAGGGATGCTTGCTCCAGAGTCAGGTCTCTTCTGACTGCCACCATAAAACAGTTTGTATGTCTTGTCAATGCTGTTTGAAATATATGTAATATTTATTTATGTTGGCACTATGTCAAAGTGCAAAGTCAGCACACAAGTGCATTGTTAGGGTTGTTACTTTACATATACCAAAGGTGCCCATTTGAATTCCTACTTCAGACAGGTCAGAAGGATATATTACTTTCATAAATTATACAATTTTTAGAGAGATCACAATATTTAAATACGGTTTTCTTGAAGCAAGGATTTAGCACTTGGACGACTGTGGCATCTTGCCAACGATATTATATGTAGATAAGAATACAAGACATCCGTAATGCATACCTTGGCGAATCTCCCCAACCATCGATAATACTTGCTGCAGGTGTAGACGGCAATGATTCTGAGGCTGAATTTGCACCAAACTTCTTCAAGTCTACAGAGATGTCTAATGGTGTGGAACGTGTCTGCCAGGATGGTTGTACAAATTCATATAAACCCTGCAAAACAGAGAAGTGGTTGCAGTAGGTAAATTGACTACAACAGAATGCTGAATGATCAGCTCTACAGAACATAATCATGTGTGACATAATCAATGCTGTTGCTAGAAAGCTTTCATCAGCATATAAAAACCACAGAACAAAATAAATTGAAATAAAGTAAATTTAAATACAATAAGATTAACTAAGTCAATTAAAGTAAAATATTTAAATTTTTTAGTCCTAAATGTTGAATGTTGAATTAAGAATTGACATCACAGCACTCGGGACACTCCCATGAGCGCTCCATCCCCATCTTCAGCAGCAAGCAAAGAGTTCCAATTCTGATGGCACCAGTAACTGACTAATTGTATATCCGTCTTGCCTTTTCCTTCAGCATCAGCCTGATCCCTAAGTAACTCCTTGCAAATTTTGTTTAGTCCTGAAAGATGTGTGATATATGACTGACTGGTTACTTTTTGTCATGAAAATCACATTAGACATCCTATGGCTGTTCACGTTTGGCGGATTATACTAAAGAAATCTTGATACCACTGCCGCCAAAAAAAATTTTTTTTTTTTTTTGAATTTGTCTAAAACCTGATGTTGAGAGCTGTTGTTTGATTCTTTGATTTATTCATGCTTATTTTAATGAATCAATAAAGGTTTGTGACATTTCCTGGTGCTGACAGAGTTAAAGTCGAGTAAAATGTCAAGCCAAATATAGTCAAGTCAAGAAAACAGTCAAGCTGAGAAAAGCAGACACAAAAGTCAAGTCAAAAAAAAATAAAATGAAGTCAAGTTTTTAAGAAAGTCAACAAAATTCAAATAAAATAAAATAAAATAAAGTAAAAAAAGTTGGGACCCCAAAAAAAAAAAATCAAGTCAAATAAACTAAAGTAAGGCATGCAAGTGTAGGCACATGGGCTGAGGAAGGGTCAGTGGCTGACAGGCGTAGGCAAGTGGTTGGATGATTGACTGTCTGGTTTCCCGTGTGGGTTCCGGGGCCCTATTATAGAGAAAACAAGAATAGACCCACTGCCTACCCAAAAGAAGGTCGTAAGAGTCGACTTATTGGGAGCTTCCTTCAAAGTCGGAATGCAGCTACCTGAGAGGCAAGAGACCAACGGTCTGCACACAAATGATGTGTCAGATCTGTCAAATGGATGCACACGCAACACTCAGGTTCAGAAACAGGACGGCAGTCCAGAAGTAGACGAACAACCAGAACTTTTCGCCAAAGTTTACAGCCGGTGAACGTGAAGAAGAAGAAGAAGACTGGCTGGTTGGAATCCTTGTCTGGCTGTGACATCTCTGGAAGAAAAGCTGTCAGTCTGATACATTTAATGAATGTGTTCAGGAAGTTAGTCTCACAAATAGGCTTGCATCTTTCATGGTTAGATTGGCGTAAACTTTTTTCATGACCCAGTCCCAAAGTATCATCTTCATGGGGAATGTGTTGCAGAGCTTTCCTATGTTCAAAATCAAACTGAGTGTGCAAGCCATGTACCATATCTTCACTCTGTGGAGAACCATCTCAGACTGTAACTAGGCCATGATTCAGCACAGAACATACAGACTGGCTAAGATAAATGAATGAATCAGTCAAGAACTGAAATCACTGCACTCGAGACATTCCCACACATGCTTCATCCCTTTTCTTGGTAACCAACAAAGAGTCGACAGCTGCAACCTAATTAAAAGTTTGCCTATGTTTGTCCCTCAGTGCTGAATATCTTCCAGAACCTCTACTCACCCCATGTTGAATTAGTCTTTCAATGTATGGACTCTTACAGCTCGCTCTTCAGGCAGAACAGTTCAAGAAGCCAGCGGTGCCTTCTCCATGACTACCAGCAGCATGACGATGGAGGTGATGGCGGTGACACAAGCTTTCATTTGGCTAGAATCACAGAACTATTCCCGTGTGTGTGTGTGCTGAGTGATTCTTTGAGTATGATCCTGCGAGTCGAGGCAGGCTGGTTACGCAGACAGTGGTTTGAGTCATTGCAAAACTCTCCTGTGTGTGCAGTTACCTTCATATTCGTCCCAGGGTATGCAGGCGTTTATGGTAATGAAAGAGCTGATAGACTGGCAGGTGCTGCATTAATTAAAGATGGTCGGCCCATGGATCACGCAGACATTGTGATTGCCCTTAGAGAAATAGGACGTTCTGAGGATTTTGGAAGCAACGTGTCCACATCACTGCAAAGAATACGAGAAATGGAAGTCAAGATCGGCACAGCCAAGCATGAGAAGCACACCAGATGCACACAAAGTCTTGTAAACCAACATAGGACTGGCACTATTAACCACATGACACTGATGAATATGTTGAGAGGGGAATCTAAGTGCCTATGGATGTGTCCGGAATGCTGTGAAGATAATCTGACTCATAACTCATGAACTCTCTATTTTACTGCACAGTCCATTTGATCCCAGAAAGCCTTTACCACATCCCCTTTATCATAAAGTAGCTCACTGTCCAGAGGAGCAGCGGCAGCCAATCCATCAGCCTACTCACTACCCCACACAGCTGAGATTAGGCTCAGGTTGAAAATGTTTGTACAAAGGTTTTGGTATTTAATTATCAACAGATCCCACAGTTTGCACAGAGGAATTACAGGTACACATTATCTTATCTGAAGGCCACAATAATGACTTCCACAACCTTTAATTCACATGAAATACAGAGAAAGGATCTGTCCATTAATACATCACCTGCTGAGTGTTGGGGGGGCTTCGTGGTGGCATTCTTCTATCAGTCTTTGTGCTCATGAAATAAATGAAGGAAACAAGTTGATTGTGCACTGTTCTAAATGCTTGAAGGATGGGGGACTTGCTCTGGTCTGTCTGTTCTTCTTAATCGTCTTTGTGCCACGGTGAAATAAATGATTGATTTGATCATTCTCTTCTTCTGTTGATAAGAGACTGATATGTTGGGTTGTTCTTCAGTTGCACCTTCCTTAGCTAGTTTATCAGCTCTTTCGTTTCCGGGAACTCCACAGTGGGAAGGTATCCACTGCATTACTAAATTACAATGAGTGCCTAGTTTGGATAATAGTGTCCGTTTGCTTGGTAATTTTCGAGACTGGAGTGCCTGAAGTAGCGCTTTTGCATCTGTCAGGAATACCACTGGTTGTGAAAAATACCCTGTATTTAGTAGTTTCACTACCGCTATCTTGATGGCTTGAACTTCTGCATCATACTTGTGACAGTGCCTTCCTGTTGGCTGTATCCCTGGTATCATTAGGATACTCAGTGTACACTTCTGCACCTCCGTTTCTGACTGCACTTTCTGCTGACCCATCTGTGTAAACACAGACCCAAAGATTCTGCGAGTATTCATCATCAAGTAGACTGAGGGTGGCTGTTTTTTCGCTGCACACTGTTTTGTTCTTCCTTGTCAAATACTCCTTTCATTTCTGTCTTGATGTGTAGGGACTATTCTGATTTCCCTCACAAAGAGGCCCCTGGAGAATACACAAGGTCAGTATCAACACCTCACGATAAAGTAAAAGTAAAGGACCTTTTCCACGCCTTCAGGCATACTGGGCACACAGGGCTAGACCTATATTTTACAAACCCACCGGCACTTGGTGGGTGATTTGGTCAGCATCATTCAGGTCTCCTTTACTTCCCAGCAATCCATTTGGTACCCATTCAAAACAACTTATAATAGATTTCTTAATCACAACAATATAATTTTTTTTTTGTCTTCTACCAAAGACAGTTGTTATATTAACCCTTATTTCTCATTTATTAGTTTAACTACTTCTACTTCATGTCTCTGTTCAGCTCCTTTAGACTTAAATTTAAACTTTTTTTTTAAGCTCAGCTATCTGGGATATAAGGATTTAAAGTAACAACTGCTTGTTGCTTCTTCTTCATTCTTCTTTTGTTGTCTTGCTAACACCAGGTTGTAGTCCGGTTTTGTGGTTCTCTGTACTGGACTTCCGCTTCTCGGGTGGATTGAGTGATGTATTTGTTCATCTTTTTGCAGATTTAAGCTACATTTATCCATCTCCTTCTTGGTCTTCCCATTGCTTTCTTTCCAGATGTTCTGCTATAACAAAAAATGTCATAAGCAGTCTGGTCTGGGTGCATTCTTACTAGATGGCTAGACCATTTCATTCTCTGTTAGTCAGTTACTCAATGTAATTCAGAACGTCTTATTCCAACTTTCTCTCTAATGCTGGTATTCATAATCCTGTCCCTTCTTGGGTTGTTAGTGACCTTATGAAGACATCAGATATTCATAGGTAGTTATTTTCGGTTATGGTGCCCTATCTATTACTGTTTGGTATTGAAAGAGTTAAACAACACAACCATGAAGACATGGAGTCTTTCCTGGATGTTGTGACAAGAGTGATATTCTGCAAAGAACTTGCTAAAATAATAATATGATGATCATGAAGATGGTGATGAGAAGCTGTTTACTGTACCATTTGACTTGGTCTATCTCTGTTGAAAATTGAAATGCTTTCTTATAGCATCACACAAAGCACATGCTCTGTAGCCCAAGTGACAATCACTAGGGATCTCTGAACTAATGAACCAAACTAGGCAATGTAAAACTGAACTTACCACCATTAGAATACAAGGCAAACAGCTAAATAACAACAACTCAACTGCTGCATGCCTCTTCTTCTTCTCTTCTTCGTCCTTCTTCTTCTATGTTTGCTCTTAAAATGGCGAACCGTACTTTGAGTTGTGGTTTCCAGCTAAGATGCGAAAAATGCACCTTTCAGCACAACATTTTCAATTTCTGCAAACTTTTAATTAGCCATCTTTTGCAACATGTTTGTTACAATGCAGTGGTCTATTCTTTCCAACCCCAGTGGGGCCCCTGACCCTACACAAGAAAGCTGCTACATCCATATCTCACCATATGACACAGCAATATCTTATTTACTTACCTCATCAAGGTATACAGGAGAAGACACCTGGATGCTCTCTATCAGTGTTGGTGGGAAATACTGAGGTTTGTTGCAAGCAGCTGTGCTTGACCTGAAGATCTGAGAAGTATAATGAAATACACCTTCTCCCCGACTTATGACCATCTGCACATACAACCCCAAATGAAGTGGTTAGGACACCTAACAAGAATGCCCTGGTACTATCATGAAGTGGTTAGGACACCTAACAAAAATGCCTCGGTACTATCTACCATAGCGAGCCACACTGAAAGGTTACAACAGGTATAGAGTGAGTGGAAGACCTTGGAAAAGATGAAGTGATGGCAACAAGACCAGCCTTACAGAAATGAACATCAATCTTAATAGTGCTCTTGACAGAGCTCATCAACGAATGTTACATCTCCCCTTGTCACTTCACTGAGATACAAGGTGGAAGAAAAGAAGAAGAAGAACAAGAAGTCAGAATGGAACTTTGTCATAAGTCAAGGAAATCCTATATACAGATAATACTGCAGAGGAAGAACCTGGGGAGTATAGTGGTTAGCGCACTTGCAAGCTGAGTCAGATGTCTGAGTTCAATCCCCAAATGTGGCTGTATTGTTTCCAACCAGTTTTTGTTGTTTTTGTTGTTGGCAGCTTTCTGTCTTTCCAGATGATAGTGTTCGATTGTGCTATGAGAGAGGCATTCACAGACCATGGAAATAGCTAGTAGGACTAGCAAGACCCACCCACGTTAAGAAAAGTCTTCCACAATTAGAACATAGGATTTCATTGTTGCCAATGTATGTATTTAGTGCGTTTCTTCTTAGAAGCTCAGCTCTCATCCTTTCTGCAATCATTGTTCCTTTCATTTTCATTCCCTACCTGATTTGTCTCATGAATGAAACACAGTCCATGGCATTTTATTCTCATAAGTCTACCTCAATGCTTGTATGATTCATGTCCTGCTTGTACATATGTTTATACTGTAGCAGAAACTAGCCTCAACATTTTCTACCAATCTGAAATTCACCACAGAGGATATCCTTAGGGACTCTGTCATCCTTTATTCTCCAGGCACCTAAGCTTTCAGAGACTGAGCATTGCATTACCTGCTCTTTCCAATATCCGAATGTTTGTGATCTTGTCTTGCCACTTGAAACCAATTCTTCTTAGGCATCGTATGTGAAAGCTATTTAGCCTGACTTTCTCCTCACTATTAGGTCTCTGGAATTAGCCCAGCCTCAAACAAATTGTCACTAGATAATTTCCAGAATTTTCTAGGAATTATCTGGAAAGGAAAGCAATGAGGAAGGGAACTCACTGTGTAAAGAGTCACATTTTTGGGGGGAAAGGGGTGGGGGGAGCTTACTTTTACAACACTATCTTCGTAAGAATGTCATTTTTCTTCTTCTCTGCACAAACAAAACAAACCAAAAAAAACCTGCATTCAATGTAAACTTGTGTAGAATGTTATATTTGTTCATCCACTTCTGGACTTGGTGCTTTTTCAGAATTTGCGTTTTACATGTACATCCACTTTACAGATATGTCCTATTTGCATGCAGACTGTCAGTCCTCCTTCTCTTATGCAGATGCATTCTTACTTCAAAGAAAGCACTCCCGATTATTAGACTTTTATGACATGTCTGTCAGGCAGGGAGGGGCGGGCGCCGAGTCTGATCTTTATTTCCTCATAATAATCTCCTGGAACCTACATGGGGACGTCATAGGAATATGAGATGACTGAGAAAAGAGTCATGATTGTCACTATCTGTTTCAGACCAGGCAGTTGATGCAGAAGATGATGAAAGTGACTTTATGCAATTAAAATTAGTTACATGATGATGATCAGAAGAGGGTTGATTTAAAAGGTATACTTTAATTCTCTAATTTATTGACAGAGAGCTTGAGGGATAGACATAGCAACGCTGTAACCTAGCAAACAAGTCATAAGAAAGAAAGAAAGAAAAAGAAAGAAAGACAGACAGACAGACAGAAGAAAGACAGACAGACAGACAGACAGACAGACAGACAGACAGACAGACAGACAGACAGACAGACAGAACAGACAGACAGACAGACAGACAGACAGACAGACAGACAGACAGACAGACAGAACAGACAGACAGACAGAAAGAAAGAAAGAAAGAAAGAAAGAAAGAAAGAAAGAAAGAAAGAAAAGAAAGAAAGAAAGAAAGAAAGAAAGAAAGAAAAAAGAAAGAAAAGAAAGAAAAGAAAGAAAGAAAGAAAAGAAATGGAAGAAAGAAAGAAAGAAAGCAAAGAACCAAAGTCTAACATTTCAAAAGAAAGAAAGTAAAACTGATGCAAGAAGGTTCTGGAGAGGAAAAGTCCAGAAGAAAGAAAGAAAAGGAGCAACCGGCACAGGAGCAGCAAGAGGATCAGGAACAGAAATGGAACCAAGAGAAGCAGGAAGACCAAGAGAAGCAGGAGGAAAACCAAGAGGAGCAGGAAGAGGACTAGAAGGATGACCAGGTGGAGTAGGAAGAGGACTAAAAGGAGCAGGAGCAGGATCAAAAGCAACAGGAGCAGGACCAATAGGAGCAGGAGCAGGATCAAAAGCAACAGGAGCAGGACCAAGAAGATCAGGAGCAGGATCAAAAGCAACAGGAGCAGAAATAAGAGGAGCAGAAAGTAAATAAGGAAGAAGTATAATGACTATTTCTAGTAAAAGAAAAGATAATAATGCTGTTTACCTCAGCTCCTTGAGCTTCAGCTTGAGAAACCAGCAGGGATAAACGTTCGATCATTTGTGGATTGGCCTGTGCCCCTTGATCATTGTTTTTATCCATATTGTCTCCGACTGTAAGCTTTGACATCCGACCTTTCAGTTTTTTAATCAATGGTAAGTACACTGATTCTTGGATCAGTAGTCTAGATCCAGCATGACAAGACTGTGGAGATGAAAAGCACTATTAACTGTGGGAAGCTGATGCATATGTTGGAGGGTGCTTATGTGTGCTATGCGGGTCATTCTAGGCTGTATCAGAGACACCCTTAGTAGTGCGTATGCGATACATCCTTGGTTTGCCGACTGTTGCAAGTAGGCTCGAGATGTTGCAGGTGAAGTCATACCTCAGGTAGCTGAAGACACAGACCCCCCATTGCTCAAAGCACTGGACGCAGTTAATGGTCAGCAGCTGATAAGAGGGAAGTCATGGATAGCTCAGGCTGAAGACACGATCAGACAGGTTTGCATCCTGGAGAACATTAGAAGAGGAGAGGAGTGGGTCAGAGTGCCAGAGGAACAGTCAGATTTGAGTCATAATCACACTGAGCCAGGAGTGCAGAGAGTGGCCAGCAGGTGCCATGAAGGTGGAAATTCAGCAATTAATTTGGGATAAGGCTCGTTCTGTTGATGTGATTATTTATACAGATGGTTCAGTGTCAAGAGGCAAAAGAAATGCCTGGGGGTTCTTAGCAAAAGCTAATGGTCAACGTTTGGTTCAGGAGAGCCTAGTGGAGCTTAGTATATGATACCACAAGAACCAGCTTAAGAATGGAGTTAGAGAGGGTCGCTTAAGCTTTCCACTGGCTCATGATTGTAACTGACTCAGAAAGCATGCCGGCGAAGGTGAGGACAGACATGCTTCGTGCAGCGTGACATGCTTCGCTTCAGATTTCACAGGTGAAGAGCACTGTCTAGATCTTTTCTCCGGGTAATACCTGGGTAGTGGGAAATGAACAGGCGGGCATTTTGGCTGGCTCTGCACAACTTGGTAGAATACTGATGCATGATAAGGCAGATGTGGTCAAGGCTCAATGGGAGCATGTTTACAATTTGGAGGAGCAAATGGATCATCACAGTCTGGTGACAGTTATGCATCTAGGAGTGAAGAGGGGATCTGGTCGATACTCGAAGCTCAAAGGAAAGCCAAGATGGGTGTATAATCAGACGGCACTGGTACCATTGATATCTGAACTCTGTGCTGGCTCCTGAAGATGGGGAGGGAGTGCTTATGGGAATGCTCTGAATGCTGTGATGTTGGTTCTGGAATATACTCAAGTCAAACATAAGTATTTATAGATGTGTCTGGAGTACTGTGAAGATGATCCAACTCAAAACGAAGTATTTATATATTTATAAACATCTTTAAGTTAGTTTTTTTTTAATTATTATTACCACAGAAAGCCACATCAGATAAATATAACGAGCATTAAACAAGAGGAAGAAAAAGCAAAACAAAGAACAATGCAATCAAGAACGTTAGCTAAATTAAGATCCTTACAATGCATATTAGAAAGAGCACAAGAAAATTCCCTTAAAAAGGGAGACATAGGAGAATACTATTTTTAAACAAATGAACAGTGGCAGACAATGAGAAATGATGCTGAATAGTTTAAGACCTGTCATAGAGGAATGTTATAAATAAAATAGCCAATTGTAAGTTCTTTTTTTAGTTAATATCCCTTCAGCTATTATCTGTTATTACAAATCTAATATGCTGCAAACAGAAAAATTAACAAACATATTGTGCTTACAGAAGAGAAGAGATCTTAAATGGTTACAAATGACAAGAAGACTCGCCTGGCCAGAGTTGAAAAAAGCTGCTTCTATAACTCCCTCCACTGCACTGTCCAGATCTGCCTCCTCAAACACAAGAGTGGGGTTTCGTCCCAGAAGTGACAGCGATAAACTTGTTCCACGGCCAGCGGTCTTCTGTCTCAGAGACTGGCCATCCTTTGAAGCACAGATTTTGAAAATAAAGTGTGTGTATGTGCATGTGAGTTGGTGAATGACTGTGTTCATGTGTGTGCCTGTTAGCAGGAGTGTGTTTATAACCAGTCTAGACTATGATTTTGTGAAAATTTGAGAGCTCAATAGAGAAACAGAGAGAAAAAAAAGCAGGAGAACATGAAAATAAGAAATTAGAAAGACAAAGACAGAGTCAGAAAGTAGGGGGGAAGAGAAGGAGAGCAGAGAGAGCAAAAAGAAAGAGACACAAGGAAAAGAAGACAGATGAGTGAGTGAGTGAGTGAGTGAGTGAGTGAGTGAGTGAGTGAGTGAGTGAGTGAGTGAGTGAGTGAGTGAGTGAGTGAGTGAGTGAGTGAGTGAGTGAGTGAGTGAGTGAGTGAGTGAGTGAGTGAGTGAGTGAGTGAGTGAGTGAGTGAGTGAGTGAGTGAGTGAGTGAGTGAGTGAGTGAGTGAGTCAATGGGTGAGTTAACGACTGAGTCAGTAAGTGATAGAGGAGTCGGTGAGTGAGTGAGTGAGTGAGCGAGCAAATACAGATTCTATAGTAAAGATTCTATTTTAAGGGATTGAGCTTAAAAACAATTAATATTTCAGTATGAGAGAGTTCAACACAGACATGGTGATGCTCCAAGTTCCATGATGTCAGTTCTTAGTTCAACAATCAATAAAAAGACAAAGAAAAATAGCAGACCAACAGGACAAATCACAGATATCCTGCTCAACAGCCAAAGAAGTTGAGTTAGGGCATTTGGGACATTCTCATGCATGCTCCATCCTCACCTTCAGCAGCCAGCACAGAGTTCCAATACTGATGGTACCAGTCGTAATCTGGTTATATGTCGATCTTGCCTTTTATATGAGTGTATTGAGCCGGCCAGACCCTCTGTTTACACCCAGATGTCTCATTCTCTCCAGGCCATAATAATCTTGTTTCTCTACTGATTCCGTTGCTTCTTCCCAAAGGGCCTTGACCACATCTGCCTTGTCATGTATCAATTCACCACCCAGTGGTGCAGATCCAGCCAATCTGTCTGCCTGTTCATTACCCACTACGTCAGCATGACCTGGAGAAAAGATCTAAAGTATGCTCATTACCTGTGACCTTACCAGTGAAGCTTGCAAAGAAGTTATAACTGAGGAACTCAAAACAGATACACTACGCTGGTATAATCTGATATGGGGTGTGTGTAATCAGTAGTAAACCCATGTGTTCTTTATTCATCATCACCATCAATTTCCACTTTTTCTGTTAAGCGTTGTGGGGAGGAACAGTTTTTGATCTAATGCTTTTGGGCAGCAATGGCTATTCCATGTCGATGTAGAAACTCTTTAATGTCATCAATCAATCTGCTCCTAGGGCGGCCTTTTGCTTTCAGTTCAGATCTTTTCCTGTTTAGTGCCGGCGATGGTAGCTGTTCTGGCTGCATTCTTACAAGATGACCAAACCATTTGATCTTCCGTTTCTCAAAGAATCTGCTGCATGGTGTTGTTCCTACAGTCTGTCTGATAATATCATTTCTAACTTTGTCTCGGATGGTTAAGTTGGCGGCCTTTCTCTGGCATCTTATTTCACAGGTGTTAATTTTAGGTTAGCCTTTAATAATGTCCATGTCTAGCACTGGTAGCACAATGTTTGTATGAATATGCTGTTTACAATCTGTTTCTTGGCACTAATATACATACATGCACATTTAAACATCACACAATACATACCTTATAGGCGCACATATGCATGCAAGCAAGCATGCACGCATGCACACACACACATATTTACATACACACATACATCCATACATATACACAAAGTTATACATACAGCATGCTTACACACTCATAAATTCATATACATACAGACTCCCACATTCATAAATACACATAAACAGCCCTTTCATAGTAAGTAAAGTAAAAAAGTAAAGATCCCTTTTCACGCCCTTAGGCGCATCGAGCATATGGGAAGAGCACCTATATTTTTACAGACCATTCGGCACTAGGTGGGCAATGTGGTCAGCACTACACTGGCTGTCTTTACTTCCCCAGGACATACATCCTGGTACCCATTTTAGGCTGAGGCTGGGTCGACCTGTGACACACCATACCATGATAAAAATCCACTCAGAAAGCAGTGGGTTTCAATCGCGGAACGTTGGAATCACGCAACGCCTAAGCCACGGACGCGCCTCTCATAGATGCACATACAAAATAAATACTTACAGCAACAGATCCAAAGAAGACCAGTTTGTCCACACCTGTATGACTGGTGAGCAAATCAAGAGAAGTCCCAGTCAGCACATTCAGCACACCTGGTGGCAAACCAGCCTGAGCACAGACTTCAGCAAACAGCAGGGTAGATAACTGTGTCAAAGCTGAGGGAATAACCACTACAGTGTTTCCTGTCGCCAGGGCTGGCCCAACAAAACTGGCCAGCTGCATCAAAGGGAATGTCCAGTCAGTAGCAATCAATGTAACACCTTGGAAAATAGTAGAGATAATGAGATAATCACTGCTTTTATTATTTATTTTCCAGACATTTGTTATTTAACTTGTTATATCCTAAGAATGTGTTCCTTTAGATAACAAATATGTGGGTCAAAACTTTTCTTCTCCGGAGGTAGCTCTATTATTGTAACTCTTTAACCGTTTAGCCAGAGGAATTCTAAAGTCATGACCCTGTTAAATTATGTCAACAACCCAAAAAAAAAATGTGTATATAGGTCACTATTAAATCCGTAAAAAATGTATATACCCATTTATTTAAATTTTTATTTTTCAAAACTAATAAAGATATAGGAACCTACATGAACCATGTGAAGCATTACATGGAATACATCCCTCAGGATGTTTTAAAACAAACAAACAAATATGTATTGGGTAACTCATGCCGTGATTCCCTGACCCTGTCAATGTGGCTGACAGGAAACTGACATTAACTTGGCTTTAAAAAAAGTCACTTCTCAAAGGACTCCCCCCGACCCCCCAGATATTAGTGTTAGTTAATGTACTCATATCCTGACCTCCTAAAGTTTTGCTCAGGCATGAGAATGTATGTCAAAAACAGTTTAATATAAACAAATGGGAAAAGTGACATTTACAGTGAATTGGCCCAAATGGAAGTGTTCGTTTTTTTTTTTTTACTTCTCGGGTCCAAAGGGTTAAGATTCAGATTGTAGTTGTGAAGTGCACACACTCTTGAATACAAACTGATTAAGTAAATTTAACTTGAGACTGGCAGAGTTTTCATGCTACTAACCTCGAGGTTTCCAGTCCCTCATCTCCACATTTAGAATCTCTGCCCAACCAGCATGGTGATAAAACTGTCTGATGGCTGATGGGACATCCACATTTCGAGTCTCTCTTGTAGGTTTCCCACAATTCAATGATTCCACAACCGCCAAAAGTGACTGGTGTTTTTGTAAGTTCCTTGCAATGCTTTAATAAATCGAGGGAAATTACAGTTATAACAGGGTCATTATAGCCAATTTGAATGCAAAGAAAACAAATGTCAAGGAATAAAAGATACAATACTCAGGAATTTCTAGAAAAAAATCACCTTAAAAAAATTGAAAATTTCGCAAAGGTCACTGATACATTTGTCTTTTAAGTTTTACTATATACATGCATACATACATATATATATATATATATATATATATATATATATATATATATATATATATATATATATATATATATATATATATATATATATATATACATACATATACATATACATATACATATATATATATAAATTGTTGGGGAAATATATGCAAATGAAAGATCAAGAGAAATTTGCTAAAGACCTCAAAAATAAGGATTATCATTTCTCTTCGACTTAGATGTGAGGTCAAGATATAACAACTGGAGCAGCAAGACGGGAAAACCATGGAAGAGCTCACAGCTGCTACACTAACCAATACAGAACAGGAGCTGTCAGCCTAAACACACTAAGAAACAAGCTTATGGTTATGCTCGACGTGCAGTAAAGATGATCTTGAAATGATCAATAGCTTTTATTCATTACTATTTCTATTTCTTCTTATCTTTTTTTGTGGTTGCTAATGTAAATTTTGGCGGAAAGTTCTGGGTGTTCATCCACCTCCAGACTTTAGTCTTGTTACAGAACCTGAGTGTTGCATGCACATCTATTTCCTAAATCTGGTTCATCTCTATGCAGACTCTTTGTTCCTTGCCTCTCAGGCAGATGTACTCTGACTTGGAAGGATGCCCCCATTAGACGACTACTACAACATGCTTGTTAGGGAGACAGTGGGTCCATTCTTATTTTCCCCACAATAGGGCCCCGGAACCCACATGGGGATTTTCCATTTAAATATCAAACATTTCATAAACTCTTTCTGTCAGAAGCAAAACATCAAGGATGATCAGATATTGTCTGTTGGTATTGATTAACATATAGTGTGTTATTATATCTTTTACATTTGGCTTTTTTTTCCCACATAAAATAAACCTGGCAGATATTTTAGATGTGGCACAGGACATGTGGCATCTTTGAAAGCAATACACTTAAATTTTCTTATTGTGATTATTTTTACCTACTGCATAATATCTAAACTGTAATTAAAACTATGGTGATGAAAACAAAGGTAGAAGGAATTCACCTGTAAAGATGGCGAGCTCTGGCATGTGAAGAAAGGTTGCTCCATGTGTCGAAGGCCTTCTGGGATGATGCAACAGCGGCATTAATGTCTTCTGGGTTTGCATCCAAAGTCTGTGCTAGAACTTCTCCTGAAAGCAGATATAGAAGTGATGTTACAGTAAAACATTGTTAACTCTTTGAGTCCCAAGGAACGCATCACACGTTCACAGTTTCATACCTAGAAGCCCAATGAACGCATGAAGCGCCGATTTTATGACTCTCTTTACTACCCCCTGGGCCTGTGATGCTAAACCCCCTGGGACTCAAAGAGTTAACACATATTCCAAGGGACCAGAAAAATCAAGATATCATGTTAAAACAATCTATGCTAACCAGGAACTAACAGATGTATTATAAAAAATATATCCCTACTGGGACCCCCTAAAAATGTAATCATATTAGCCAAGTGTTCATCGCATGCAACTTCATGTAAACGAGATTTTACTGTATATTTTAAAACATAAAATCACGCTTAAAAAAATGCACTAAATTTGGAAACAAATGGCTTGAGACATTGAGGATGCCAATGAGAAACCCTAGTGATGAGAAAAGCCTGAGCTGCCAGATTAGATTCTATTTATCATAGTGAGGTTCTAGAGTCCCATTCTGGGGTCAAAATGAGTACCCCCCCTTTCCTTTAACAAGCATGATCAAGGTTTCCACAGACACAATTTTAAAACAAATTTTGACTCCACCTGCCAACAATGCCTCCGTGCATGAACATACAGACATGACTTGGGCGCCATGTTTTCAACTCACAAATAGTATTAGTTAAAACCAGGTTTTCAAGCTGTGAAAATTGTTTTGTCATTTCGTTGTTCTTCATGCATCTTTTTATTTTTGTATTTAATTAACCCTCATTATGGCTTCAAAGAAAGTAAATAGTGACAGTATTACTTATTGAGATAACTGCAGCATACAATTGTGTAAAAGGTGTGCATTTTTTAAGGGGGTAAAACAGTAGTGATAAGAACCTATGAATAACTCCATGTAGAAACATAAATTATTTTTCTTCTTCTTTTCTCTACTCCTGCAGTGCCTCGCATCAGGGCAGTAAGAGATCTCTGGAACGGGCCCTTCTGTTTGCTTTGTGTATAGTACTTCTAAGTGTCTCCGATACTGATGCGATCAACTTTCTGTTTGGTCTATCTCCAGTTCTGTCACCACTGTATCTTTTTAACACTGTTCTCTGTGGTGCCCTGTCTGTTGCCACTATTGTTACATGACCAAACCATCAGATCTATTTACCCATAAAGTTCAGTATGGGTTCTGTGCCGACTCTCCTCCTGATATCATCATTCCAAAGTCGATCTTTCCTGGTTACACCTAGCATGATATTAAATAAATGAATAACATATTGAAATTAACACTGTAGAATAGAAGTGCGTAAAAGGTGTGCAATTTTGAAGAAAAAAAAAACCAGTACTGATAAGAATCTGTGAATAACACCATGTAGAAAACCACTGTATCACCTGTTGAAGGTCTCTTTGACTCAGTACATTGTCTGCCTTCTGGATGTTGCCAGTGGCCATCAATGAAGTAACCAAAACTTTTATTATGTTTGTTAATCCATGCCTGGACGAATAAAAAAATTTTTAATAAATCACAAATGCATTGAATGAGAAAATACATTCAGTTAGAATGAACAAAGAAGATACAAACAACAGACTAGACAATTTATTGTCTGGCATATTTTGATGCATCTCATCAGGTGCATAGTACAATAACAGTGAAATATGCCAGGAAATAAATTTTGCAATCCATTGCTTGTGACTTCTTTGTTCAAATTCACAATGGGGAAACACTGCTTTGACTAATCTAGTACAACAGGCTGATCAGTCGCTCCAGGAGTTGAGCTGTCATGAAGGTACTCTGTCTGCTTCTAGACTGAAAAGTGTAAGTCATACCCAACCCATGAGATTTTTTACTGAAAAAACCCAAAACCTCTTGATATCTATGTGATGAATCAGTTATTTTGAATTTTCTATAATTTGAGGGTTCAAATGCCCACTGGCCATAATTAGTGTATACCTGAAAGTCTATAAGTGCACAGGTCTCCTCTTCAGGATTTATACAAGTATGTGACACTAGTTCAGTGTTTACAAGCAGCTTACCAGTTACTCCAGTTTAGAAACAAATTTTTTTTAAGTGTCAAATCCATATGCAGCTGAGACATTTTTTGTAAACTGAAAACCTTGAGGGTACTCTACTGTACATAAATATTTAGGTAGTGAATCTCAAGCTTGACCATCTCAGATAAGTTAATTTAGTGTCTTTCTGACATTGCTCTTGAGCATATAGGTGTACTGGAAAATGAAGAGGCAGACAGATTGGCTGGTGCTGCACCACTGGGTGGTGAAATGATGTATGACAAGCTAGATTGGAGCTAGTGAACAAAGTGGAGGTGCGATTAGATCAGTATAGAGCTGATATCAAAGCTGTACTGATTAGGTTGGGGGATAATGGCGAATCTCTGCCGCTAACACGACTGCGTGACTGGGGAGTTGAGCTTGGTGAAGCATGAGTATGCTGTCTTCCAGGTAAAGACAGAAAATATTATAACCAACTCCTCATGGGAACGATCAGTAGAGGCACCTTGGAGTGGTTGCTGCATTGGTGGACTGAGCACATATGGGGATGCCCAATGTGCAAAGTCATTGATTGGGATAACATAACATACAGTATATATAAAATACCTAAGCAGTCTGCACTGTAATCAGAAGTCATAAGTCACTACGTGCCTATACTTTACTGGGCAGTTAAGAGAATTTAAAACTGCTGGTGCTAGTTAATAAAACTAGAAGAAAATTATTTTAGTAATTTTGGCTATCTTTTGAATAACGGTCCCAAATGAACTACGCAGACAGTTAACCCAAACAGAGCCTCACAACACAGACATTTAAACCAAACAGAGCCTCACACATATGTAACATTTGCATTTCTTTTGCAGCGATTCAACCGTGTCGAAAGTAGTAACTGCGCACGATATTTTCACGAAACGCAATGGACATTCTTACGGCGATTACATGGCGGCAGAACTAGGCTTAACAGCGGATGAAAAAAAAATTACCGACACGCGAGAATACTCCCGATAGCGGTATCCTATGGCAGGGCCCCAGTTATATGCAAGTTGCGTACCGCTTTTCGCCGACTATAGTGCCACCTCTAAACTAGATGGCTAGGACTCACGAGCAGCATCTACAGCAACTCGTGAGCCCCAGCCATCTAGTTTAACCCCTTCCGGCGCCGGGGATACTCTCGGTGGTGGCACTATAGTAGCCGGGAAAAAAGTCTACAATTTACAGGAGCTACTTCTTCTGTAGGAAGTACCAGCGTGCTCGTATTCACCACGGTCAAGGGGTGGTCGGGATAGTGGAGCGCCATCATGGCGGCTGCTGGTTTGATGTTGTCCAGAGCCGACATGCGCGTACATGAAACCGCGCATTACTCATGTCTCGCCCGGAACGAGAATCGCGGACAAGCCGTGCCTCAGTACTAGTTAACTGTAAGACTGTCTCTATATAAAAGACATGTTTCTTTTCTAAACTGCCAGTGATCAAATCAATCAATTAATCAGATATAGTTACACTCAATAAACAAGAACCTCTTGAGTGTTGAACTAAGAACTGACTTTATAGCCCTCGCGATATGCCCATAACCAATCCTTCCTCACCTTCAACAGCCAGCGAAGAGTTTCAGTTTTGATGGTGCCACTAGCAGTTTGAGTATATCTCCGTTTTGCGTTTCCTCTGAGTGAAAACATTTTGAGAACCTCCTAGTGTCCGGAATAAGTTTGGATTCCATAGACAAGAGAGCTCCAAGTCACCAAGTCCGTGCGTTCACCGGAAACAATATGGCAGTTACAGGATTTTAGGGGAGCACCGAGGACCTTAACGATACTTCTGTTTTGTTATTTAATAGCTAAACATGGATGAACAGTTCCTTAATTTAGAAAATCAGGAAAACGCATTCTCTGATGCTTTATTTAAACGACTTTTACTACAAACGGTAGGTGGCAGTCTGATCACACATCAGTTAGCTTGCTTTGTGAAGTCGAAGTGTACACTCAGTACACGGCTCTCCTCCGAACTTCTACCCCCGCAGTATTGCGGCCTGAAAGATCCGTTCGGGGCGCAGTCCAATTAAAAATACGAACTTGGAGTTTCCGCCGAGGAACATATTGCGGCAAAACTAGGAGTACCTTACAATGTCACGAGACGCAACATTGCAGACGATAAAAGCGATCGGTGACAATGTCAAGCGTTTTCTGCAGACGATACTAGCAGACCATTAAAGCGACCGTTGACAATTTCGAGACATTACAGACGATGAAAGCGATATGGCGGGTAGACCACGCGCTCCCACGCAGATTAGCTATACTGTTCTTCCGATTGAGGATTTAGCAGCGGTAGATGTCAGACTTGTTGGCATGCACAAAACGCGATTAAACTCACCGCTGAGCGTATCCCCTGCGCCGGTACACGCGGTGCAGGGGGGGGGCTAAATTTGGTGCCTGGGACTCACAAGCAAAGTAATTGGAGGAAGTTGCAGGAGATGCGGTAGCTGCCGCTCGTGAGTCCCAGCCATCTAGTTTCGCCCCTATCCACGCCGCCCGTAGCGGCACGGGGGATACGGTCGGCAGTGAGGCATAGTCACAGAAACAGGTCCGCAAGTAACATATCGCTGAGAGCCTGTTAGAGCATTTGTTTTGTTTTTCTGAGCCGATCCTAGATTTGCCGCGATTTGTTCGTCGGCAGAAAGTTCGACAATGGAAAGTGTCAATGGTCGCTATTATCGTCGTCTGCTACTATCATCTGCAGTGTTGCATCTCTTAGAATTGTCAGGTAATCAGAAACAATAAGAAACAGGTCCGCTAGTAACATATAGCTGAGACCCTGTTAGAGCATTTGTTTCGTTATACAGAGCCGGCATATTTTTATTTTGACTGTGAACGGAAATTTTAGGCCGCAATACTGCGGGGGTAGAAGTTCGGAGGAGAGCCATGTAGACTGTAGCGAGGAGTCAGTGACTCGTAATTAATTAATTCAGTTATTAATTTCAGGTTTTCTGAAACAGGACTGCAGTCCAGAAGTAAATGAACAGCAAGAACTTTCTGCTGGAGTTTACAGCCAGTTAACTCAAAGAAGAAGTTATTAAATTAATTCATTAATTTATTAATCTTAATTAATCCAAGTCACATGTAAATTACAGACTTCCCGCGACTTAAATTGCGGACTACCGCCACCGCCAAGAGTATCTCCCACGCTGCTACGCGCGGAGTGGAGCGAGGCTAAACTAAATGGCTGGGACTCACGATCAGCAGCTACCGCATCTCCTGCAGCTTCCTTCATTTTATTTGCTCGTGAGTCTCAGTCATCTAGTTTAGCCCCACTCTGCGGGGCGTGGGAGATACTCTCGCCGGAAGTCGCAATTTGCATGTGACTGAGGCCCTGTTAAGGTATATTTTCGGCCTCGATAATTTGGGACCGTTATTCAGAGGATAGCCCATCTTTTTGTGCCTTGTCAAATGGTATGAATGATCATGAGTCTCCACAATTTCCAACAGCAAATATTTATTTGTGTGCCAACACCTTTCTACTAACCATTATACATGAACATAGAATCTTAAGTCTGTGGCTTAGGTGTTGCAAACATGCTTCATAAAGCCAGGGTGCTTGGTTTGATCCCAGCGGCGGACAATGTGTCTTGCGTTGGTTTCGACAGTGGTACAGAGAGCTGACCATTCAGAAAGAAATGGCAGACTACTGAACCTAAAATTTGCCTAGAAAAAAACACAAAAAACGCTAGGGTTGGTTCTGCAGTGTCATGGAAACGAACAAACTTTATTTTCAAAGGGTCACAAATTGGGCACGCAGGCCTGTCTTACATTCGGCCCTTCCAGTCAACCATCTTTTGCACAGCAGTTGTATTTTACTAATAAAGCATGTTATGATAATATGATCATATGCATATTATAAAAGAGCACAAAAGCATGAATTGTAAAGTGCATGCAAAAACCCGCGAGTGCATAGTTAGTTATTCCTCTTGTGCCAAAGATGGCGCATAGGGCAGAGGTCATAGCTTTCCACGTCTGTCGGTTCTTTGCCACTTGATGTAGGTCTTGAGTGCGACTGAGACCTATGGTTGAGCTCTCCCTTGTGATGGTTCTACGGAGAGTTTCTTTTGGTCTTCCCTGTTTTCTTTTACCCTCTGGTGACCATATGAAGGCTTGGTGGGGAAGTCTCTGTATGTCCATTCTGAGTACGTGACCGATGTAATTCCAGCGACGCTTTCTAATAAAATCAGACACATATTTTTGTTTTGTTTCCTGTCTTATAGATGTATTGGACCTAAAGTCCGACCAGTGAACATTCAATAGCTTTCGGAGGCATCTATTCTCGAAAGCGACTAGTTTCTTATCGATTGATACTGATGATTTCCAACTCTCACAACCATAAGTTAGCACTGGGATCACACAGGAATTGAAGAAGTATGCGAGTGCATACACACACCATATGCATACATTCACCCACATACACACGCTCACCCACTCACACACACATACATACATGCAGGCATACATACATGCATACACAGGCATACACACATACAGACATACATACATTCACACAAACATACATAGATACAAACATACAGGCTCACTCACCACCTTTGCCTAAGTTTACTATAAGACCAGGAACACCATTACTACCTTGCTTTTTTCATAAAACTGTGACATAGTAGAATATATCACTGCAGCCAGTGACACGAAACATGTCACCTGCTCAACTTCTAGAAGGTTAACCACATGCACTATCAACCACACTATCATGTTAATTACTGAGCCTTGACCAGGAGGGAGTCAATTTCTTCTCCTCTGCCAACGTCTCCGTCACCACCTTTGCCCTAAGTTTACTATAAGACCAGGAACACCATTACTACCATGTTGCTTCATTGTACGATATATATATATATTACTGCAGAGGAACGAAACTCTGACTCTACAAGAGCATCATTTTGCCAGTTCTTCTTTATGGAGCGGAATGCTGGAGAATGACCAAAAAGGATGCACACAAGCTGTCCACCTTCCACCACACATGTCTACATAGAATTATCTAAATTTTCTGGCCAGATACAATCTCAAACACTAAACTATTTCAAGTCACAAACCAAGAAACTTTAGACAGTATGTTAACCAAAAGAAGATGGAAATGGCTTGGCCACGTTATGAGAATGAATCCTGATATACCTGCGAAAACAGCTCTCACGTGGACACCAGAGGGAAAGAGAAAACAGGGGCGCCCAAAAACAACATGGAGACGAACGATGGAAAGTGACCTGAGTGCGGCATCTTTGACATGGAAAACTGCACTGAAGATTGCACAGGACAGGAAAGCATGGAAAGTCCTCTCTGAAGCCTCATGTGCCACTAGGCATAACGAGAACTGATGATGATTCATTGTATGCTGCTCATGGCTACTTAATTAACAGATAATTCTTTCTGCACATTTGTTTAATTAATATTGATTCTTTAAATATTTGGGTTTTTCTGCAGGTTTTTGTATGAAAACTCGAACGGATACTGGAGAGAAAGTTTTCATAAACATCTGTCACTCTGAAGATGTGTGTATTTAATTATTTCAGTGTTTTTTGTCAGTTAGCTATGTGTTACTTTTAAGTTAAGTAACAGTTATGTTAGCCAATGTTTATAATTTGATCATCTTTATTCTGAAGTGTTATCTCCCGATTACCCAGTGTGTCTCTATTTTAGGGGGGGGGGGGAGAATAGACATACTGCCCCCTCACCCCAACATGCACATCACAAAAGGCGACTAATTAGGGGTGTTTCCTTCGCAGTTGGGGTGCCTCTGCCTGAACAGCCCAGAACCAACAGTCTGCATACAGATAAGCTAGATCTGTAAATGGATGTGCACAAAGTTCAAGTTCTGAAACAAAACCAAAGCCCAAATGGGTATGAACAACCAGAACTTTCCACCAGAGTTTACAGCCGGTGAACATTTTTAAAAAGAAATTAGAAAATTTGACTAAATTAGCATATGGTGAGTTGTTTGGTACTGTAAGAGTTAAATCATGTGTGGTAGTTTACACAGTTACTTTTTTATGGCCTATAATTTTGCATATGGACCACAATAACACAGTTCTGTAGAAACATGTGAAGAGCCAGTATCCTGAAGGAAACCCAAAAAAAAAACATCTTGTGATCTTCAAAACTTAATCCTGTTGCCCTATAAGTGCCAAGACCTGGACATGTGGGAGTTTTTCCTTTTTTCTTCTTCATATTTCTGAACCTGCTTATATTTTTAAACACCTTTGGTATTATTTTTTACTGATAAGTATACAGTTGAGCTGGCTGTTATTTTGTTTATTAAATATGGCATTTTAATGAAACAAATTTGTTTGTGGTAATTGTGATATCATTGAAATGGTCATTTTGTAAAGATCTCTACAGGTCAAAGGGTTAATGCCGATACTGGTAGAGGTAGTCCCCATAGTGAAATGGTCAGTCCATTTGCACAACACTCTAATTGTTATGACTCCAGTTCTTGGGGTCACCCCTGTAGCTAGAGAGTTTGGACTTTGTACAACACTTTCAGTAAGTCAGCAGCTCTGCAAAGAGAAACTGAGCAGGCTGGGATTAAATCCGGCACAGTGAAATTGACCCTCTGAATTGGTGAAGACAGTTTTACCCTCAGGCTCTGAAAAAGAGTCTGGGTTCACCATGGTGTCATACAATTTCATTATTATGTCACATTGCTCTCTGTGGTAAAATAACCAACACCACTTTTACAATTATCAATGAGAGGGAAATCAGTGAATTCTTTGCTCTGTTTGTCTTTATTGATTACTTTCCTTTATCTAGATATAAACCTTATCCTGATTTAAATATTTAATAACCTGAAAAAACTTTCTTTTTTCTCAAACATGTTTTTAGTGATGTAACCTCATCAGAGAAGTGGAGGATTTTGTGCTTACCTGTCTTCTTTGGGATCAAGGGGATTGACCCTCTGGATATTTATAAATACTAACCAAGACTTCAAATTGCTTCTTCTCTCTTCTTATAGTTTCTTAGAGTAGAGTTTCAGAGAATTATAAGGATGCTTTTAAAAAAAATGAAATTGGAAGTAAAAAAGGTCATATTTTAAGTTTTTTATGGGGTGAAAGGTACTTGAACTTTGCTACTGTCTGTAGCTGTTTTTTTTCTTCTCTCTTCTGCTGTGTAACAGGTGCCAGAACCTAAAGATCTCTCAGATGATGAGCTTTTGAAAGTGCTGGAATCTGAAGATCCAACTCAGTTTAGAATACCTATGAGTATTGGCGAGCCTCATGTGGAATTGGATAAAAGTAAGGCATTCTTTATGTGTGTGTGTGTATATATACATATATACAGATACTGAACATTGAACCATTCAGTCCTTAAGTGCTCGGATCCCACAGCATGTAGCAGCTGACAACCCCAGTTCTGTGTTGGTTTGTTATTCCTTTTTCCTGCAGTTTGCTCATTGTTGCTGATTACAAGTCATCACTTGGTTCTCGCAAATGTCCCACTTGCTGTAGAGCAGTGTGTCCCAAAGTTTTCTGATAATGATAATGAAAAACTTCTGAAAGTGATTCGGACTGTAAATTTACGCCAGCAGCAGCAGTAAACAGTGTGGTTGCACACATATATCATCAGGGTCTGAAGAGAATGATGTAGTGATGAGTGACCTAGGGATCTGACTGAAGCTCAACACTTAAGGGAGGGGCAAGATGGATGTACAGTCAGATAGGAAATGGAACTCTGCACATGTTGCTGGAACGGAGCACTTATGGGAATGTCCCAAATTCTATGGTTTTGGTTCCTAATTCATAACTTACAAGAAAGAAAGCTGGACAGAAGACATAGATGTGTAATAATTATGTACACATCTAATATCATTGGCACTCTACCAATGTCACCTAAATGTTAAAGGGTACAACGCTAAAGACAAATCCTTATTTTGAGAAATCTACATTTAAACATTGAGTGGCAAATGAAAATTGTGTAGTTGCATGAAAAGTAATGTTTCCTTTTGACCAGTCTAGAGTAGGAATTCATGTGTGTGCCTATGGCATATTACAATATTATGGCCAGTAACAGGCCTGCATTTTTTTTTTATTGCTAAAAAAAAATTCACTTGTGTGTGTGTGTTTGGCATAATGCTATTCAGCAGTTTGGTGACTTTGGCTTTGTTGCGATGATATATACTAGTTATCCCTAATAGGTCATCTTTAAGACCAAAATAATCATCATCATCATCATCCCGTAACACTGCATGTCATTGAGTTACCAGTTGCTGTTGACTGCCTGATTAGCTGTCTACACCTTTGGCCACGATGGTAGACATTAAAACCAGCCTCTCGTGGGTCAGTCTGTATATTTGCATCAGACGACTGAACAACATGAGAATACTCGTGTGCAGTGACGTCGATTGTGATAACATAACATATTAGTGCTTTATAAACATGTTTTAACTTTTCAGCTGGTGGAGGTTGTACAGCCTATGATGTTATAGTCCACTCAAACTTCCTCAAGAAGATGGACAAGAGCCAGTTGTTCAAGACCTTCTTTTTGACCATTATGTGCGAAGGAATAGAGGAAAAGTACAATATCTTGCTCAAAAGAGGTGAGGGATAACTTGTGTGTGCTGTCTGGTTCTTCAGTCATCCAAGTTATTTAATACATTTGACTGTGTGGGTCGTAGGTTCAGCTGACTATCTTGGAGTCCCGGTTTCCTCAAGATCCTACTTTATATCACGTTTGCTTTCGTGGGAAAGGAGTCATCAAGAATCCACCGTACCTACTCCTTATAGGGCATCGCCTGCCTCTGACAACAATACTCTTCACAAGTTACGTATTGTTTTTGACGTCTTATTTGCTCAAAGTTTCTAGTGCACATTCGCCCGGCACAATTGTCTATCTAAAAAGTTATTTGTACTCAATCTTCTGCATTTGATCATTTGATCCGAGATGTAATTGCACTGTGGCCCACTGAGTTTTGGCTGACACATCCAGCTTCTGCATGACTGATTTGTTACGGACTGGTTTTTACAGCTAAAGTTTGCTGCAGGCGGCGGCTAATAAAGGTTGCTTGCCAAAACAGTGTTTCGTAATGCACAGCTTAAGATTTATCTGAAGCCTTACCAAGTATCGAATACATGTTCCTTATATATGAGGTCGACATTCTGATATCTTGGCAAACCATCTCCAGTTGACTGCATACAATGTTTAGATGCCTGTAATAAGTCCATATATGTCAAGACTGTATAAATGAGTATGGTGATAATTCACAACTTTATAAACATTTATAAGAGTAGAAGACACGCCCAAACAAACAAAATGATGCCAGTTAACTCTTGTGCATCATCTATCAGAACTACAGAGAATGGACAGTGAGAAGCAGCAATCAAGTTCATAAATTCTTCAAGTCAGATGCTAATAAGCTGCAATGATTGGGGTTATATAGACAGAATGGCAGGTAACAGAGAGTCACGCACACACAAGTTGCATATTGAAAATAGTTGAATGGGAGCAGACCCTGATGCAGATCAAGAAGTTGGTAAAGAGATAATATGCAGACAGACCTTAAAAAAAAAAGCTAAGAGTCACTAAGTTGAAAGAGAATGCCATCACAAAAATGATAGAGGTGGGTGATATCTGCAGCTGTGAACCTCATGTAACAGGGTCTTTTGCAGAATGTTGCTGTGATCACATCCGGGCTTCCCCGTGAGGGTTCCGGGGCCCAGTTGTGGGGAAAATAAGAATATACCCACTGCCTGGTCAAAAGCATGTCATAAGAGTCAACTAACTGGGAGCTTTCTTTAAAGTCAGAGTGCATCAGCCTTAGAGGCAAAGAACCAACCGTCTGCAAGCAAAAGAGTCATACGTGTGAAACAGATTTACACGGATGTACACGCAACTCTCAGGTTCTGGAACTGGACTAGAGTCCAGAAGTGGAAGAACAACCAGAACTTTCCACTTACAGCCGGTGAACATGAAGAAGACATCCTGGCTGAAAGACTTTCATTTTGTTGCCAGTGTCTCTGTCTCATACATTTTAATGCTGTGTCCAGATTAATTTTGATTGATCCCTCCTCTATTTTTCTTTAAGACATGCCTTCCATTCCTGTACTTTCTAGGTTACTGTGACATAGACAAAATATTTTAGTTTCAAAGACATAATGCTGTTGGTCAGCCACCTTTCTAAAGTGTTTAGATCTAGCCTTAAACAATGTCTCCAAGCAGTGCAACTTGACATCATGCCCATCTGTCCTTGTCATCAGATTTGGCATCAGATGACTTCTTCATTGTGCACTCATGAAAAATTCACTTCATGCATGTGATTTTTAAAATGACCCGGACTTGAAAAATGGACTAGAAACATAGATCCAGTCCCAGACAGAGGAGTTCTACAATGAGCGCATCAAGACGGTGAACAAAAGATGAGGTGCATTACCTTGATGAGTGATTAAGGAGAGATTTCCCATATGGGCTTTGGAGCATCACTGCAGGGTCAAAGGAAGAGACCATCTGTCCCTTACAATTTTTTTTTCTGCATTTGCTCTTTAAAAGACAATTAGCATCTGTTTTGTGGTTTACAGCTGTAATATCTGTATTACCTTCTATGACTTGCTTGCTAGGGTCCTAAAAACCCACATGGAGAGACACTTAACATGGATATCGTAACAAGGTGATAATTCAGGGTTTACACAACATGTCGTCTGCCCCTGTAAGGGTGAATATAGAAGAGGAAGAATGTTCACAAATTCCTATGTGCATTAAGGCTTTCGTGCAGTAGTAAAAAAAACTTCTACTGTCCTTTGTACTTTTCAAATATTACCATGGTCATATTTTCCAGACTGGATTTTCTTAAAAAACAGAAAATTTGTTGGCAAATTGGCAGAGCAGAATGTTCGAACCAAATCAAAACCTTTGATCATGGACATGGACAGGTAAGTCTCTCTTGACTATTTTACCTTGTATGCCATAATTAACATTATACCTGTGTGAAGATGCTGCCGTTGAATCGGAAACACATGGAGAGAACCTGACAGTGATTTTCTTCTGTGATCTTTCATCATTCACTTAATTCACTTCATCTTCTGTACCCCCAGTAGATAGTGCCACTGCCATAGTTGAAATATGCCAGAAAGAAAAAAAAGTTAGTTGTGTATCCTTTACAGCAGTGGTTCTCAACGTGTGGGTCGTGAGCCCTTTAGGGGTCAAAAAACACTTTCACAAGGGTCGCCTAAGACTATTGAAAAACACATTCATTGAAGTTATGAAGTAGCAACAAAAATATTTGTATGGTTGGGGGTCATCACAACATGAAAAACTGTATTAAAGGGTCGCAGCATTAGTAAGGTTGAGAGCCAGTGCTTTACAGAATGATGCTAAACCAACCACAGTATTTTCAGGGCTTTCTTGTGGTTTGGCCTGGCAAATTTTACATTACTTAATTTGTCATTGCTTACTTTCCTCTTCTTCTTCGCCTTCTCATTCACTGGCTGTAAACTCTGGATGAAAGTTATGGCAATTCATCCACTTCTGGACCTTGGGTTTGTGCGCACATCTGTTTTACACATATGGTTTATTTTATGCAGACTGTTTGTTCCCCATCTCTCAGGCAGATGCACTCTGAATTCAAAGGAAACATTCCTTATTAGTTGTCTCTTACAGCATAATTGTTAGGCAGCAGTTGGTCTGTTCTTTTTTCCCCATAAGGGGACCCCGGAGCTCACTCAGGGAATGGCTTATTAAATGGTTGGCACTGCATACCTTTGTCAAAACCATGCAAAGCAGTCTGCTGTCAAATCACCTGCAGCTGAATTTTACCGAGCATATTTGCAAAGACTAAGCCACAGGCACGAAAAAAAAGAAAATAGATACTTAATTAATTCGTGCTGAAGTCAGATATACTGACCTCTGAGGTGCATAATTGATGAATTTTTTTTTTTTCGGATGTGTTGTGAGAAGGAAAGAATTGAGAACTTAGTTACAACTGGTAATGTTGATGGAAATAGAGCAAGGGGCAGGCAAAGAGGTTAATACCTGGATGGCTTAACCAAATGGGAGAAGTGAGACAAGAATACTGACTTGATCCATGATTCTAGACATGTTGGGAAATGGCATGGCACATGATGAAGAGAGAAAAGGGAACAAGAGAAATTCTAATTATCATTTTTTTTTTATTTGCTCTATTCTTCAATCATTTTTCAGTGTTGGAGATCAGCTTCCTGAAGAACAGCCCGAAAAGCGAAATTTAATCACGGAAGTTCAAGAACATGAAGAAATGCTGATTAAAAAGTAAGAATAGCCTTGTTTATTGTTTTGCGAGAAGCCACTGGCTTGAGAGTTAAGAACACTGGGATCTTTATTCAGAAGATACATGTTTGAATCCTTAATAAAATGATAGATACTTTTGGGTGTGTATGTCAGGGGCAGTAATACAATCCTAACCTGCACAGTGCATGGCCACTGCACTAACCATGTGGCGGTAAATCGTCTGGCTCAAGGCCCTCATTTTACACTGCTCTTAAAAAAAATTATCAATGCTGGCAGTAAATTCTGGACATTTTTAATGGTTTCCTGTCAGTATTATGATGTAGAACCGTTCTTTTTAAGCATTTGATATGTTTTGGGTTTTTTTAATGGTTTTTTTTTTGTGTGACCTACTTATTGACTTTCCCTCAATGACTGCATGTTGGGGGTGGGGGAGACGACTACGATTCTTTGATTAGTGATTATGGTAAATAAACATTTTCTCATTTAAATTATTGCTGCTATTGTGTTTTTTTTATTCTATGTGTTGTTTTATTGCATCCTTATCCCAGGGCACCTGAACCAAAATTCACCATCATCCAAGAGCCACACGAGGGCTATCCAGAATTCCTGGTCGCAGAAATTCACTTACCAAATATTGTAAGTATTGTGTCTCAGGACAGTATTGAAATTCAGAAATGAAATGTTTTTCAGGGTTTGAAAATTGAAAAAAAACCTGGAAATTTGTTATAAGGGTTTCAAAATCCTTGAAATGTACACACTGTAACAGGGAAATAAAAAATTAAAAGAGAGTTCATTGGAGGTGTGATCTGAGCTACTATTGACTACCCTTTTTTCAAATGTGTCCTGTAGTTTCAGGGTTAGAAGGAGATCTAAGGATCTTCTATGTGCTATTTGTTTAAGTTTATCTTTCTATAAAGCTGTCCTATCAACCTCTCCAGTACAGGACCTCTCTGCCTAGCACTCCGACAGTTCCAGTATCCTACTCTTACATGATTAAAGCTCAATCTCTCCGTTTTTCGCCTTGTTCTCCTAGCACCCGCCCTCCTATTTATATGCCTTCTTCTCTCCCATTTCCTCATCGTCTCCTCCTCACTCCCTCTTCACTAACCGCTGAATAATGTGTCAAGCGCAGAGCACGTGCCCTGTAGCTCCGGCTACGATTCTTATGTATAATTTTAAAATCCATATGAAAAAATAGAGTACTGCAGGAAATGACCAGTCGCCCTAGTATTGCCTGCCTGCTAGGGAAGGGGCAATGGATGTCCCGTAGGAGTCCATACGCCTGGTGCCCCCCCCCCTCCCGCACGCCCGCCAGACGTCCAACGTTTACTACCAGCTCACCCGTGGCCGTCCAGTTCCTCAGCACGTTGGCCCACCTTGAACTTGGGGGTTTAAATTCGGAGTTTGCCGTCTCCTAGATGGACTGCTATGCAAAGCTAACGGGTTCCATCTACCCGGACTTCTCCCAGAAATAAGGCAACATTTTGCTAAATCCCATGGACGTTAGGAAACTTTGTGCACTCTTAAACATCTGCTGCACTGTGAAGCACTTGTTGACAAGACTCTTCCTGAAGTTAAATACACAGTTGATTTATTAAATGGCTCCACCTTTGAATAGACACCACCCCAGGAATCACTGATGATGCCGCAAGGATAGCTACAAACTCCAGCTCGCCTGTTGTTTCTATCACAGCCAGTGTAACCAACGAGGCAACAAGTAAAGAAACCTGATATCCTCGAGTATCCAGCGGTGGAAAACATTGCCGTCATGTGTTTGAACTGGTAAGAGGTTTAATTTAAGCGATGAAAACCGATTGAATACGCACAGTTTTTGCTTTGAAATAATCATGGTTGCTAGCGCCGCCATACCGGAAGTATGGCCAACAGCTTTTTACTTGAGCCAGTGGAACCACAGTGGACGAGAGGTTCAAGGGATACAGGTGGTTTCAATTGAACCAATTTTCTACAGCCCCCATGGTGGACTCCAGAAGTAGAACAGGCATGGAATGCAAAGAGAGCCGCAGTGAAGCAGCTAAAGAAAGTACCACAGACACCCTCAAGCTCACGAGAGGAAGTGGAGATGGCTGAGAATGTGAAAAAAGATAAGGTGGTTTTCAAGCGCTGTACTGCAGAGGCCAAAAGAGCAAAGTGGGAAACTTTTGTGAATGACATGGGAGGCGATAAAACATTGGGGAAATTCTGGAAACTGCAAAGGCAGATGCAAAGAAAAGATCGGCCTATGACAGTCGGAACAATTTGTAGAGACGATGGTGTGCGTGTGACAACAGACAAGGAGAAAGGGGAGGCTTTCCTCCATAGGTTTATAGCTCAGACAGATCATAATGATGTGTAGACATCAGGGATGCAGTTAGAAAGGAGTTAGCTGGCACCTTGAAGAATATGCATTATGAAGACATGATACAATTGGAAGATATCAAACAAATTTTGAAAAAAGCAAAAGACACTGCACCAGGGCCTGGGGGTGTCAGGTATGGTCACATGAAGGCTTTGACAGATGTAGACCTAGCAGAGATGGCCGACTGTTTTAACCAGAGTATTAAGACAGCATCAGTACCGCAAGACTGGGTATACAGCTATCTAATACCACTACCAAAACCTTTTAAAGATCATTCTAAGCTTAGTGGCTTTAGAATCATCACCTTACAAAACACTTTTGTGAAGGTCTTGGAGAAGATAGTTGCTGTAAAATTATAAGAATTTTTGGAAAGGGGGAAGCTTCTCCCAAGAGGTCTGGAAAGTTACAGGCCAGGAAAGGACACTTGGGCAAATGCGGCCACTTTTGCTTTTGACGTCTATGAAGGGTTCCAGAACAGACAGGAAACTATGGCGGTAGGACTAGTTCTCGAGGATGCTTATAACAGAGTGAGATACGACATCTTAATGACTGCACTGAGGGAGAAGGAGGTCAATCCATGGCCGGTGAATTGGGTTGCAGCTGTCCTGTATTCACATCGGATTGCTCTAAGACTGGGCTCATGGACCTCTGAACCATGCACTTTGGCCCCAGGACTGCCACAGGGATCCGCCGTCTCGCCTGTGCTCTTCAACGTATATACGAGCAAGATTGCAAGCCTAGAAGCACCAGGAGTTGGAAGGATACTGACTTTTGCGGATGATATACTTGCATATAGGCAGGGGGAAGAGAGGGAACAAACAGCTCAGGAGCTACAAGCGACAGTAGACAAAGTGACTGAGTGGTGTACAGAAATGAAGGCTGTGGTCCACCCGGAAAAGGCGTCTGTTTTGTGGTGTTCTCTGGACAACAGAATCGTTAAAACTAGTGTCCCAAGTCTCGTGATAGATGGTAGAGACGTCAACAGAGAGAGCAAACTAAGGTATCTGGGAATTACATTTGACAGGAGCCTGTCATTTAAGGACCATGTGGAGAGTGTTGTGACGAGATGCCAAAAAGGACTTAGTGCACTTAAGACTATGGCTGCAATTGACATAGAGCAGAGAATGCTTTTCAAACTATATCAGCACCTGATCCTGTCAGTGGTTGATTATGGCCTGGGACTGCTTAGTGTCTCAAAGAGTCAGATGGACAAACTAGAGCGCATACAGAACGCGGCTATGCGGGTCATTCTGGGTTGCACCAGAGATACCCCAGTGTTGTGCATGCGATACATCCTTGGTTTGCCGACGGTTGCAGGTAGGCACAAGGTGATGCAGGCGAAGTCATATCTCAGGGTAGCTGCAGACACAGACCACCCTCTGCATGAAGCTCTGGGTGCAGTTAAGGGTCAGCGGCTGATAAGAGGGAGGTCATGGATGGCTCAGGCAGAAGACACAATCAGACAGGTTTGTATCCTTGAGAACATTAGGCGAGGAGAGGAGTGGGTCAAAGTGCCACCTGAGCAGTCTGACTTGTGTAGAGTCATAATCACGCTGAGCCGGGAATGCAGATACTGGCCAGCAGGTGCCACAGAGGTGGTAATTCAGCAATTAATTCAAGATAATGCTCGCTCAGAGGATTTGATAATTTACACAGACGGTTGAGTGTCAAGAGGCAAAAGAAGTGCTTGGGGCTTTTTAGCAAAAGTTAATGGTCGACGTTTGGTGCAGGAGAGCCTAGCATATGATACCACAACATCCAGCTTCAGAATGGAGGTTGAGGCGGTCACTGCAGCTTTCCGCTGGCTAGAAAACATGACACACACACACATTGTAATTGTAACTGATTCAGAAAGCATGCTGAGGAAGATCAGAACAGGTATGCTTCGTGCAGAGTGGCATGCTTCGCTGCGGAGGACACGAGTGAGGAGTATTGTCTGGATTTTTTCACCGGGTTACGCCGGTGTGTTGGGAAATGAACATCCAGACAGACTGGCTGGCTCTGCACAACTTGGTGGAATACTGCTACATGATAGGGCAGACGTGGTTAGTGCCTTGTGGGAGAGCGTGTACAATGCGGAGGAGCAGATGGATCACCACAGTCTGGTGAGATTAATGCAGTTGGGGGTGACGAGAGGTTCTGGCAGAAGCTCAAGGCTCAAAGGAAAGGCAAAACGGACGTTTAATCAGAAAGCTACTGGCACCATTAGTATCGGAACTCTTCGCTGGCTGCTGAAGATGGGGACGGAGCGCTTATGGGAATGCCCCGAGTGCTGTGATGTCGGTTCTTGAATCAAATCAAATCAAATATAAAGCTGTTCTTTCCATCTATTGTGTGGTTTTGCCTTTGTTCTGTAATCATTATGTTTTTTCAACATGGCTCCCTGTGGCAGTTGTTAGTAAGTAAGTAAGTAAATTTTACCCCACCAGGACATCACACAGAGCAATAAACACCCGGTGACACAAAGTGCCACCATGCGGATGAGTATCACCGGTGGAGAGGTCCCGTCAGGCTATACTGCAGCCTCAGCAGAAAGCCAGGGTGGGGCTCCAAAATAAAAAATTTCGTCCAATGTGGTTACGACCTTGGTTAATGATGGCAGTTGTTACCAGGGCAATTCTTGTCAGTAGGCAAGACAATTTCATCTGTTTTTCTTTAATGAATTTTTATTACTGGTTTCAGTCTAATCTTCTAATTTCTTTATTTTTAATTGTAAGAACATCTCATCTCTTTTGTTTTGATTTTGCACTCATTATGTGTACTAAGGGTCCATGTTTGACATGTTCGATTAAGCCATATTCTAGAACATATCAAAGTCTAATATTTTAAATTTCAACACATCCATCACATACTTTTTTTGCCCCCCCATTTTTTTTTAGTGTGTGTGTGTTAATACGGTTGTAGATGACTATTTTTTTGTCCTTTGGAATACTTTTTAGATCAGAAAATTTAGTTAATAAACAGTAAAGAGTTTTATAATAAATTGTTTATTATTTTATCTGTATTTGGTAGAAAACTGCACAGTCGCTGACCTTGGATGTTGGTGAAGACAGGCTGTTGCTAACAACTCGATCCCATGTGTACCATCTGGATATATTTCTGCCCTTTGACCTGATCAGTGAAGAATGTGGTGCTCAGTTTGACAGGGTGTCCAAAGTAAGTAGATGCAAGTGTATATCAGGCAAACTACATGGTCTTGCTGTTTGTTATAATGTTTCTAGATGTTTTAGATTTAACTTTGCATTATTTGACACAGGTTTAGGGTTGGAGTGATTTAAACGTTGTACACCTGCATATAACATGATTTTAACACCTGATGAGGAGGTTATGCCCATCTCTGATTTGATTTTAACACAGCTGAGGGGCTTATGCCAGTCTCTGACTTGATTTTGACACATTTTAACCCTGTCACGCTATAAACCAAAAAAAAAAAGGGTCATAACCCTTGAAAATTCTAAATAATATTTTTTTTAAAAATTAAAATACAACTTTACACAGATCATAATACATCTTTTTTCAAATTTATTTCTTCTACATTTTAAGACTTTTCAAAGTATGTAAAGATATATATATTCAGAGTTGTCGAGAAACAGCAACAGAATGTGAAGTATCAAATGGAATACATTCCTTAGGGTCTAAAAAACACTGTCAGATGACTCATGAGGGTGACTTAGGTAACTCACACACTGATGCTTACAAGATAATGGGACTTTAATTTTGCTTTAAAAAAAGCTATTTAGCTCACAAGGAAACGCTCCTAAATGTTTGCACAGGCGTGAACTCAGCCAAAAGCATTAACTCTGTGCCACATAAACAGGTAATTCTAGATAAATCAGAAACGTGACATGTATAGGGAATTGGACCCAGCTGGAAGTGTCAGTTTTACAGCTTCTCGTGTGACAGAGTTAACAATGGAATGGCTTGTACATCTGATGTCACATTTTTTTAGGGGAGGGGGGGGGGGGTGCTTTTCCTAGCATTTTACTGTCCACATTCTGTATACAAAGCAGCAGGTTTATTTCTCACCTTGTCTAGTCTTCATCCCTTTATCTGTTTGGTGTAATAGACCCTATATGTAGCTTTGCTACCATCAGCACATGTGACATAGCACTGTTGTCCTTTTACCACTTCATGCGGGAGACATATTAAAGATGGTACTTGAAATAACTAACCTTTGTATTTTAACTCCTTCTTTCCACAGTAGTCATTGTTTTTAACTAATTAACTACATTTCTTTTTTAATTGAAAAATAATTGTTGGGAACAATATAGTTAATATCAGTGTAATCTGGTTCTGGCCTTTATGCATGATATTATGGAGTGCAGTAGTTTATGTCCTAGTACCAGATGTGTTGCATGGTTAAAGTGAGTCTGTTGTTATAAGGTCATGAGCTGGAAACAGGAGAAAGATCTGCAAGAAGGCCAAGGCTACGCTAGAAAGATATACACAAATATGACCCAGAAGATACCAACATTAACTCTGGAGGCAGGCAGTGAAAGACAGTGTTGTAGTTTGCAAGAGGTCGAATGCAGTAAGCTAGAGAGAGGTCTGAGAGGAAACCAACCTCAGCATAATAGAGTATCAATGTTTTTAAGTGGACTTTGTGGCAGAAACTGCCACTCCTGAGTTGTACTTTATTCATAGCAGATGTGGTTCCCAAAACCTGCGGCACAACTCTATGGTCTCAGGGGACTGATTGTTGCCTACTACTATTGTAAGGTGTTGCTGATCCATTTTCTCTTTCTTCTTTCTCAGGCTCAGTAACCTATTTTTGTTTATATAATTAGAGGCACAAAGGGGAGTTTTGCAGGCTATACTTAAATTACATAACTAACCAACTTACTGTTGGTCTCTCTGTATCATTTATCAGCAAGTCTTTACAGAACATTGCTCTCTTCATGGCACACCTACAAGTCTCTCTTACTCTATCCAATTCTCCAGCTCTCTGCTTTCATAGCCAGAGCCTCTTCAATTCCTGTATCTATGTCACGGAGGTCGAACTCTGCCTTGTTTTCCAGAAACTGTACCCACTGTCACCATTCTCTCCAGACCACCATGGTGCTGGACATGTCCAGATTACCTCAGCTTTCAGGACAGGATGCTTTTAGCGAGCCAGGTCTGCTTGATGAACATGTCAGGCAGGATGTCAACCTTTTTCTTCTTCTTGGTCCAAGGTACTTTAAGAATTTTCCTGTAGCATTTCAGTTCAAAAGGTCTGATTTTCACGACTTACATTCATAAGTTGCCACAGAAAAAATGCACGATCTCAGAATTGTTTCTATGACTTGCTTGTATGTGCTGTGCCATATCGGTGCATGTTATTATCATTAAAAAAAATAACAATTGTTTAATATTTTATTCTTGTAGGTATTAACAGTCACAATGCCCGTTAAGCCAGCATCATGACAGATAAAGCAGACATGATGGACTACGAAGGTGTAATCTGCATTTTTCTTCTTTTCTTCCACTAGTTGCCTTAGTGAAATGTTTAGGGCAGATGTAATGATCATCTGTGTGCGGTTTCATTTTTAACGCTTCATAAATTGGTATTCAATTCTTTAAGGTTGTTCTTGTTGCTTTCATTCCATATTTTATGTGATTGTATCATTTCTGTGTTCATTTAATATGTATCCTGTGAAGTACAGTGTTCTGGAACTAACAAGGGAAAATTAGGATTTAAGAAAACCACATCATCTCTCAGGTACAGATCGGCCATGACCATAAGCCTTGGACATCATCATAAACATGGCAGCTTCCAGTTTGTGGTCTAGGTTCAATCCCAGGATGCAAGAAGTGTGGTTTTTTTTTTTTTTTTGGTCACATATCTACTAGGTCTAGGTGCTTCCATGATGAAGTAGTCAAGCCATTTGCTTTGCCCACTGAATGTCGTGGCTGACTGTAATTTGTACGGAGACTCCCGGAGATTGAAGCCGGAATTCGGATGTTCGAGCTTAGTGTGGCGCTCTCGGCAGATGTCTAGCAGTTCTGCAGGGAGAGACTGAGCCATGTTGGATAAATCCAAGTGCAGTGAATTTGATGCTCTTGACTTTAACATTTATCTAACGTGACTGAGGTTTTTTTTATATGTTTGACAACTTCTTCTTGGCTATTAACTCGTAAAGGAGGTGGAGATAGGGTGTGAGCCTTTCGCTTTGAGTCTTAGTTGACTATAACAAATGAAATATTAATTATTCCAGTGATATTATAAACCATATTTAAGCATTCAGATACCAAAAGGGGTGCCAACACAAAGAAAATTTGGGGGGAGGGGAGCTCACTCTATAACAAATTTAAGTTGTTCTAATCTGCTTTACCTCCAAGTGCAGCGTAGGACTTAGCTTAATCCTGCCAAGCTTTTTGTAAACTTATGTGTGCTCTGGATGAATTTTTCAGATAAAGTTTACCATAAGATAAGACAGCAAATCTCTTGCCAATCCTCCTTAGTTGCCTCTTATATGCATGATAAGTTTCATTATTACTGCTTTTCAAAAGTGCTACCACTATATATAAACATACTTCTTGTCCAATATGGCTGTTTAGCCGGCTGGCTGCTGATGCTTCGAATGTTTGTTTTTTTTTGCTTCTAGCTGGGTTTCTAATGCAATTTCCCCATGTCTGGACTGAGTTTCCATAGGTTCCATCATCCAGTTACTGAGCTGAGTGCTAGGTGTAACACTTTAAGCTGTGGATTTCGAGTGGAATGTCTTTTTTTTCTGTTATACCCACAGTGATTTTGTGTTGTGAACTGAACTGCACTAAAATTAATGGATATTTATACAGTACTGTGTTTGCAAATACTGACTTTTATCATTAACTGCTTGCATTAGCAGTGAGCTGCAATTCTGGTGGGAGAGTTAATGAGAGTTAATTTTGGCACATCTAGTGGCTGCTTTATGCACTTCTGTGCATAGGCTAGCTTGAAGATGTTGTGACTGATATGTTTTTCCACTAGTTTTTTTTTTACTGTGGACACTAAAGGACATGGGATTCCTCCATCTACGGTGATGGATCCACTATTGACTGTATACACATAAATGATATATTTGAATGAAACTGCAGTTTTATGCTTTTTAACATGTTCATAATTATGTGCCTTACCAGGACTTGATGCAAGTCAGCAGAATTCCTAGTCTGCCACATACTGGGCTGAATGGTTCTTGTGTGAAGCAAGTTAAAGAATTCAAATATCTAGGAAGTATATTTTCGGAGGACGAGAGAATGTATCAAGAAATAGAAACAAGATACCAGCGAACCAGTGCATTTAAATACCAACTTACACTATTATTACGACATCCAAACATAAGTGTGAGCACCTAGAAACAGATAATAAACAGCATATGCATACCAACACTGCGCTCCCAGCGCCAGACTTGGACATTATTAAAGGCTTACCTACGTAAAATTAATACCTGTGAAATGAAATGCCTGAGAAAAGCCGCCAGCTTAACCATCTGAGACAAAGTTAGAAATGAAATTATCAGACAGACTGTAGGAACAACACCATGCAGCAATTTCATGGAGAAACAGAAGATCAAATGGTTTGATCATTTAGTCAGAATGCAGCCAGAACAGCTACCAACGCAGACGCTACACATGAAAAGATCTGATGTGAAATCAATAGGCTGCCCTAGGAGAAGATGGACTGATGATATTAAAGAGCTTCTATGTCGACACGGAATGACAATAGCCATTGCTGCTAATCAAGCAATGGATCGCAAACTGTTCTTCAAAAACCCCCCACAGCAACGCCTAACGACAGAAGTGGAAATTGGTGATGAAGACCAGCACTTCATTTTCCTACATTAGAACTTGCAATGGAATTATTTTTTATGTGTAATAACATATAATTGGTGTGCTAGAATCACTAGTCTTGAGCTTTGGCGAGAACTAAACAAATTCCAACAGAATCAGTAGGGAAACAAGATTATTATGGCCTGGAGAGAATGAGGCACCTGGGTGTAACCAAAGGGTCTAGCCAGCTCACTACACTCAGAGGAAACACAAGATGGACATGTGACCAGTACTATCAGTATTGGAACTTTTAGCTGGCTGCTAAAGATGAGCACACATAGGAATGCCCAGAGTTCTTGACTCAACTCAACTTAAACTAATTCCAGGGAATAAAAAGGGTTAAAATAAATATGCTGGCATTGGATATGACACACCTTGATAAAACCTGAGAATAATATAGCTAGAAGGGTTTTACACCCAAACCCACAGGGGCATAGAACTAAAGGCAGGCGCACACAAAAACACATGGAGAAGAGAGCTAGATAGTGAAGTCAGAGATGGGAGAGACATTTGATGGGAACAATTAGTAGAAGTACCTTGAAGTGGCTGCTGCATGGGAGGATGGAGAACACATGGGAATGCCCAATGTGCAGTGATGTCGATTGTGATACATAACAAAACATTAGATGAGCTGCATGCAAAAACAAAAGATAGGTAGACTTGGCATAAATAAGTTGAAGGCCTGTGTTCCATTGTGAGGGATTAGCAGGGGAAAAAAATGGCATTTAATTCATATTTCCAGTGAAACACTCAAGTTTAATGAAATGCTTTTTTTCTTGTAATTTCTACCTTAGCAGGTTTCCTATAATTCCATACAGCAGGCATAAATGACTGACTGACTTTCTACCCCACTAGGACATCACACAAGCGATAAACACCCGATGACACAAAGTGCCACCATGTGGATGAGGATCGCCGTGGATAGGTCCCAGAAATCCGCGTTCAGACAATTGGCCATATTTATGGCCTGCCTATATTGCGGCCCCTGGCAAAAGCCTGGGTGGGGCTTCAAATAACAAAAAATTTCATCCTAAAAAGGATTAAACTGGATTAGCAGGCAGAAATTTCATTCTGCTGTACTTACACTGTCTTCCAGTGTTCAGTTTCATTTGCTGTCCTGTTTAATAATTATTTGTTTGATTTTTTTTTTGTGTGTAGTTTTATTGTTGTCCCTGTTACAACATGTATATTTGTGAAATATTTTAATAAATATTTGATTTGTCATAAAGAGGAGGCTTTTGACTTTATTATCTTCTGCTTGTTTTGTTTTTTAATCTTGGATGTAAAAAATAATTTTTTTTTTTAAATCTCATGTTATACATTTGGATTGATTGATTGATTGTGGTAGTTACACATCCTTTAGAGGACTTTGCAAACTCACACCTGCATTTATTTGGTTGCCGTATGATTGTCCTAGGCAATTTAATGTTCCGTGGTTTTTTCTGAAGGATCTCTTTTTCGTATTCACCAGCTGTAAACTCAGGAGGAAAGTTCTGGTTATCCATTCACTTCTGCACCCTAGTATTGTACCAGAACTTGAGTTTTGCATGCATATCTGTTTGACAGATATGGCTTATTTGTGTGCGGACTTGGTTCCTTGCCTCACAGATAGATGCACTGGCTTTGAAGGAAACAACCCTAATTAGTTGACTTTTAGGACATGTTTGTTAGGGTGAGTCTGGTCCCCCCCCCCCCCACCCCCGCCCCACAATGGCGCTCTTGAAGCCTGACAGGAAACTGCATGATCTGACGCTCATCATTGTAACAAGTCTGAGCAGAATAGTCTGCTGCAGCTGACTTCAAACCCTGGTATGGTCCTGATTGTGATACTACATTCACAGTCCCCAAGAAACAGGCTCTGACAAAATAGATTATGTCATAATTATCAGTGTGCGGACTAGCTGGGAAATAATGTATTAATACAAACAAGAAGTATTGACAAGGCTGATAGGGTCAAAGCAGCTCAGATTCACATGATGGGCGCTGGCGAGCCTCTGGAAAAATAAACAGCATATTGAATAGTCTGGACGGCATCCATGGCTTAGGCGTTGTGAGTCAAACTAGTAATTCCATGGACCCCCATTGCCGGCTGCGTGGATTTTTGTCATGGTATAGGACGTCGCAGGTCGACCCAACCTAAAATTGGTACCAGGATGGATGACCTGGGAAAGTAAAGACAACCAGCGTAATGCTGATCACATTACCCACCTAGTGCCCATTGGTCTGTTAAAATATGGTGTGCTCTTCCCATATGCCCGATGCACCTCAAGGGATCTTTACTATTTTAATTTTTTACTAATAGTCTGGCTGATGATCCAGTGTGGTGGACAGGCAGGCCACTGTTTTAGTCTTAGCAAGTTATTTGCCCCCTTGGCCCCCATGTGTCCCCCCCCCCCTCCCATTTTCCTTCTTTCTCTATAAGGCTAATTATTAGGTTCAAATCTGCATCATGGCGGATTGTATCGCTCAGTCTAAACTAAATGTAAGGAAATAGCCAGGGAAGTAAAGTCGCAATACAATCCACATCGGCAGTTCAACACCAGATCTCCGATGTACTATCCTTTTCTAACAGATCCTTTTTTATATTTATTTCGCTATTTTCTGTAATTTTTTTTTTTTTTTACTAACAGGTAAAGATACACATTTACACACAAACACTCACGGAAACAGAAAACAAAATTCCGTTCTATACCAGCACAATCCCAGTCTATAAGATATTACTGTCACGAATGCGCCGCCCTGTGTGCATGAATGTGTGCGTATGTCTGCGCGCGTAATTGTTCTAGTCTCGGTCTTGGGAAACAATGCAGCTTTTTTTTTCCGTCGTCGCCGTCACCAGCTGGCATTGTTTTATCATTAGGGAACGCACTTGGAAACTCACAGAAGAACGAGCCCTATAATTAACATAAGTCTCATTAATAACAGGGCGAAGGGCGGGTGGGGCAGGGCGGAGCGCTAGCAGGCTTTCTTTCACTGAATAACGCCGTATCTCCTGCAGAGTGACATTTCTCGGCCTCTCTCTCTCTCTCTCTTTCTCTCGATCTGTCATTTGTCTTGTTATTTCGAAGTGTGTCTTTAACACAATTCTTTCAACAGCTGGTTGAATTGATAACCATCTAGTTTTGCAATCTGACAGAATTTTCAGTAGTGCGAAACCATCATTTAATGCTTTATATAAGTTATTGTATTGCTGTTGTCTGACAGATGATTTGGAAAACCAGTTATATTTTTCAGCAAAAAGGTATTCCAAATTCCTTGGTAAACATTTAGATGAAGTATGTGATAATGATAACTGCAAGGAATGACACACATTTGATATAGATTAAAGATGGGACATCTTCATTCAATTTAGCATAAACGCCATTGTTGATAACAATCATCACCGAAGCATTATCGGTACCAATTGCAGCCAAATTCTTCAAGTCTAATTGTTTGCTGATCAAAAGTTTCTTTAGTTCCTTAACTGTACTTTCTGCATCACACTTTTCCATTTGAACCAGTCCAAGATATGTAGAAACTACTTTGTCCTTACTGTTGCTGCAATATATAATACACACACCAAGCACAGAAATGTCATTCGATTAATCTAATAATAAAGTTTATTTTTTTTTTTTTGTAGAAATATCACAGATCAAATCTTGTTCAAAGTAAAAAAAAAATATTTTAAAAAAAGTATTTCTTATAATGTGTACACGTGCTGCGATGCATCTTTACGTCATCAATAACTTTACTGTCAGAAATAGTGTTTTTAAACAAATCAATCAAATGGTCACAGATCGAAATTGCACAATGACAACTAAAAAACATTGCGACAGATCCTTTAACTTTTGATGATTCATTAATCGGTTTAGTTCTGAAAACAGATGTCATCGGTGTTATATATTTGAATGAAACTGCAGTTTTATGCTTTTGTCATCTTTCAGCCACTCATTCCGAAATTTTTCCCATACTGCTTTACTTTTGGCATGTTAAAAGGTTTTTTAAATGGAAGACACATATGAAGGTAAGCAATTAAAAAAAAATGAACTACAAAGTCAGCATCACAGCTATACTTCACAACTCAGTGAGGATACAGTTCAAACAAAGACAGTATGATTTACACGCGCTCTTAATAAGTACCGGGGCTGACAGTTTGTTGAGCGTTGATCCCAGTGAATACAAATATTAATTAATCGCAGTTACTACAATGTACATGCCCAGACCCCCCAAAAAATATGTGTAATAAATATTTCATACAGTAATTAATAAACTTCTTCTTCTTCTTCGTGTTCGCCGGCTGTAAACTCTGGCGACCATCTATAATTACATCTACCATCTAGACGTCAAAAAAACACCTTCTAGATGCAAGGTAAAACATCTAGAAATGGATGTAAAACATCTAAAGTGGCAACACTAATCGCAAACTGTTCCCCACTGCGCTTACCGGCAGAAGTGGAAATTGATGATGATTTTATATTTGTTCTCTACCTGCCCCAATCCGCAATTTGTATAAACACACGGTTTGTTGTCTAAATGGCGTCTATGAAAGGGATACCGCTCAGTAAGGTAATGAATCTAAATCGTGCACGATTTAGTTGTCCTGTAAACTAGTAGTAAAAAATTGTGTGGTATTTCATCACATAAAAGGAGGTTATCAGATTTTGGTGCATGTTTAATAGTGCACTTACTTTAATATCATTGAATCCTCACTATCAGATATTGAATAAAAAATACACACTACACTGCACAAGACAGTCGTGATGAGATGATATTCATGAATTCATCAAAGGCTTAGGGCTAGACAATAGACATGAAAAACTTACCTTTAAAATGTTCTGAGTCATGTCAAATCAAAAAATATAATTAAAATAAACAAAAATATAATCAAAATACAAATGTCAACTCTTTTTGGAAATGATTATAATAATCACAAGTTTTAATTAGCAGCTGCTTTCTACATCTCATCTCCACAAAAACCTACATAGCTCAGAAATGACATACAAGGCTAAATGAGGTACCATTGGAAAGAGATTGTTTACAGCTATCTAACTGTGCTGGTTTTATTGGTGTAGAGGGCATTTTAAAAATTTGGCTGAAATAGCTAGATTATTAGTTTATAATTATATAATCATACACTGTAAACATGTAGAATATCCCTCATCTTGGCTATTATGCCATTATGATCAAACAGCGTGAGCACAGACAAATATTTCCTGCAACACTTATCGGAAACCAGTTTTGTGAAACTTCCTGTACTTGTGTAAAATTGAACGCAGAATTTATAAATAAAATTACATTGCGGTAGTTCCACTAATTGAGAAGATATTTACAGACTTACAGAGAAATACACCCCGCTAAAATTATGTAAAGTCATAGCCTCGTTATCTCTACAATAACTTCTGATTATTGTCTCAGTATGATTTTTCACATAAAAAGTACTGAAATAAAAGGTTCTAAATGAAATCCCCTTTTTTTATGATTTCAGTACGTGTATTTAAGGGTATATTTGTTTTTAGTAAATATAATCATATCCGTCTTGAATAAACACTGCACAGGTGCAACCAGAACCAGTGCTGTTAACTAGGCTTGTTGGGAAATGATCAATGCAGCAGTGCTAGTTTAGCGACTTCTTGGAGATGAGTAACAGATGTTGGTGCCAGATTAGCGGCATCTCGGGAAAATTAAAGTTAAATGAACAGTTTACTTATGTGCAGCTTTTTGACTGTATTACTGATTTGTATATTGTATGTTTCAGGTGAGCCCAGCATTTTTACATGCAAACTCTACCAGCCACACCTGGGTCTTCAGTGCTTTTGCTGAAATCATAGGTGCGTGCAATGATGAAACAGCAACATTCATGTCTTTAAAAAAAAAACTTTATTGTTAATGTAAACTAGCATACACCGCGAGTCACCGTGACTTGGGGGCTAGACGCCCGCCTGCGGATCGGAAGGTCGTGGGTTCGCATCCTGATAGAGCAGGACTTTTTTTTTAATGTTCTTGACTCCCAGGTTAATCCAGCCCTGAGTGGGAAGTAAAAGTGGCTGGTGTGATGCTGACCACATCACCCACCAAGTGCCGATTGTTCTATAAAAATATAGGTCTAGCCCTATATGCACAATATACCTAAAGGTATAGAAAAGGGACCTTTTTTTTTACTTTATTCAACTCAGTTATGATTTATATGTATCATTGTTTTTATGCACTTGTCATTTTGATGTAATATTTAAATGGAAGAATTGCATAATTTTATTAAAAGGGAGAAAGTGGGTCAAATAAGTTGAAAGTAAAAAAACAAACAGTAAAATATAAAGGACCCTGTTTACGCCAGCGGCCCATCCGGGATATGATGCTTGACTCATATTATTATAGACCATTTGGCTCTCAGTGAGAGATCTTGTTAGCATCAGGCCAGGACTTTACCTGCTACCCATTTAAATGGTTATCTTGGGAGCCAAGAACTTGTTTTCCCCCAAATCAATGCCTTCAGGTCAGAGGGGAACATCTAGCTGCACCACCATCATGGCTCCCGAATAAGTTTTGGAATCTATTTTCTTTATGGTTTATGGGAGAAAACTAGAGTGCTCATGTTAGTATGTTAGTGTGCAATTTTGCAAACTAAACAAATAGACTGTGTTGTTTCAAATAATGTGTTTTAATTCTTCTTCTTTTTTTGCGTTCACCTGCTGTAAAATCCGGCGGAAGTTTCTGGTTTTTCGTCCACTTCTGGATTTTGGTCTTGTTCCAGTACCTGAGTGTTGAGCGCCCATCCATTTCCCAGTTCTTTCTTATTTGTGTGAAGACTGTAAGTTCCTCACCTCTCAGGCAGATGTACTACAACTTATAAGAAAACACAAATTAGTTAGTTATTTAGTCTGTCCTCTTGAGCCTAGGGGGGGTTGCAAACATCAGAGGTCATAGCTCTCCATGTCTGGCGGTTCGTAGCCACCTGTTTTAGGTCTTGGATTTTCATTAGACCCATAGTTGAGCCTTCCCTAATGATGGTTTATGCAGGGTCTTTCATAGTCTTCCCTGTTTTTTCCCCTTTTCACGACAAAAAAAACCCACCAATATTAGTTACCCTTTTGGATCTGTTCTTTGTTCCCCTGAAATGGAGCTCTGGGAGGCGTGTTTTTGATTTGTTTCTTATGTAATCTATATGTATAATTTAATTGAGTGTTCTTTAAAGGATGAAGCTACGACAGATCCAGTAACTCTCTCTTTCTCTCTCTCTCTTCTCTCTCTCTCTCTGTCTCACCTTTCCCCTCTCTCTTCTCTGCCTCCCCCTTTCCCTTTCACCATTTCCCTCCCCTCTTTATCCCCCCTACCCCCGTCTCTCTCACACTCTCCTTATCTTTTTTGGTGGTCATTTACAATGGTAGGCAAACCAAGGATACCAGTCACTATGGGGCCTGAAAATAATAACCTGCCGCCTGACCTGCAGAAATATATGCCCACACCTGAGAAGAGGGAAGATGGCTCTTAAAATATTTTTATTATTATCTATGTCAGGCTTTAAAAAAAAACCTTTGCTTGAAACATTAAAATTAGTATGTCTCTGTTTGTCAAGCTCCTGTCATCACCTGCTACATTTATTACCAAGCTTATCTATGTTATGGTGAGTACATTAAATGTTGTCCATTCTCTGATCGCAGACAATGCTTATGATCCAGACGTCAGTGCATCAGAATTATTAATAGACAAGGTCGACATCCGGGGTGTTCCTTGTCTCATATTTTTGGACAATGGTGCAGGGATGGATGCTGATCACCTTTTGAAGATGTTGAGGTATTCTCCCATTTTATTGTTGGCTTCATTGTTGTTTGTTATGATACATTTGTGTACCACTGTTGTTGCATTGATTTGTCAGTGTTAATATTAATCTTCTTCATCTGTCATCACACTGTTACTTGGTTGTGGCCCAATGTTGTGGTTTTCTTTATTTGTCTGGAGCTTCTCGAGTAGCTTGAGTGAGAAATCTGCCTTTTTGCAGGATTTAGTCACACCTTTTAACCTTCTCTTCCTTGGTCTTCCTTGCACCTTCACTCCAAATCTTTTATTGTAGAAGGTTTTATACCCAGTTTGGTCTGCCTGTAAGAATCTTACTCAATGGTTAACTCACTACCTTCTCTGTCTTTTAGTTAATTCAGGCACTGTCTTGTTTCAACTTTCTCTCTATTATTAATTTTCCGGACCCCATCCCTTCTTGTGTTGGTGACTTTCCAAAACAATGCATTCCACAGATAATTTCCTGTTCCTGTGCTTCACTCGTCCGTATTTGGCACTGATAGCATAAAGTGGGGATGAAGTTGCTCTCAATTATTTTCTGTTTTGCTGGCAGGGAGACATTTAGTGATCTGAGCATGGGGCTGTCTAATAGGGGACAGCATTTGGATTTTATATCTCTGTCGCAGGATCCTAGCATGGGGCTAACAATAAGGTAACAGTATTCGGATTCTATCTCTCTCTGGCAGGATCTGAGCATGGGGGTGTCCAATAGGTGGCAGCATTTGGATTCTATCTCTCTGTCGCAGGATCTAAGTAATGGGAGCTAGCTAATAGGCGACAGCATTTGGATTATATCTCTCTGTCGAGCCTGCCATCTTCTATATACATATATATATATATATATATATATATATATATATAATATATATATATATATATATATATATATATATATATACATGGCTTTTTTGATTCATGTACTTGTTTGATTGTAGTCCCATTGACATAAACGCTCATATTATTATCTTTCTAACCCATTTTGAGTAACTCATTTTATCATGTTTATTTTCCTGTGATACTTTTTGCAGCTATGATACAAGAAAAGAAGTTGCTGTGATATTGTAGTTCCTGTTCTTGTTGGTGTGTTAACACTGATGTCTGTTAAAAAGTAGTTCATTGGTTTCTTTAGTGTCTGCATTGCCACATGTGTAGTGTTAACTATACGGTACTAATAATTAGGTATTATTCAGAGTGGTTGTTGTCAAAATTACACACATAATCCTTTAAATGAATTGTATGTTCTTATTTCAGTTTTGGCTTTTGCGAGAAAGATGTTTATGAAAAGCAAGGCTCCCATCAACCAATCGGCCATTATGGAAATGGGTTCAAATCTGGCTCCATGCGTATTGGAAATGATGCCCTGGTCTTCACCAGATGCCCAAAGAGTGCCAGCATCGGCTTTTTGTCACAGACTTACCTGACGTCCACTCAAGCAGACTGTGTTCTAGTGCCCATACTGGAGTACCGACTGCCAAGCTATATCCTTTGTTTTCTTTAATATTTTGTCTTAGGACCCCTTTTTTTACTAGTATATCGGGCATATGGTGCTATATTCATATTTGTATAGACCAATGAGCGCTGATGGGTGATGTGGCCATCACCACATCTGTTGCCTTTACTTCCCATAATATTATCTGGTATCCATTTTAGACTGGGTCAGCTTGGGAGCTTATGTCAGTTTTGAAAACAAAATCTTCCTGTGTGGGTTCTGGGGCCCCATTTTAGTTGGGTTGGAGAAATAGACCCGATGCCCCTTTACAAGCATGTTGTAAAAGTTGACTTATTAAGGGTTTGCTGAATATTGAGATAAAAGCCTCAAGATATTGCAGCTTAGCTGTAAACCACACAAAATTGTGCCACCATCCTTTGGAGAGTGAAAGAAGAAGAAAATGTTCCTCCTAATCCATTTAACAAATCTGACTGCAGACTGCATAGTCATATAGGTTGCCCTTAACCACCTGTCACTAGAACGTATCAAGAGTCAGGAGTCACGAAACAACCTGAATGCCATCCTACAGTACTCTGTGTTCAAGCTAGAAAGTGAACTCAAGGAAGAACTCAAAGCCTTGGAAGGCTCTAAAACTGGAACCAAAATTATCCTTTATAATCTAAAAAAGTAAGTATTATTTATAAGTTATAGGTTTTGTTTTGAAATATCATTTGTCAGCAGTCATTTTGTTTTCTGATTTATTAACTGGAAAAATCGATATTAATAAATACCCAGGTTTTGTCTTGATACATTTAGGCTGCAGGATAACACTTTTGAACTAGACTTTGCCAGTGATCCAACTGATATCAGGTGCCCAGAAGCCCATGAAGTGGACGCTACATCTGTCTACCATAGACCAATCCAACAGAATGTCTCAGAATACAAACGGTCGCTGCGGGTAAGTACTCATGGAGCTTATTTAATTTTGCAAGTGTATGTAATCTGAAGATTAGATTCTGTGCTGTGGAAACAAAAAAAAAATATATAACTGTTATAGAAGGTGGAAATGGACCGAAAGGGATTTTTTAAAAAAAAATAGAGTATTTGACCAGACACATTTTTTTAAATGTTAAAGCAGCATTTTGAGAAAGCATTAAAATATGGATATAGCACCATATGCCCTGGCTTGGAAAGGGACCTTACTTTCTCAGACTGTTCTTGTGGTTTTCAGACAGTGGTACAAGAGTCGCACTATGGAAGAGATTGGGGTCTTAGCTTGTAATATCCTATTGTTGTCAGGAGATACACTCCCACTATCCTCTGTTGTAGAGACGGTACAGTTTTCATTAGTCAGCTAATTTATTTACAAAAAGGAAGGCAAGCTCAGAAAACATTTACCCAGAGAAGTCTTACGTATTGACCAGAATATAGAAGCTGTTCTGTAGCGTTGCTGCGTCAAATGAATGATGAGAAAGATAACTAGTAAAAAATTTATTAGAATTAATCCTTGAATAATATTTTTCAAAATTTTATCGCATTTATAATTTTCTATGGTTTTTCTTCTTTTAAGGAATATTGCAGCATTTTATTTCTGCGGCCGAGAATGAAAATAACAATCAGAGGTGTGCGAGTCAAATCAAAATTGATTTCCAAGTCATTGTCGAACACGGAAATTGATATGTATAAACCCACGTGGCTGGTGAGTTTTAAGTGTATTCCTAGCTGTTATTAACTTTTTTAGTCGCAAACAACTTAGCTAAATTGAATAGCGAAGAAAATATTAGTACAGCTTACAGTAGAATGCAGCAAGCCTTGTCAGTGTTAGAGGAAAAGTCAAAAACATTGCTAGTGAATATCAGTGAAGAGAAAACAACATGCAAAAAACAGCCAGTTAAGCTAGTGCTAAATAGATAAATACTACCTCAAGAGAAAAATCCAAAATGTCTTATATTTGTCGTCCCCATGTGGGTTGCAATTTTTCTTTATTTGATGCCCCACCCTGGCTTCTGCCCAGGGGCCTAGATATGGCGCAACGGCTGAAGGGGGTTTCTGGGACCTCTCCAGGGTGATCCTCATCAGCATGGTGGCACTTTGTGTCACTGGTTGTTTATCGCTTGTGTAATGTGCTGGTGGGGTACAACAAGCAAGCAAAAATCCAAAATACTGAGGTGACATGAAAGACACAGGTGGCAGCAAGTTGAACAAAAGCAAAGCAGAGAATGGCAGTCATGAAAAAGCTTGCTGGTACAACATGGGTAGCTGATGAGAAAGTTCTCAGGAAGCTATACACTGGACGAGTAATTCCAATCCATGAAAATAGTATTGCAGCATAGGCAGCTGTAGCTAAGTTAAACTTGATCAAAATCAAGGAATGCGAATTATAGGTGGGGCAATGAAACTGCCTATTAACTAAAAAAGATCACAGGTCTGCAATCAGTTGAAGTTAGAGGAATCAGTGGAACTCGGCAACAAGCAGAAACATTTAGAAGGCTGTCAAAGGTTTAATGGTCTAGGAAGACCAGTACGCAAGTAACACCTGGTCTTGTGCACATACAGATGGATCAGTAAAAAACTCAACAGAAAGTAGTGAATGTAGGGGAATTGTCCAGAATCTGAAAAATGGATCAAAGAAAACAGTCGGTTACAACTGGACAATTCTGAAGTAATTTTAATGAAGACCCAGAGGACTTGAAAACCAGCACAAGTGCTTTTGTCAGAGACAGATGAAGAGAAACACATAGCTATCTAGGGAAAACAAGAATAGACCCCCTGTCTACCCAGAAGCATGTCATAAGAGTTGACTAATTGGGAGCTTCCTTTGAAGTCAGAGTGCATCTGCCCGAGAGGCAAGGAACCAACAGTATGCACACAAATGTGTCAGATCTGTCAATGGATGCACACGCAACACTCAGGTTTTTGGAACAGGACTGCAGTCCTGAAGTGGACAAACAACCAGAACTTTCCACCGGAGTTTACAGCTGGTGAACGCAAAGAAGAAGAAGTCACAGTACGGAAGAGCAAAATGATACAGAGCTAAATATATGGAAGTGAGGTTAAACAGTCAGGAGCAGGATGTGATGATTCCTTGGGTGAGCCCAATACCAGAGCACCATTTATTGGCTCTGCATTTATGGAAGCCTCCTCGGACGGCAGGAAATGCTTATGTTCTGCCTCTGCCATCTTTTAAGGGATAACCAGCATGATGTATCTTCTCTGGACCGGCCTGATGTGGGGCACCACCTGTGACCTCGGAAACATAGAAGACCACACAACAATGAGACTGCAGTATCCCACAAAACTAACCGGGAAGGCTAACCCAGTCAATAAATGCCTGCAGAAGTCAGGCTGAAGGGTGCAAATATTGCAGCCATGCTGTGAACGGGCACAATGCAATAACATCTTCAGATGAATGCAGAAGAAGACATCTTATTTAGTGAATATCATTGTTAGATTGTTTTTACCAGTTCCATCCAATGAAAATCCTGTTTCTTTATGCCTGCATTTGCATCTATATGAATAAGATAATGTATGAAAGCAGGGAGATTAGAAGGGCAGGTTGTTAGACGGGCCCGCGTGCCCAGTTCTGATCCCTTTGAAAATTAAGTTTGTTCGTTTGTTCTCATCCAGTGAAAATCATTGTTGCATATGCTTGTTTCCCAGTCTCGTCAGGTAAAAATCATTACTGCATCAGCTTGTTTCCTAGTATCATCCGGTAAAAATCATTATTGCATCTGCTTGTTTCCTATTATCATCCAGTAAAAATTATTTTTACATCAGCTTGTTTTCTAGTATCATCCAGTAAAAATCATTATTGCATCTGCTTGTTTCCTAATATCCGGTAAAAATCATTATGCATCTGCTTGTTTCCTAGTATCATCCGGTAAAAATAATTTTTGCATCTGCTTGTTTCTAGTATCATCCAGTAAAAATCATTATTGCATCTGCTTGTTCCCCAGTCTCGCCCGGTGAAAATAATTTTTGGATTTGCCTGTGACTCCCAGCGGCCAGAAGAAAGTGACTATGGAATGATGCTGTATCACAGAAACAGACTTATCAAGGCTTTTGAGAAAGTTGGATATCAGAGACAGGTTTGTAGAGTACATCTTACTGTCTCGCAAATGATATTATTGTCACTGAGCTCTTATTCGAACTGGGATTACAATAGCACAGTGGCTCATATTTGCCTGTCAGCCTCAAGTAGGGTTGCCAGATACTCGGTTTTCCTCAGGTTCCTCTGGGTTTTTTTGGTTCCCCCCTCACCCACCTGGATTTTGTTCCTATGGACTAAATTAACATGTTATTATATATATTTGTAGCCTTTTAGTGAATGTTGAATGAAAAATCGACATCACTGCACTCGGGGCACTCCTATAAGTGCTCAGTCCCCATCTTCAGCAGCAAGTGAAGAGTTCCAACTCCGATGGTGGCAGTAACCGTCATCCTTCCCCAGAGTTTTGAGCATCGGCCAGATCCCCTGGTAACTCCTCGCAGCATCATTCTCCTCAGACCATAATGATCCATCTGCACATCTGCACTGTTCACCTGTTCCCAAAGGGCCCTAACAATATCTAACTTGTCATACATTAGTTCACCCCCAGTGGTGCAGAGCCAGCCAGTCTATCTGCCTGCTCATTTCCCTACACACCAGCATGACCTGGAGAAAATATCCAAAGGATGCTAACTACCCGGGACCTCTGAAGTGATGCCTGCCACTCAACATGAAGCATGCTGTGTGAGTCAGTTATAATCACGACATGTGTGTACAGCTGATTCTCAAGCAGCTTTTTAGTGAAAAATATTATTAAAAAAAACAGTTTGCCATCACTCCATTTTTAATTTTCAAAATCTGGCAGTCCAAACCTTTAGGTAATTTGTCCACATTTCCATCAAGGCATCGATTTAAAAAAACAAAAACATGTTGATTTCTAGGTTGGTTCAGAGTCCTACTGACATTACCCGTTAAGTGCTGTTCGAGGGTCCCTGTGGAGGAGTGGTCAAGCCATTTGCCTCATGCTCAGAGGGTCATGGGTTTCTTCCATGGCTGTGTCGTTCGGTCCACGAGGGCAATTTTTTCAAAGATTCTTAGAGATCATTGCAAGAGCTGTGGAGCTCATGCTTTGTGTGACACTCTCGGCAAGTGGCTAGCCATTCTGCTGAGGGATTCCGAGCTGGGGGGTAAAACCCAGTATAGTAAAGTCTGTCCTTCTCTCTCCTTTCACCTTTGGTCTTTACCAATGTGGGACTAGCACCATTCACACCATAAGCCTCAAGATGTGGAAATGGGTCCCTTTTACTTTTTATTTTCATTTTAACTTTGCTGTTAAATTTTTCAACTTTTCATCTGCTTATGAAGTTAAAAAATCATATAATGTTAGAACTATTTGTAACTGGGTAGTAAAATCATAATTACTTATAACTGGGTAATAAGATCCATCTTAGTTACTCATAACAAGGTAATATCTAAATTCTGTGTACTTTGGTAATGTTTTCTACTCCTAACTGGGTTACTGTCTAGGTCAGTAGTCTCCAACCATTTTCATGTCATGCCCCCTCAGGTATATGGCAAGAGTCCCACATGCCCCTTTAGAATATGGCAAAGAGGCCCCTCAACCCCCTCCCCGCCCAACAGAAACAGAAAGTATGGACATACATTCTGGTCAGAATGTGTTCTTTATAATTAAATGTGTGTGTTATCATATTAATTAGATTTTTAACTGCGGATGTAAAAACTATGAAAATACAAATGTCCTTGTCATTTTGTTTAATGAAAAGTTGAAAAAAAAATTTTTTTTATTTATAATTAAGCTGAAAATCTAAGTATAACTGATTATCACAAGTACAAATGCACTCACTTTCTGAATTTTTTTACCCCTCCCTGAAACCTGCTTGCATCCCCCAGGTCAGAGGCCACTGATCTAGGCTATAAAAAGCAGCTGATAAATGCGCTGTTCATACCAACTTAGTGCTGTCAATGCCAGACATGGACAGTCCTAGAAAAGAAATGCAAAATTACAACATCTGAGATGAGATGTATAAGAAATGCTGCTGTAAAAACAAGTAGAGACAGAGTCACCAAGGAAGGACTAAGAACAATAGTAGGCACACTACTGATGAACAATTACATAGAACATCAAAGAATCAAATGGATTGGTCATCTGGTCAGAATTGAACAAAATTAGCCAGTATCTTTAGCGTACTACATGAGAAACACCTGACTGCCACGCAAGAGGTCAAACAAGAAATAGATGGATGAAGTAATATAGACACTACAGAAATGCACTATGACATTAAGACAGTCGACACAACTAGCAAAAGACAGGAAACTGCATATGACTCCTCTCAATGACGCTTTGCTTCGTAAGCAGTAAGACAGAAAAAGAAATCTAGGTTGAATTTAACTGTTATGACATCGGTACCAATCATAACTGCGGCGTCCGTGGCTAAGGCGTTGCGAGTCCGACTCGTAAGCCAGCATACCGCGATCGAAACCCACTGCAGGCTGCGTGGATTTTTATCGTGGTATGGGACGTCGCAGGTCGACCCAGCCTAAAATGGGTACCAGGATGGGCTGTCCTGGGAAAGTAAAGACAGCCGGCGTAATGCTGACCACATTACCCACAGAGTGCTGATGGTCTGTAAAAATATGGGACGCTCTGCCCATATGCCCGATGCGCCGAAAGGCGTGAAAAGGGAACTTTACTTTACTTTACTTACCAATCATAACTGGTTAATTTTGTAATTGACATCAGTAATAACAACACAAGACTACAGCAGTACACTGAAATAGCCTCTACAATCTCATTTGATTTGTTTCCCCCATTCATATTTGTTTTTGCTTGTTCTCATCAGCCAAATGACCTAGGTGTTGGAGTTGTGGGCGTGGCCCAGGTAGACTTCTTACAGCCTATCCACAACAAGCAGGATTTCAATAAAGATGAAAAATTTAAGTGAGTTATTTTTGTTCAGTTTAACTTTTAGTAGATGTTTTTTCTTCCAAATTGACTCTGCCTCCCGGGATGACTCAGCCTAAAAAAGATATCAGGTAATGTCCTGGGAAGTAAAGATTGATGTTGGGATATTTACCACATCATCCAACGAGCGCTGATTGATGTGTAAAAATATAGATCTAGTTCTATACGCCTTTTGCTCCAAAGGGTATTTACTTTTGCTGACTTTTTTTATTGGATGTTTATATGGTTTTTCTTACAAGGCAGAAGAGATATGAGGGAGACTTTTTTCAAGGAGAAAAAAATGATAGACTGATGATTGTCATGGAAGGGACAGGATCAGAAATGACAATATCAGGAAACAGGTTGGGATGGAACCAGTATTAGACTATTTCATGAGACAGCAAATCAAATGGTTCAGAATTGTACCAAGACTACCACCAAATATTGCACCACAGAGTGCCCTGTCACTTAGACATAATGGAAACTGACCTAGAGGTCGACAACACAAGCAGTGGATAGATGGAATATCTGAGATCGTAGATACCTGCATCTTCTTAGCTCATACCAAGGCTCACACCAGATGTCTCTACAAAACCTGATGGTCAAAGACAGAACAGGACTAAAGATGAGGGAGAAGACCTGGAGAGAGCTGCATAAGATAAGTTAGCTTGGCTTGAGTTAATTGAGGGTTTAGTCTCCAGTAGGGGATCATCATTTATCCTGTCAGAAGGCATAGGCACTCATATCTGGCCACAGATCTTGGTCCTTGGTATTTTGAATCAGTTCCACTGATGTTATTTCTCCATCCCCTAGCTCAGGCTTTCAAGCATCATCTCTTAGTCTGGCTCTGCCATGTCTACTGTTGATCTTTCCAGTAATTATGATGTTGTTCAGTGCATCTTTTCTCATCACATGACCAACACTGGCCAGCCACTTCTACTTCCCAACTACCCAATACCCTTCAGGGTATACAAAAGGGTTCTTTTTTTTTTCTTTAAAACAAGCAGTTCCATCCTTTGTACACTTATGAATAAAACAAAGACAATAATCTGAGAAGCTGAGAAACACTTGTCAGAGATTTGACAATATCTACACAAGGTTGTATGTTGTTGTGTTGAAAGAAAGTGTAACAGTGAGAGAAAGTGTTGAGATTCAGTTACTATGAAAGCAAATGTTGAGACTCTGTTATGATAAAAGGTGTTGAGACTTCAGTTACAAGTATGTTGTAGGAGTCAACTAATTGGCTTATCTTTTGAGGTCGTAGTACATCTGCTGGAGAGGCAAGGAAGCAAGAGTCTGCATACAAATAAGCCAGATCTGTCAACCGGATGAGCACGCAACACTCAGATTCTGAAACCAGATCAAAGTCCGGAGGTTGACAGACACCCAGAACTTTCTGCTGGAGTATACAGCTTGTGAACGTGAAGAAAGAGAAGAAGAAGGTATTCGTTTTATAATGACTTTTGAGATATCTCACATGCTCTCTGCACAATTCGATAATATAGTGTGTGATTTTCACAATCATTTTTCTTGTATTCTCTCTCCACAGTTCAGTGATGTCAGCATTTGCCAACAAGTTGAATGATTATTGGAATGAGAAGAAAGGTTCCAATAGTTCTGCACAGCCGTCTGTACGGTATGTCATTTTTAATGTTCATATTTCATAGTAGCATATTTAAATGGAGATTGGTTCTGCTAATATTTCATAGTTATATGTTCAAGTTATGTTATGTTATCACAATCGACATCATTGCACATTGGGCATTCTCATGCATGCTCCAATGCAGAAGCCACTCCAAAGTACTTCTACTAGATGTTCCCATGAGAAGTTGCTTATATTGACTCCTATCTCGGCCTCGAAGACGGCACAGATGTACTTCACCCTGCTTTACTCCCATGTCACTCAGTCGTGTTAGTGTCATGGATTCCTCATTATCCACTAGCCCAATCTGTACAGCATTGACGATATCTGCTCTGTTCATGCTTTTTCGCACTTGCATTGGTGCATTGCTTGCCAGTTGGTCCGCTCGCTCATTGCTCTGTGTGCCCGCATGACCAGGTTTGTAGATCCAGGTTAGGGAGGTTAAGTGTGATTTTCCTATGCTTTCTACCCATTCAGAGCGCATACTGCCTGTTGCTATCTTCTGAAGCATGTTCATGGAGTCTGATACAATTACTGCGTCTATTTCCATGGTCATGCTTGATGTAGTTGTCTGGTTAGCGCCGCTGTCCTCTTGTATTGTTTTCCCCATTCTTTGCACTGTGTATGCCCATGCTGACATTGATCCGCGCTTCACGGATCCATCTCTGTAGATTATGATATCTTCTGGGTCTAAATGGTGTCTACGGCCGCAGGAATTTTATCCCTGCAGTACCTTCTGAGTGTGATGACAACCTTAGAGATGCCATGCATGTCTACTGGTGTATTCGTTCATTCTTTTCCGTGACTGATCTCTTCTAGGTCACATACCTGCTGGATTAAATCTCCAGCCTTGGCCGTCCAGGAGCGGCCTCTTTTGAGATGCATTCCTTTTGTGTCAGGTATAGCTTTGTGCAATGGGTGGTTAACGTCTGCCGATACCCTCATGTCCGCCTTGACCTGTGCGACTTTATACCTGTTAGTCATTGTCGGCAAACCCAGGAAATAACACATGGCGTGTCAGGAGGTGTCTTTTGTGCAGCTGAGTATGAGTCTCATGGCCTCATTTTGTACTCGGTCCAGTATTTCTAGCTGGGTTTTGCTTACTGTGAGGAGGCAAAGACCATAGTCAGTGACGCTTAATACAAGCCCTTGATAGAGAAGGAAAAGTAGGTGTTGTTCAATATAAGCTGCTGCTAGCACCTTGAGTGCTGTCAAACCTTTCCTGGTTCTAAGTATGACGTTGTCTACGTAGCATTTGTATGACAAGCATCTGACAAATGTCATGCATAGGTATTTCATGGTGTCCGTTCTCTCGATGTCCACACCACACATGCTTATGACTGCCGTTGGTGTACTGTCGATGTGGATATTTAGAGGAAACCATTTTAAGGAGGCTTTGGACGGGTTCACTTGTGCTCTTGATTCCTGGCACCACTCACTAACTCTGTCCAGTTTGTGTTGTAGGGGGGTTGTAATTTCGTGCCTGTTTTTACTTCGATGGTACACAAGGATATCATCTGCATACAGTATTGTTCTGCCTAGGCCTACACTTTGTGCACTCATGACTCCTGCTGTGTACACACTAAAGAGCACAGGTGACAATGGTGATCCTTGGGGCAGACCCATTAGGACGCGTTGGGATTTTGATGCCCATTCACCACACCGAAGCGACACTGTTCTTTCGAATAGCGCTGCTGCGATCCAGTTGACCCATTTTGTTTTTTTTCTGCATATCCAACAGCAGTCTGATGAGCATGTTGTATGGGACGCTGTTGTACGCATCTTCTAAGTCATTAGCAGCTGCAGCCATTTCCATTCCCTCCTGGAGAACCTCATATGTGTCGTAGGCAAATACTGCAGCATTGCACCATGTATCTTGATAGATGAACATGTAAATGTTCAAGTGAGGATTCATTGTGCTCATGTTTTATAGTGTGTTCAAGTGCAGACAGAGAAACACAGAACTGGCACTGAAGCAGGAAACAAATGTATTACGGAAGCAAGGACGTCCTGGAGACATTCGTTGACAAATGGTAATGAGAGAAGTAAAGCAGTGCTGAACTGGACTCCATAGATCACTGGCTCTCAACCTTACTAATGCTGCCACCCTTTAATAGAGTTGCTCATGTTGTGGCCACCCCCAACCATAACATTATTTTCGATGCTACTTCCTACCTTCTGTGAATATGTGTTTTTCTATGGTCTTAGGCGACCTGTGAAAGGGTCGTTCGGCAAAAAAAAAATTGCCTGATATAGATGATACTGAAAAATGCATATAAAATAGAGTGAAATGAAAAAATCTACAGCAAGTGATGTTTGATTGTTATTTATGGCACAGCAGGATGATGATAATAGTTAAGAAATAGTTGAACTATTTGGGGGGGGGCAGGGTAGCAATTTAACGATTTCTTATATTTTGCAGGGTAGTAGCTTAACTATTTCTTATATTTTGCAGGGTAGCAGTTTTATTATTTCTTATTCTTTGCAGGGTAGCAGTTTTATTATTTCTTATTCTTTGTAGGGTAGCAGTTTTATTATTTCTTATTCTTTGCAGGGTAGCAGTTTTATTATTTCTTATTTGTGAAGGATAGCAGTTTTATTATTTATTATTTCTGCAGGAATCAGCCGGATTGGTTATGGGCTCAGTGTGAGCATTGTTTGAAGTGGCGTCGGCTTTTGGATGAAGTTGATCCAAGATCTTTGCCTGAACAGTGGTTCTGCAGAATGAATAAAGATGCTACCCACAAGTATGTATATTTCCTTGTCTGCACTGAACGATAAATCTGTAGTTTGTATTGGTTGCTTCCTGAATCATAATTTGAGTATCCGTACTCCAAGAGACTGCTTCAGGGGAGACTTCTAGGCTGGAATAAGCATCCTATGCTTGCATAAAACTTGTACATTTATCTTTACATATAGTTTATGGCAGGATTTGTTTGTGGGAAACTAGATACAGTTTACAACCATCTCTGTTGTGTTTGTGAGAGACCAAATAGAATTTACAACTTTCAGTGCTGTATTTTTGGGAGACCAGATATAGTTTACAACTGTCAGTGCTGTGTTTTGTGGGAGACCAGATCAGAGTTCCCAACAGTCTATGCTATATTTTTAGGAGACCAGATAGAGTTAACAACTGTCAGTGCTGTGTTTTGTGGGAGACCAGATCAGAGTTCACAACTGTCGGTGCTGTATTTGTGGGAGACCAGATAGAGTTTACAACAGTCTGTGCCATATTTTTGGGAGCCAGATAGAGTTTACAACTGTCAGTGCTGTGTTTTGTGGGAGACCAGATCAGAGTTCCCAACAGTCTATGCTATATTTTTAGGAGACCAGATAGAGTTAACAACTGTCAGTGCTGTGTTTGTGGGAGACCAGATATAGTTAACAACTGTCAGTGCTGTGTTTGTGGGAGACCAGATAAAGTTAACAACTGTCGGTGCTGTATTTGTGGGAGACCAGAAAGAGTTTACAACAGTTAATGTTGTGTTTTTGGGAGACCTGATGAGTTTACAACAGTTAATGCTGTGTTTTAGGGAGACCAGATAGTTTACAACAGTTAATGCTGTGTTTTAAGGAGACCAGATAGTTTACAACAGTTAATGCTTTGTTTTGGGGAGACCAGATAGTGTTTATATCAGTAAAGCTATGTTTGTAAGAAACCAGAGTTTATGGCAATTAGAGCTTGTATCTGTGGAAGACAGAATAGTTTACACAGCAGTCAGAATATTTTTTTTTGGAAACCAACTCTAGTTTACAGCAACTGTGGCTGCATTTGTAGGAGACTAAAGTGTATTCAAATTTGTAGTAAAAGTAATTATATCTGTTTTGTACTTGTTCAGTCGCTGTGATGTTCCTGAAGAGCCAGAGGATGAGGACTTGGCTGTAAAGCCAACATATGAGAAAACTTTCAAGAAAAAACAGTATGTACAAAGGTTTTGGTTAATTATCGGGTAGTTATTGGTGTAAGCATTGACTATAGATTCGCTCAAGCGAAAGCACAGTTTCACAGAATATAAAATATTTTGTGCAATCAGTACCTTTTTCAGTTGAGGTGAGAAAGATCTACCATTTTGTCCCCTCCAGGCTGGTTACCTTAGGGTTTACCATGCCATCCTGAGGTTTATTTAAATTTGAATCTGGACCGCGGACCAATAAGGCAGATCCTAGGTTACCCTCTCAGCCTCCAAAGAAGAAATAATTAGGGCACCTGTAACAGTTGAGCGGCGTCTGTGGCTTAGGTTTTGCGAGTCCGACTTGTAATTCCAACATACCGCGATTAAAACCCACAGCTAGCTGCGTGGATTTTTTTATCAGGTATGGGGCGACGCAGGTTGACCCAGCCTAAAATGGGTACCGGGATGTATGTCCTGGGGAAGTAAAGACGGCCGGCGTAATGCTGACCACATTACCCACCTAGTGCTGATTGTTCTCTAAAAAGTATGGGTGCTCTCTTCCCATGTGCCAGATGTGCCTAAAGGCATGAAAAGGGATCTTTACTTTTTTACTTACCTGTAACGGCTACATCTGCCAGGTGTAACTGGCAGTCTTATGCATGTAAGGATTGAAGGTGAGAAAGAATTCTTGAGAACTGTATAGAGCATTGCTGGTGTACAAACGTGAATCATGGACTTATGGTAGTAGAAGATTATGTTGAAGCTGCAGAGATGTAATTTTGTAGAGAAGTAATGAGAACAACATGGACAGATAAAAAGTGAAATAAAGATATCTTGAAATAAATTAACTCAGGAAGAGAAGTTATTATTTGTTTCAGAGAAAGACAATTTGTATTCTTTAGACATACTGTGAAAAGGGGAAAACTTGGGTATGTTGTGACAGTTGGAAAGCTGTGATGAAAGAGGGAGACGAAGATGGACAGTTTGGCATAAAAATCTCTCTGTATCAGAAATTATTGACAGTACATGAGACAAAATCTGTTATTAGACATGATTGCATGAGTACCGATTGGACTATGTAAGAAGAAAAACATTGAATTAGAAACTATGTGGTTGATATTGTACAGCTTGGACAAGTTCAGTGTCCCAGTGTGGGTTTCTGCACCCCATTTTCTTCAAAAAGTTGGGGGGTGGGGGGCAAAAACTTCCAGGTTGGATTTCTTTATCCTTTTCTACTTCTACTTCTTGTTTTTTCTTCAGTTTCTCACTTCTCATCATAACGTGATCATGAAAGGGGAGGGTGTGGGGGTTTGTGCATGGATGCAGTGCTCCCTCATAAACATGTCATAAAAAACAGTTAATTATGCTTTTTGATTTTTGCTGATATTAAATGTGGGTGTTTAAAAGCCTAGATATTGCAGTCTACCTGTAAACCAAAACGTACAAGTACCTTTTTAATTAATGCAGAAGAATGAGAATCAGGTCCAATTTAGACCCTGAAATATGTAGAAATATAGAGGAATAGCGGAAGCAAAAAACAAGTACACAAGTTTTGAAGAATTTGTAGAATAATTTATTTTAATTGTGAACTAGAGGTAACACTGAACTATTTATGCAGGGAGGAAAGGAAAAAGTTACAGCAGCTGGAACGAGAAAAAGAAGAGAACATGAAAGTAAGCAAAATATCTTGCAAAGTTTGATGTGGTTTCTTTCTTATAATTATAATATATATGTTTATATGTTTGTAACTTTGAAACTTCCAGGTTGGACTTCTTCTTTTTCATCTTCTTGTTTTTTCTTCCTATGCACCAGCTTCTTTATCTTCGTCCTTTTTTTCATCCTCCTCCCTTTTCTCCTTTTTTTTTTTTTTGCGGTCTCCATCTTCATTATCTCCTCTTCTCCTGCTCCTCCACTGTCTCTTCTTTTGCTGCTGACAGAAGTAAAAACATTTTTGTTGAGCTTCATTGCTTGCTTCCTACAAGGTGATACAGTGGTACCTCAGGTCACCATCTTCCAGGGATCTTTACTACTACTGTATGTTGCAGTTGCAGTTTGTTTGAAAAAAAAAAAAAAATGTGTCACCCTAACCAGCTCCAATGATGAGCGGCGGTTATTTTGGGACTGCGTTTATTTGTTTGGAATTTCCAATAGTTTTTTTCAATTGTGACGAACTACGTCTAGAAGTGGTTTCCTTGCGTGTTTCTGCGATGGTGGCCGTGATTGGGAGTGGAAGTTTACTAGTCCTGAGAAGGAGTAAAGTTTGCTGGGGCTACCTCGAACGGGTGGGAGGGATTGGATTCGGCGGCTGACATCATGCCAGGCTGGTAGCGAGCTGTTGGGTGTTCTCCGGGCTGGGTGGTTGGCTGGTTCAGCTGTCATGGCGGCTGGTCTGGAGGGCGTGGGTTAGTTTCTCGAGTTCATCTCTAGCCAGTTTGTCTTCGTATGATCCCACGTATTTGGCTAGTTCTGCATCTATTCTGTCTGACTCTTCTTTTGCTTTTCTGTCTGCCTCCAGCATTGCTTCAAGGTCTTCTTCTGATATTTCTGCGGCGGTTATTTTTGCTTTCTGTGCTTTTTTGCGGTTTTGGACTGATTGCCTTTTTCGTTCCGCTTCTTTCCTAGCGTTTTCTCTGGCGTCCATCACTTCATTGGTGGCTTGCAGTGTGGTGCTCAGTTTGGTCAATTCTTCCTTTGCCTTGGCTAGCTCTGCTTTTGTTTCTATCGCTTCTTTCTTGGCATCAGCGACTTCGGAAAGTAGATTTGTATGGCTTCCTTGGATCTCTTTGGCGGATTCAGCGTCTGCTACCTTGATCTTTTTGAGTTCAGTGAGCATCGCCATCAATTCTGTCTTGAATGCCATCATCTCGACATTTTCTTTCTTTAGTCTTCGTTGGGTTTCTAGGGACGACTGTATGATACTTCATAGGTCGTTCATTTCGTGTCTATCCTGGATCCTTAATGCCTTGATCTTTGTGTTTTTTTCCCTGAGGGTTTTGATTTCGTCCCTCAAGAGCGTGATCTCCTTGTTGGTTGCGGGTGGTGCGACTGTCGAGCTAGGCGCCTGGAATCTTCGTCTTGGCTCTTAACTACTGTATGTGTTTATGGGTACCTTTATAATTACTTATGTGTTTGACTGTCATTTTGTTACCTGTTACTTGTTGTCTGTATCGACATACTCTCACATCGGTCCAACCCATTCTGGCTCTGTTCTCCGATGCAGCAGCCATATCAGTGTCTCCATACCCACTGTATTCAGTAAGAGCTAACTGGCAGATCTTTCCATACCTTGCAACCAGTTTCTGCATGCTTGTCATTGTTTAAAACTCATTTCCAACAGGCGGTTCATCGTCTGTGACTTATTTGTCTCAATGTCTCCCGTTCACTATGTCCGCTCTGTCCATACTTCTTTCTCCACTGACTGCTGCAGACACGGCCAGTCTATCGACACTTTCATTTCCCTCCGCCCCAGTGTATCCTGGTGCGTAGAGCCAAAATAATTTTTGAGGTGAGGCTCCTGGATGCAGTCAGCTTGTTCTGGTTAGGGGTTTGCTTTTTTGGGTCTCCTTAAAGCTGCTCATTGAGTCTGTCGATGCCTAAGTTGCTTTCTGTTCCACCAGCTTTGCCAGTGGGGCCCCTGTGTCTCTGTGGTAATTGAAGTAAATGCCAGTTTGTTTTTATTTTTGAACTACTATATATACTTTGACATTTTTTCTTAAATTCCATGATGTAGACAGTTATTACTTTAACCCCATCATTTATACTTCATTATTACTTTAACCACATCACTTACACTCCATTATTACTTTTACCCCATCAGATATACTCCATTATTATTGTAACCTCATCAGTTATACAGTTATTACTTCAGTCTCATCAGTTGTTGACAGTTATTACTTTAACCTTACAGTTATAGACAGTTATTACATTAACCACATCAGTTATCCAGTGTTATTACTGAAGCTGCTTTCTGACTCAGGATGTTTTTGTTTTAGAAAATAATTTACTGGGGCATATAGAGTTAATTACAGTAAAACCTCATTAACATGAATTCCAAGGGACTGAACATCAAGTCCATGTTTTTTTTAAAATGTGTGCCAGCCAAGGCACTAATACAATAATACATCTTTGCTGGGCCTACAAATATGTTATATTAACCAAGTGTTGTTATGCAAGTTCATGTTAGCGAGGTTTCTACTGTATTACCTTGTTGATTCATTGATTAATCTGTATGGCTCCTTCGCTAATTGTGTTAGCTCATCTGTAGATTCATATCTTTCCTGTGCTTTAGAGAAGGAAGATTATGGAAAAGGAACAAGAGCTGCAAGAGAAGGAGGCTGCTTTAAGAGCTATACAACAAGTGGCAGCTGCACAACCAGTAAGTGGGTGCAGAGCAGATTCGTCTTAATGTAAATTATTAGAATTGGTGGTTATTTTAGAAACAAAATGGTAGAGATACTGATCTGTCAAGTGTGTGTTTCTCTGTACTCCGTGCGGATATGTGATTAGTTGTATGGTGAGTGTGTGGGTATGTGATCCAGGTAGTTGTGGAGATATGATATAGCTGTGTGAAAATTAGATAATTGCATCGATATAAGATTGTTGTGTGGAGTGGGATAATTGCACGGATATGAGATTGTTGTGTGGAGTGGGATAATTGCACGGATATAAGATTGTTGTGTGGATTGAGATAATTGCACGGATATGAGATTGTTGTGTGGAGTGGGATAATTGCACGGATATGAGATTGTTGTGTGGAGTGGGATAATTGCACGGATATGAGATTGTTGTGTGGAGTGAGATAATTGCACGGATATGAGATTGTTGTGTGGAGTGGGATAATTGCATGGATATGAGATTATTGTGTGGAGTGGGATAATTGCACAGATATGAGATTGTTGTGTGGAATGAGGTAATTGCACGGATATGAGATTGTTGTGTGGAGTGGGATGATTGCACGGATATGAGATTGTTGTGTAGAGTGGGATAATTGCATGGATATGAGATTGTTGTGTGGAGTGGGATAATTGCATGGATATGAGATTATTGTGTGGAGTGGGATAATTGCACAGATATGAGATTGTTGTGTGGAGTGGGATGATTGCACGGATATGAGATTGTTGTGTGGAGTGGGATGATTGCACGGATATGAGATTGTTGTGTAGAGTGGGATAATTGCACAGATATGAGATTGTTGTGTGGAAATGAGATAATTGCACGGATATGAGATTGTTGTGTGTGGAAATGAGATAATTGCACGGATATGAGATTGTTGTGTGGAAATGAGATAATTGCACGGATATGAAACTTGTGTGGAATGAGACAACTGCATGGATATGTGATGGTTGTTTGGAGTGAGATAACTGCATGAATATGAGATGGTTGTGTGGAATTAGATAGCTGCATGGATACGAGATTGTTGTGTGGGAATGAGATAATTGCATGGATAAGAGATTATTTTGTGGAACTGAGATAATTGACTGGATTTGAGATTGCTGTGTGGATAGGATATTAAGATAGTAGTGTATATCAAATTGAGATAGTTGTTTGAATATCTTCTTTCTTCTTCCTAGTGTTTGCTGGCTGTAAACTCCAGTAAAATGTTCTGGTTGTTTATTCATTTCTGGACTTTGGTCTTGTTCCAGATCTTGAATGTTGCATGCAAATCCATTTTACAGATCAAGCTTATTTGTATGCACTGTTAGTTCCTCGAGTCTCATGCAGATACATCTCAGCTTTGAAGGAAACTCCCCTAATTAGTCACCTTGTATGGCTTGCTGGTTAGAGAGGCAGTGGGTCTGTTCTTCCCCCCCCCCCCCCAAATGAGACCCCAGAACCCACACAGAAAATGTGGATATGAGAGTGAGATAGTTGTGTGGATATGTGATTGTTGTGTGGATATGAGATTGTTGTGTGGGTATGAGGTTGTTGTGTGGATATATGAGATAGTGTGGATGTAAGATTGAGATAGTTGTGAAGAAATAAGATTGAGATAGTTATGTGGATATGAGATTGAGATAGTTGTTGAGATATATAAGACTGAGGTAGTTGTGGCGATGTAAGATTGAGATAGTCGTGTGGATTTACGATTGAGATGGTAGTGGGGATATGAGATTGAGATAGTTGTGGAGATATAAGATTGAGATAGTTGTGTGGATATAAGATTGAGATAGTTGTAGAGATATGAGATTAATGTAGATATGAGATTGTTCTATGAAAATGAGATAGTTCTGTGGATATGATATTGTTAAATTACTTCCACTTGTATTGTTCCTGTTTAGGACATGCCACAGTCTTTAGAGAAGTTGAATTACCTCCACCTACATACAACTTTCATGTCCACTAGATTTGGCTCAGATCAGTGAACAAGTTTAGAGTCATGGTGGCAAGCAGCTAGAAGACACCTTCTCACTTGTCCAAATTTCTTGAGTTCACAAGTTGACCAGATCACTCATTAAGCACTGATTTGAACCCACCCCCCCCCCCTTCTTTCCCACATCCATGCAATGAAGAGGGTCCTTAACTTATTTTTCAGTGTAAAATTTCAAGGATCCCATTTTTTGCAGGCTGAAAAAAAAAAACAGACCCACTGCCGCTCAACAAGCTTGTCACAAGAGATGAATAATCAGGGATTTGCTGAAATCCGATGAGTTGGGCAGAAAATGTGGCTGTCCACCACAATCTAGCATGTTAATCGCTTCTTAAAGGGCAAACACAAGAGAAGAAAGCTACAAATATGAAGACTGTCAGTCACTACAGATTGAACTTGATCAGTTGCAGGAAAACAGAACAGTGGCATCCTTGCAGAAAGCTCTGATGGAGGCACGACGACGGGAGGAGCAGCAGAAACGGTTGATACTGCAAATACAGGAGCAGAAAAAGGCTATTTTGGAACAGCGTAATTCATTGTTGCAAATGGCTGAAACTTGGCAGTCTGAAGAAATGAATGGTGATGTAAGTTTCCTTTATAATTCAGTTAAGTGCTATCTCCACAAATATGATTTGCTCCAGTGGAACTTCAACACTTCTTTCGCTCTTTGGTTCTTTGGAAACAGCGTAATTCATTGTTGCAAATGGCTGAAACTTGGCAGTCTGAAGAAATGAATGGTGGTGTAAGTTTCCTTTATAATTCAGTCAGTTAAGTGCCATCTCCACAAATATAATTTGCTCGAGTGGAACTTCAACACTTCTTTCGCTCTTGCTTTGGTTCTGTACTGTTAGTCCATCTCTTAATGTTATCTTCTCAGTTGTGTCATTGCCAGCCATTTCAACTTATATCATAGCTTTTCTAAAACCTCCCTGTCTTCACAGTTCACATTTTCCCACTTGTGTTATAGCCCATCACTTATCTCCCTGTCATCTTTTTTCCAGTTGTATTATTGCCTTTCTCCTGCCCCTCAGTTTCCAGCCTTTATCACTACCTGTCCATTGCCTCTCTGTTTTCTCTCTTGTATCATTGCCTGTCTCTTTCCCTCCCTGTTTTTAACTTGTTTGTCCCTTCTGTATGTTATTTATAAGAGTCTTTAAATGTCAGAGTATTTTACTTCAATTTCTGCCAATTTTCTTGTCACTTTTGATTTCTCAAATACTTCTATATTTGTGTTTGTTTCCATGAAATACACTGAAATACTTTTATATACATTTAGGACTTCAATTTCCTATTTTTATTGCTTATTCACAGACCTTTTTCTGTTCTATCTGGTTCAGTGGTTTTTCAGGTAATGTCACCCTTTGAATATATGGCTAGACTCCCACGCTTTCTCTCGTCAGTTTTAAAATTTTTTTTTTAAATATTATTGATTGGAAAGATCAAGGCAACATGACAAATGCCAAGCGCTATTACCAAGAACTTGGAAAAAAAAAAAAACCACATGAATCAAAGTGTCAAAAAAAAATTAAACATTCATCAACAACTGGTAATTTAGTGTCCAGCATTATCGTTGACACTGTTTTGTTTTGTTGATGTCTGCTGTTTGTTGGTTTGATGTTGGACAAGGCTTAAAGGAAGCATCATCAAGTGCCTAGCCAACTAGCGTAGGTGTTCATGCATCTCTACAGATCTCGATCTTTGGTGTTCTGGATCAATTGCACTGATGATATTCCTCCATGCCACTGTCTTAAGCCATCCACCATCATTTCTCTTGGTCTGCCTCTGCCTCTTAAAAAGGACTACTGAAAAAAATTAATTCTTCTTCTTCTTCTTTGTTGCATTCAACATTAAAATGGCATTTAGCATGTTGTATCGGGGTTTACATCTGGATTGTGATTTTATTTAAATCCAATTTCACTAAATCCTTAATTAGTTGCCTTTTACAGCAGGCTTTTTAAGGAGCAGTGGTACTCATGTTTTTGTCCTTAAAAATTTTGGTCTCAAATCTGCATGAGGAAGCAGTATTATTATTATTGTTTTCTTCTTCTTCTTCTTCTTCTGCCTTTATCTGAAGATATAATTGTGTTATGCCCATTTACAGCATGGCTGCAGTATTTGTGCCTTTCAGCAGACACATCCAGCTTCTGCAGGCATTTGTTGACCAGGTTAACCTTCCCGGTTTATTTATTTTAATTAGTGTTCATAATACTCAAATTAAACATCTATATATAAATCAGAGCAGAATGAAACTGCATGTTTATTGTTATTTTTTCAGGAAGTCTTTCAACAGATGTCCCAGTTGATTAACACCCTGGGCCCACAGTTTACACCATCGACACCTGCGTAAGTAACTCATTGTGTCACAGAGGAGTCCTGTTTTATTTCCTGTGTTATTACTTTCTTCTTCCTGTGTCAATGTCTGTTTTGTACCAATAGGCATCACTGTCTGATTAAATTCAGGCGAAGGTTATTTGTATGGGAAGGGACGCAATCATTAAATATGAACAGGGCAAAGAATTAACAGATTTCTTTCCATTTGGCCAGAAACAAATTAATTTGTGTAATGTTGCCACGGGGAACAAAGTGGTGTCATGAGATTATGATGAGACGATGACGTCACAGTTTAAGACAAGATATATTTTTTCACCGCTTAATAATATTTACATGTGTTTGTGCATAAATATAGTCACCCTGTCTATAGTATGCATTTGTTATGGACGATAGGCATAGTCACTCTTTTACCCGTGGTAAATTTTTTGCTTCTGACAGACAGTGGCCATTGCATTTTCCTCAAATTTTAGATTAAAAGGATATAGTTTTGTTGCCCAGCTGCTGAGTTGTGTGCATGGTGTGACACTGTGAGCTGCAGATTTCATTTGGAATTCTTTTTCGATTGTGACCAACATGGTGTTGTGAACTGGCAATAGATTCAGAAAATGGCCATGGCCTGTTGCCACAGAATTTATAGTGCCTTATGTGCTTGAAACTCATCACATGTGCAACTGCTGATCTGTTTGTAACTGCTGCTTCTGTCAATGATGAACTGCATTTCTAATGTTGGACTGATTGTGTTAGCACTTCTTATGGCTGCTCATGCTTTTAGTGCATGTGTATGCTAGTGGATATGCTGAGACTGCAGTCTGTGTCAATTTTTCCACAAGGGATGGTGATGGAACATTCAGTGTGTTTTCTGTTGGCACAGAAGCAGAGCAGCTATGGGGTGACCTGTTTGCTATAAAGCTGAAACTAAGATTACCAGGATTACATTATATAATCTTTGCCGCTACTGCTTAAAGAGTTCATGTCATCAAAAACCTGTCAAATCCAGAAAAACGACATTCTAGGTTTAACAGAGTTAAGATGCCAAATTCTGCCAAATGCCCTGACCCTTTAATTATAGTTCATGTTGTGGCGACCCCCGATCCTAACAGTTATTTTTGTCGCTACTTCGTAACATCAGTGAATATGTGTTTTGCGATGGTCTTTTGGCGACTCCTGTGAAAGGGTTGTTTGACCCCCAAAAGGGTTGAGAACCACTGAGTTAAGTAAGGGTCTCTTTCTCTTCCCATTATCACATCGGGTATATATCTTCTTCTTCTTCTTTCGTTCGCATGAAATAAATTGTCTATATCTGCAAAGCTGTCTCTAGTATGAATTTCACTGTCTTTTGTAATTCACTAAGCGGCCCGTAAAGTTTGACTTCCACAAGTGTCTCTTTTGGCCAAAGGTTTTGCCTGAAAGCGTTGAATCTGGGACAGTCTTGAAGGATGTGATCTGTTGTTTCAGGTGCCAGTCCACAAGTACACATGGCTGATTGGCCAATCTTAACATCGGGTATATATTGCTATACCCATATTTTTGTAGATCAGTTGGCACTTTATAGATAAAAATTGAAAAAAAAAAAAAAAAAAAGGTAAAGTCAGGAAATGTGAACCAGCATCATTGCACATGGTTATAAACCAAAAGTGTTCTGCCACCAGTACATACAGCTGATAAGAAACTGTCCACCTGTGTCGCCATCCGCATGTAACTTTGTAGCTACAGCAAAGTTCCTTCATTTACCCCAGAGTGTCAACTCTGGTGCCCATTTCCCAGAGGCTGGGTGAACCCCAGAAACCGCCCGGTTTCGAACGCCGACCGTGGCTGCAGCAAGTCGCTGCTGGATTTGAAAGCGAGTCTCCTATCGCCTGCGCTTATGAATATATGATGTCATCAGCATCATGCCTACAGTCTTTACTTCCTATGACATTTCCTGAGGTCTGGGTAACCTTGCAAGGCATGTCAGTTTATACAAATCCACATAATTTCTCTTTCTAGCATTTACTTTGTGCTATCACTTTTAAAATTCTACATTTTGCTGTTAGCACCTGTTATTACTTTTAAGCTACGATTTTTTTTTTTTTTTTAAGTATTTGTTTCCTATGTTATTTTATAGATGCTATATTTTAAATGTTGTTATTTGTTTCCTATGTTGTTTTATTGATGCTATATTTTAAATGTTGTTGTTTCCTATGTTGTTTTATTGATGCTATATTTTAAATGTTGTTGTTTGTTTCCTATGTTGTTTTATAGATGCTATATTTTAAATGTTATTTGTTTCCTATGTTGTTTTATTGATGCTATATTTTAAATGTTGTTATTTGTTTCCTATGTTATTTTTTAGATGCTATATTTTATATTAATTTTGAATGTTGTTTTACAGATGCTATATTTTATATGTTGTTATTTGTTTTCTATGTTATTTTTTAGATGCTATATTTTATGTTGTTAATTGTTTCCTGTGTTATTTTATAGATGCTAAATGCTCACGTGCACTTCTTCTTAATTTTTGCCTTCTAACCCCCAATTGAGCTGGTAGGCTACTGCAACTGCCTAAAATGTCTATAATTTCCTTTGTTTGCCTTCATGCTTGTCAGATCCTCTCTCTACCATGCCTTCCATTACTGTTCTCTCCAAAAAACTCGGCATTTAACTTGACTGAAGTACTTTGGGTTCTAAAACAGGACACTGCTTATAAGGCAGTTTTCTTCCGTTCTCATTTATTGACCACATCACCTATCACGTGCCGACTGATCTATACAAATATGGGTCATGCACCATATGCTCACTGCACTTCTTCTTCTGCCTTCTAACCCCCAATGGAGCAGAGGCTCTCAACCAACTCACGCCAAATTGTTCTGTCCTTCGCTATCACATGCAGCTCTCCCCATATTTTTAACTTCACTCTCTAGCTCCCTTCTCCATTTTTTTTATTTTTTTTTGGGGTCTTCCCTTATTTTTATGCCCTGTAAGTCCCAGTGCAAGACACTGCACTAATGATGTGAAAAGGTTCCTTGAATTCGTCTAAGGTATTTACAACATTACCAGTGGATCACGCTGTATTTTCTGTTTATTCCGTCTTTTTAGACCCTTTTCAGACGCTGGTAAAATGGAAGATTCACAGCCCGTGCAAAATGGCAAGAGAAAAAGAAAAGTAAACTTAAAAAAACTGGAGAATTTGTCTCAGTTACAGAAAATGACATAGAGCTCGATGTAGATGTAGAGTTTGCGGAGGTCCCCTCCACCGGCAACAAATCCCAGAAAACAAAATAAGGCAACAAAGCAGAATACACCTTCAGTAAAGGCAGAGACAGAGAGGAAATCTTCAAAGCATCACCAAAACAGCCCTGCAGTGACCAACAACTCAAGGAGTCCGGGTTCAACAAGCAGTAAACATTTAACCCCAGCAGCTTCACCAGCCAAGACATCAACAGAAGCCAGGGCTGCATCTACTTCTGGGCCACCGGCAGCATCAAAAAGAAAACGACAGCGTAAGGGACCTGTGGGGGATGTAATCGACCTTACTGATGAAAGTGAGTTCAGCGAGGTCATGGATGTGAAACCCAACATGCCCGGGGATGCGGCGATGGCACTGGATGGTGTGCAGACTCAAGTAGCTGAAGTCAAGCCAGAAAAACAATCTTTGGATGAAGTTTTGTCTGAGAAAAGTAAGATGCCCGGATGGTCTGATTTAGATGACACTGTCATTTCTTTCTCTCTCTTGCACTTGCTTGTTTTGTTATTTTGGTTTACGTTTCTCTCTGTGTCTCCCTCTTCTGTCTCGCCTGACTCACTTCTCCTGTCTCGCCTGACTCACTTCTTCCGTCTTGCCTGACTCACTTCTTCTGTCTCGCCTGACTCACTTCTCCTGTCTCGCCTGACTCACTTCTCCTGTCTCGTCTGACTCACTTCTGTATCGCCTGACTCACTTCTCCTGTCTCACCTGACTCACTTCTGTCTCGCCTGACTCACTTCTGTCTCGCCTGATTCACTTCTCCTGTCTCGCCTGACTCACTTTTCTCTCCAAGGATCTCACCATTTTTAAGTTGCTGTGTATTAGTTATACTTTTCAGTGTACAAGACGACCCCTTATTTTGTTTCAAGCCCAAAATTAAGAATAAAAATAATAATAAATATTATCAACACCAAATAGAACAACTTTGATATTTTTATTTAAAATTCTTTCATTTGGTGTTTACTTGCTGTAACCTCCAGAGGAAAGGGATGTTTGTTTGTTCGCTTCTTGTTTCAGAACTGGAGTTTTGCATGAACACCTGTTGTACAGATCTGTCTTATTTGTATGCAGACTTTTGGTTCCTTGCTGTGAAACAGATGTACTCAAACTTTGAAGGAAACATCCATAATTAGTCAACTTTTACGGCATGCTTGGGTGGTCTTTTTCCCCCACCCACATTAAATATTTAAAATTCCAGTATATTTAGTACTGCACCATGTTTACACCATGGGTGCCAGAACTGCCTGAGTATGCTTGGGGGGGGGGGGGGGGATCTTTGGGAACCAGGTGGAAGGTACAGTGAATGGGGGGGGGGTGTACCAGAATGGAGTTTGTCATGAGGTCAATAGTAGTTAGTGGAGGCTGGGGGAAAGAATATGGATAGAAGCATGTATTTATTTATATATTTAATTGCAACATTCCGTTAATAAGATGACCCCCAGTATCAAACTCAAAACATTTGAGAAAACATCTTTTTTTATGGAAAAATACGGTAATTGCTTACAATATATTTTTTCCTTTTTTAGATAATCATACTGAGATAACACCGAAGGAAGAGTTTTTTGAGACAGTCACACAGAATTCGACTTCATCATCACCAACCAAAAAGTCTGACCCTGCAACCAGTGATGCCAGGGCTTCAGATGCTACACAGGGGATTCAGTTTAGACCTGACCTGGCGGGTAATCCTGAATTCTTACAGGATAACCTAGAGGCAGCTCTTGCAGCTATTCAAGATAGAATGGAGAAGGAAAACCTTCGGCAAGAATCTGAGTTGGATGATAAAGATGGTGTTATAAAGGATGAGATCCGAGGTGAAAATGTGACAAACAACACTGATGTGGCTGAAGGAGAGAAAGAGGTCGAGTCAGGACAGAGTGAAACAGTACCTGCTGTGTCAGAAGCACCTAAATTAGATGTAGATGGTGAGGTAGATGGTGCTCAGCTACATAGCGATGAATACGATCAAGACATGAGTCGAGAAAATGAAAACATACCCCTATATTGACATTCAGTGATTTGCTTCCACCAGAGGAGAATAATGAAATGGCAGATGAAAGAAGTGACTCCGTAGACTATTCTGTAATTGATGATAGTGGTGGGGAGAGTTTCAGTTACTGTGGTGCTGCTGATGGTGAATCCGCTGGTCAGGATGATGTAGACAGTCCATACTACAGCACTGGATTGGAAGTGGACAGTGAAACTGTGGACCCTGTTGAAGAGCCTGTCTCTGAGAACTGTGGCAGTCAGCCACAGAGTAAAGTAGTTGCCAGTTTGTCTTGTGGTTTTACAGAAACTGTTAGAGACTCTGTCTCAGCTAGTTCACATAAAGCAGGGAGTCAAACAGGCAAGTTGAAGGATGCACAGGAAGAAAGTCTCATGTCTTCAGAGGAAACACTTAAAGATAACAATTCACCCAGTAACTCAGACAGATCATGTGAAGATTCAGTAAAATTACCCCTAAAAATGTGTCAAGTATCACATAAGACTCATTCCTTTACAGCTGAAGACTCCTTCACAACTGAAAACATCCCAGAACAAGCCTTAGCTCATTCTGAACATCCTCCTGCTTTTGATGAGGATGACATTGTCTCATTTGATGATCTCAGGGATGACAGTGCCGAAGAGCACCTTCATTCCATGAACAAGCCTTTAGGTTTTGAAGACCCAGACCAGGGACCCATCTTATATCCTGACCCAGTCTGCGGCAGATGATTCTGTCACAAGTACACACAATATAGACAGTAGTGATTTTACTGCCGCAAGAAGTGGCCATAATAAACTAGTCAGTTCTGAAGTGAAAAATGATGCAGTCTTGAAGAATTCTAAATCCAACCAGTGCAAGGTAAAAACTACATGCGATCAGAAATCACAGACAGACATTGATATGGCAGCAGTTAAGTCAGTTCTCAAGCACTGTGGACAGTCCACCTATCAAAATGTTTCATCATAAAGATATTCAAAGTAAAAAAGAACTTATGAATGATCAGTACAGTGATAAATCATCTCAAGTGACAGATCTGACAACAAACTCCGAAGCTCAAACAGATTTAACTCTTTCCACTAACAGTCAGAAAAAGACAGACGCTGTGAAGAGTCTGCACAAAGATATTTCAGTGAAGACTGAGCTGTTAGAGAAAATGGAAGCCAGACTTGCAGAAACTTATGTTAATATCCATAAGTTATTGGGTTTCATTGTTCCTAGTGCCGAGCTTGGAGACATCAGCAACATCCATCAGGTAGTGACCGACATGGTTAAGTACAGTGAGGCCTCCCCTCAGCCGATAATCAAAGGCAGCAGCAAGGTCTAAACATGAAAGAAACTTGGCTTACAGACAACATCATATCTTGGAAATTCTCATAAAAACCTGACTGGAAAAAGGGGAAAGGGGGGGGGGGGTGGAGCCAGCAGGAGGTAGACAGTGCTGCAAGTAAGAAGATAATACCAACAGGTGTGAGAGCAGCAGTCTCAGGGAGCATACAGCCAAGATGAGAGAGCTTTAGAGATCCATTGCAGCAGCCAACCTCCATTGAATAAAGTGTGCAATAGTTTTCAACCTAGGGGTGTGCCAGGTAATCTCAGGGGGGCGTCAAACAATTTTGTAATTAAGAGCAACTGTACTTGTAATAATCTGCTATTTTAACATTTCAGTATAATTATAAATACATTTTTAATAAATATTTCTAAAACTATTTTTAATCAAATTTTTTTTTAAGTTGTGCAAGGGGGTCTACCTTATCTTCTAGGTGGGCGCCACTTGAAAAGAGTTGAAAACCTCTGGGGTCACTGGCACCAGATTCATTGGCCTCAGGGCTTTAGAAAGAGCTGAACTGGGAGTTATGGTTTCTGGACATTTGAGATGCTTTGTGCATAGAAATACAGGAGTTAAGGAAGTTAACAAGAAGCTGAGATTCTTGTTGGCAGACTGTGATGGGAGCAACATACTGTAGAGGACCTTCTTGATGATGAAGAATAGCTTTACAATACTCAGATGTTTATTCCGATTGCTTTAACCTTGAGATCTCAGTATTTTTTGTCAGTGTTATTTCTCTTGCATGAGCAGTCAATCAGGGGCCATCTCCACAATAAATGTTGGCTGCCATGATCACCAAAACCCTTCCATCCTGGTTGTAAACTCTGTGAGACCACTATCTGTTCTTTATACTATGCTCTCACTTGTATCACAGTCTACCTCTTGCTCATGTCTTTTGTTAGCCTGCAGTAGGGTTCTTTATGAGAATCTGGTCAGTTAAAGTGACTTGAATATTTTTAATCTCTTTATTTCTTTTTACAGTTCTCTTTTCATTCCTAGTCACCCCAGAACCTATTTTTTGTGTTGTTCTATAAATTATTAAATGCTCTTCTATAGATAAAGTCATATCTCCAGCATTTTTAATTAAAATTTCTAGTTGCTTGATCATTGTTCAAGTTCTTGCACCACACAGTAAGGTTCAGTATACACATTCTCATTTTTAATGTCCGTTTCTAAATGTAACAAAAAAATTTTTTTTTTTTTTTTCAAATTTAAACATGTTCCCACTTTTACTGACTATGAGAGGACCAGCACTCTGCTGACAAATAAGCCTGATCTATAATAAATTCCAGAGAAATTTGACTAAAAAGCTCAACAAAATGGGAAAGAGGAAAACGTGCACAAAACAACACAACGTAACGTTTCGGCCAGGCAGCCTTTTTCAAACACAACAGATGTCCTAGAGCAAGGGGGTGGACAACCATAACTTTCTACAAAAGTTTACAGCCAGTCAACATGAAGAAGAAAAAAAACCCAGCCTAAAAAACTGAGACCATCAACTTTTCTGGAAAGTAAAGGTGTCTACACTGACATGTTTTCAAAATGCAGAGTTAATATTACTGATTGAGTTTGTGCCTGTGCAGATTTTTTGGAAGTCAGAATATGAATAGGTGTGGTAGCTACACACAGCATATATGGTGTTCAGCTATGAACCAGATAGCATTTATAAAGTCAGGGTGATGTTATTTTCCTATAAGCCTCGGGGATAAAATTTAAGCAGGTTGATTCACCTGATACATATTGTGTTTGACCCCTGGGAAATCTATTCTATTTAATCGTTCACCTTGTTTGTGTTTTTTTATTACTTCCTCCATGTATCTATATATTTTTCCAGGAGAGAAACGGTTTTTTATTGATTTTTTTTTTCTTGAATTCTATGGGGTTTTGATTTATTTGTGTAGTGTTCCCAGGGCCAGAGGGTTAAATACTGACTTGTAGAATTACAAAATGAACTTTTTTTAATATCTTTATTGTTGTAATTGTACATATTGAAAGGTTCCAGTAAGTAATGAACTATTTTTCCCCTCAAATATATGATGGATGGATGAATGGATGGATAAATGTTTTGGAAGGTGAATTCAAGGATGGTTGGATGGATAGGCTTGTAGGCAGGAAGATAGATAGATGGGTAGATAGGCAGCTAGAAAGAAATAGGTAGGTAGGCAGTAGGATGGATGGATAGTGTGGCAGGTGTGTATACTGATAGGAGATAGGTCAGTGAATGGATATCGTGATAGGTGTTTGTATATATTGATAGGTGATTAGATAGATTGACAGACAGACATCCTGCCGGTAAATGAGTTGATTAATTTATACCAAAGGTGGGATGGCAGACAGACATCCTGTTGGTAAATAAGTTGATTAATTTTTACTAAAGGTTGGGATGGCAGACAGACATCCTGTTGGTAAATGAGTTGATTAATTTTTACTAAAGGTTGGGTGGCAGACAGACATCCTGTTGGTAAATGAGTTGATTAATTTTAACTAAAGGTGTGGTGAGAAGGATGTGAGAGCAGAATGTTCAGAAAGAATCCTGGCATTTTAACTTTATTATCAGTCATTTGTGTTTTATACTCTACTGAAATAGGATCCGAGTTTACACTTGTCTGATTTGTGATGAGCAAATCTGTTCTGACTGTATTATGGTGTCGTCTGATTTGTGTATGGAGACAGGGTACTAGATGTTGATCCTATTCATTTTAACTGCTATTATCAGTCATCACATGTTGAGGGAGATGCAGAAGATAGGATCCGAGTGCTTATGGACTTGTCTGATTTGTGATGAGCATGATCTGTCAGTTAACTAACTTATTATGGACTTGTCTGATTTGTGATGAGCATGATCTGTCAGTTAACTAACTTATTATGGACTTGTCTGATTTGTGATGAGCATGATCTGTCAGTTAACTAACTTATTATGGGCGCTAAGTCTGTGTTTTATGATTTCCTTGTTTGCATTGTTTCCATACTATTTCACCACCACATATTCATTTTAGACACAATTTTTCAAGCCCAAGAAATATATTGTGTTCGTTTTTTTTTTTTTTTTATGTTGCTTTTATAGATATTAGTTGTGTTTCCATTACTGGACATTGCAGAACCAACCTAGCATTTTGTGTGTGTGTGTGGCTGTTGCAGCTTTTCTAGGAAAATTTACATTCAGTAGTTTGTCATTGCTTTATGAAAATTCTTCTCTCCATACCACCGTCGAAACCAATGCAAGACAGTCTGCTGTCAAATCATCTGCAGCTGCAATTGAACCCAGCATAAAGTACATTCACAGTGCCAAGCCACGGACTCCGACCATTTGTATGGTCGTTTGTACTCATCTGCGTTAGTAGCTGCAGCATTGGGAATGGGCTTTGTAAGGTCAAATTATCAGGTTCAGTCCTAGCTGCAGGCTGTTTGGCAGGACACCGCCTTCAGTTGGTTTTCACAATGGTATTGAAAGCAGACCGTTCAGAAAGTAAGGGCACATTTTTTTAATGTAAATTTGCCTAGAAAAACAACAGCAAAAAAATGCTGGGGTTGGTTCTGCAAATCCTATAAAGGACAAGTCATTAACTTTAAAAAGAAATAATATTTATGTTAAATTTGGGGCACATGAACAGTGTGGATGCACAATTAGATTATCATCAATGATCAACAATTTTATTATTATATTAAATTATCAACAGTTAGATTATCTGAAGAGAATGGCTCTGCGAGGAATGACCGGGGGATGTGGCCGACACCCAACACTTAACGGAAATGACATAAGGATATACCATCAGACTGTTACTGGTGCCATCATTTGAACTCTGAGTTTGCTGCTGAAGATAGGGACAGAAGCTTATGGGAATGTCTTGAGTGCTGTGATCTTGATTCTTAATTCATCATTCAGCGCATGGTTATGGCAAGTTTGCCTAGTCAGTCCCGCTTGCATTAATACCCAAAAAAATGTTCCACATTTGAAGCATTGGGTGTGCGAACCATAAAAAAAAAATACATTGTTGGTATTTAACGTACATCTCAGACGCCCAGCCCTGTGCATGTCTACAATCATTTTCTCCTATATTCATTTTCTCTTTCTAATTTTCCCCTTTCATGCAGCATGGTCATGGTCATTCCTGTCCTCATGAACCACAGCCAGGCTCGAGCTGTAATAGCTCCCGTAGGACACGCATGAACTTACTTAATTAAGTATCTGTATCATTCATGTCCCGCTTGCACACATCTTTATATTACAGTAGAAGGCTGACCTCATCCTCTGAAGAGTTGACAAGCAGAAAATTTAAAAAAAAAGTTATATTGGTGATAAGCATTGAGATAAATACAGAATTTGTTAAAAAGATAAAGAGGAAATGGTCTTTTTCTTCACGTTCACTGGTTTTAACTCACCCCCCCCCCCCCTCTCCCAATTAACTCTTTGAGTCCCAAGGAACGCATCACACGTTCATAGGCTCCTACCTAGAAGCCCAATGAACGCATGATGCGCCGATTTTATTACTTTCTTTACTACCCCCTGGGCCTGTGATGCTAAACCCCCTGGGACTTAGAGAGTTAAAGCTCGAGATCCAAAGAATGCTTAAGTTGAATCCACCACTTCCTCCTATAGTTTCTGCACTACATTGTGCGCGAGTGTGTGTTTTCTTTCGGGGGGAGGGGGGGGTGAATGGGTACTACACCTCGCCGAGGGGTCTCCCAAAGACTAGTAGGAGGAGGGGGCGTCACACTTGCAAAAGACCAATACTTGCTTTTGATTATCTTTGAAATAGGTAACTGGTAACTATTTTCCGGAAGGGAAAGGGAGTGGAAGGTGTGCACGGTGACTATATAATATACTGGTCAACCACCGTAGTTATTGTCCATGTAGTATGACCACCGTCCACTTTCGCGAACTTGAGACAATTACCAACAATTGTCTTTCAGCGGCTCTGATTCTCAGTCCACCACCATCGCGTTATATTGTCATAATCAACGCCACAGCAAATTAGACATCTCCATAAGTACTCAGTCCTCAGACAGAAAAGCGACATATTTCCCAGATTTCAGGATCCTCGACGGTGCACTGTGCTGAGCTTCTTCGGACTCAGACTTGAGTTATAGTTGAGTTGATTTGAGTCAAGAATTGGCATCACAGCACTAGGGTCATTTCCATGTCTGCTCCATCCTCATCTTCAGCAGCCAGCGCAGAGTTCCAATACTGATGGTACCGGTCATAATCTGGTTAAAAGTCCGTCTTGCCTTTCCTCTGAGTGTAGTGAGACAGGCCAGACCCTCTGGTTACACACCCAGGTGCCCCATTCTCTCCAGGCCATAATAATCTTCTTTCTCTACTGATTCCGCTGCTTGTTGACAAAGGGCCTTGACCACATCTGCCTTGTCATGTATCAATTCACCACCCAGGGCTGCGGATCCAGCCAATCTGTCTGCCTGTTCATTACCCACCACGCTGGCATTGCCTGGAGAAAGATCTAAAGTATGCCACTCTGCTCGAAGCGTCCCTGTCTTCACCTTTTTCAGCATGCTTTGAGAGTCTGTTACAATTACGTCATGTGTATGCATCTTGTTCTCTAGCCACTGGAGAGCTGCAGTTATCGCCCCCACCTCCATTCTCATGCTAGATGTTGTGGTGTCATATGCTAGGCTGTCTTGCACTTAAGATTTTCCATTGGCTTTCGCTACGAACCCCCAGGCACTTCTCTTTCTTCTCAACACTGAACCATCTGTATAGATAATCAGATCACCTGGGCGTGAATTGTCATGAATCAACTGTTGGATTTCAACCCCCGTAGCACCCTCTGGCTACTCCCTTTCCATTTCAATAGCTCTGATCACAGAGGTAAAGATGATATAGCTGTCACAGCATTAAATCTTGCGCTGGCGATCATACTACGCGCCTCGCTTTGGAAAATCGCCTCATCCACAGCTTAGGCCTTCTTATTCCAGGTGGTATCAATATCCAATATACTTTCATCTATATAGTTCTACTCTTATCCCATTTCAAATGGTAATTTATTTTCTTTTCTTTCTTTTCTTTTATTTAATATTATTACTTTATTCTATTCTTATCAGTATCATTAACATTTGTATTTCTTTTATTCCCAGTATTATATTATATTTTAACAATACTACTATTTATTATTTTTTGTGACTATTTTTTTTTTAAACCATTGTTTATTTTTTTTTTTCATTTATTCCACATCACATTTTTTTTTAAACGTTGCTCACGTCACCCCTTAGAGATCTACATACTCTCCTCTCCTTGATGTGACGTTTGTGTAGTTCACTTATGTTTTAAAAAGGCTGCCCGGTCGAAACGTTACGTTGTGTTGTTTTGTTCACGTTTTTCTGCTTCCCCATTTTGTTGAGCTTTTTGGTCAAATTTCTCTGGAATTCCTTGGCCACTCTCTGCACACCCGACCCAATGTTATCAGGTCAGACTTTCCCGTTGGTACTCAGACCCACTCCTCTCCTCGCCCAATGTTCTCCAGCATGCATACTTGTCTTATTGTGTCTTCTGCTTGAGCCATCCACGATTTCCCCCCTTTTCAGCCTCTGACCCTTGCCTGCAGCCAAAGCTTCATACAGAGGGTGTCTCCTGTCTGCTGCTACTCTGATGTATGACTTAGCCTGCAGCATATTTAGCCTAACTGCAATAGTCGGCAATGCAAGGATGTATCGCATGCACACACTCGGGGCCACCGTTTCCTGTCTGTTCTGGAAACCTTCGAAGGTATCAAAGGCAAAAGTGGCTGCATTTGACCATGTGTCCTTCCCCGGCCGGTAACTCCCCAATCCTCGTGGAAGGTGATTACTCTGTTCAAAAAATTCTTGCAGCTTACCCGCCCCTATCTTCTCCAGCGGGGCCCGCGTTAGCGCAGTTGATAAGAAGCTCGCTTTCAAATCCAGCTGCGACTCGCTGCAGCCCACGGTCGATGTTTCGAAACCCAGCCTCTACGAAATGGGTGTCAGAGTGATACTCTGGGGTAAATGGAGGAACGTCGCTGTAGCTACAGAGTTACGCGCGAACGGCGACACAGGCGGACACTTCTTATCAACTGTCCGTACTGGTGGCAGAGCACCTATAGTTTATAACCGTGTGCAATGACGCTGGTTCACATCTCCCGACTTTACCTTTACCTTTATCTTCTCCAGCAAAGGTTTTGTAGGGTTATGATCCTAAAGCCTCCGAGTGATGAATTATTCTTGCCAGGCATAGGAAGTGAAATCAGTAGCTGTGCATCCACTCTTCTGGGACTGAAGCTGTCCTAATGCTCTGGTTGTAGCAAGTAGTCATCTCTTTCATGTGGGAATATCTAACCCCGTCTAGCCCTTTTCAGATCACGTTTTACATCTTCCACCTGTATGATGTATTCATAAGGTTTGTTCTTTAAGATGGCTGCCAGATCTTCTCTAACTCTATCTGTTATCTCCATCATTGTGTGCCATCTTCTTCTTCTTTTGTCAAAATCTGCTTGTGCTGCTAGGCGTCGCAGTCTATCAGATGATCGGCAACCGAGCCAGGGCGCGCTCAGTCGCTTCATATGCCGTGATGTTATGAAGTCTCAAGTTGTCCGTGACTCCTTCAATCCATATTCTTCTTGGTCTTCCCCTGCCTCTTGGTGTTTCGATTTTCATGTTGTATGCTCTTGATGCTGGCATCGTTGGTTCCATTCTCATTAGGTGACCAAACCATTTCATTCTTTGCTTCTCAATAAATTTAACGATGGGTATGGTTCCAATAGTTCTTGTAATCACATCGTTTCTCACTCGATCTCTTCTGTGTGCCATCATTGTCTGTCAAAATGAACATCTTCAGGAAAGCATCCCTCTTCTCTTTGCCTGTAGTTAACACGTCCGGCTGTATGTCTGGAGCTGGCCGTAGTAGTTAATAGCATACTTGAGTTAAAAAGAAGAACGGAGCACTTATGGGTTACTACCCGTATGCTATGATGTTGATCCGTTGTTCAAAACCTCCCAGATTTACGGTATCTACCGTGGAATGAAGGCCGAAGGGTTGCAATGTCTGCAGTACCGAGCCAAGAGGCTTACAACGCATAGTTTCTGGATTTAAAAAAAAAACCTTTGTAAAATAATCCATGTGATTCTCACCAACTGAGACCTCTGGATTGATGCAACCCATTTTATACAAAGAAAACTTGATTCCACCTGCCGAGCATGCTCCACTGTGCGTGGAGTTACCTTCATCTTTGTACTATGACATGCGGGTGTTGTTGGCAATGGAAGAGCCGACAGATTAACCGGTTCTGCCTTAATTACAGAGGGCCGGCCAATGGATCATGCCGACATTGTTAATGCCATTAGAGAGGTAGGACGTTCGGGGGATTTAGGAGCAGCACTTCCACATCTTTGCTAAGAGTGCAAGAATTAGGAGTAAAGATCGGCACAGCCAGGCACGAGAAGCATACCGGACACACGAGAAGTCTTGTCAACCATCATAGGACTTGGTCTATCAACCGTGGGGCGCTGATGTATATGTTGGAGGGGGATCTGGGCACCTATGGACGTGTTCGAGGTGCCACGAAGATAACCCAAATCATAACTCATGCTTTGATAATCCCATGCTCGACAACATCCGTTGCTGAGATTTTCTCCATCCATTGGAATACCCCACTGACCATCTCAACATCCATAAGAGGTATGTGCAGGGTTGCCAGATAAAAAACTTCATTTTATGTCAAACCATTATCAAAAATATGCCAGAAAACTGCCAAATAAAGTGTAACATTGTACTCACTTCACATCAAAAGCTCTAGATTGAATTCTTCACTGTCATCCTCACTGGAACCAGTGGAAGACACAGCTTAAACATTTTTGAATGTAAAATCTTTAAGCATTTTCTCAGATGGGATTAAGTCTTTGCAACTCATCTATAATGATGGCATTTTTCTTGTTCCGAAAATCATCAATAAGGTCATCCTTAAGTGCAGGCGTTATGATGTTTTTTTTTTTTTTAAATTAGGCATGAACATTTAGTTTCATGCAACTGGATGTGCTCCAATGTACTCCCCCGACCATGCGCACTCACGATTTCACTTAGATGATCATTTGTGCGTATCGCACAATGACAGATCATGCCTACAGCAAGTTGCAACTCTGCTGCCTTTAACATATCATTACTTTGCCTAGGAGTCACTGTTGTAATAAGCTGTGACTGGCTTTTTTACGCAGTTTACATCCTGTGTTATTCGGATTTTTGATGATTTGATATGCTACTAATTCTTGGTGCATAGGTGCACTGACACAGTTTACAGTATGCTGCCTCTGATTCGCCTGAAGATCTTTTGAGCACTGGGTATGTTTTATTCCAGTTACTATTATACTTGCAATGTCATAAGGTGCTTTCCAATTTTTGGATGACGTGGCCATTGGTAGAAGTAATAAAATCTATCACGGATAGAACTAGCTCTATATCCTCTCTATTTTCTGTCCTCAAGTAGTTTCTGAACAGTCTGAATCACTTGATATCAGTGGTGGGTTTTAGTTTTATATCCCGCATTTATTCTATTAGATTAACATAAATTACAGAGGGCCTTGGTTTATCGAAGTCACGATCCATTTAGGAAGAAGCAAATACAATAAGAAATGGCACGAATCTCCATTAGTCCGTACCAGGACATCACAAGAAGAGTCAAACTGAAATAAAGATGTTAACTGTAGGTCTATTTTGCCAGGAAAAACCCAAATATGTCAAAATATGCCAGTTCATTATCTTATGCCAGTTCAATTTCAAATATGCCAGATTTGTGGAATCTGGCATAAGAAATGCCAATATGGCAACCCTGGGTGTGTGTGGTAGGAGAAGATCACGCAGGCTGAAGAAAATAAGGTTAGTAGAGTAAAAAAAAAAAACTTTTTTGGAAAAACTGGAACTTGGTTTGGCTTTAAAAAGAAAAAAGGAGTGAGGGAATGGAAAACGCAATTAGGGTGCTTAAAAGACTAAATCTTCGAGGCCAAAAAAATTTTATTTTAAAAAGAAAAGACAAGAAAAATTAAACCCTAACTTTTCTGGGTAATTTTTTTTTTAAAGTGGGTTTTAAAAATAATGCTTTCAAGGTACAATTTAAAAAGGAAAATGCGAGTGGGTTTTATAAGTTAACCCCAAATTTTTAGGACTTTGGGATTTTTCACAATCATTTCTTTACTGATAAAACCCCGCACGCTGGGAAAATATGAAAAAAATTTTTCGCGCCCCCCGCAAAATTCAACCCAAATTTTTGTGGAAAAATTTAAAAAATGAAATCACAAGTGATAAATTTTATTTACTTAACGTACAACCAATTCTGTGGCAACAGACCACGTGCCATTTTCTTAATCTACTGTTTACAACACCACGTTGGTCACAGTTGAAAAACATTCCATAATGAAATTCGCAGCTCACAGTATCATGGTATGCACACATTTCAGTAGCTGGATGACAAAACTATATCCATCCATTCAGTCTACAAATAGAGGATAATGCAACGGTCACCATCTGTCAGAAGCAAAAAGATTTGCGATGGTTAAAAACAGCGACCATGCCTGTCATCCATTTTGACAGAAAGCCTACCCTACTGTATATTTAAACTAGAATTAACACTTTATCTGATAATAAACTGGCACTAACCTAACTAATGTGAGTTAGCTGTGTTGTTATTGTTGGACAGAGTAAAGATATTTTTTCTGTTTTCCTTGATATCTTCCTTCCCATCATCTGCTTCTATGTCCTCCTTCCCAGTGCCCACTTTCCTAGATGTCCCCATTCCTACATCCACTTTCCAAGATATCTCCTTTCCCGACACTCACTTTCCTAGATGTCTCCTCCTTACTTAACTTCCACTTTCCTTGATGTCTCTCTTCCCAACATCCATTTCCCAGATATCTCCCTTCCCAATATCCATGCTCCTAGATTTTTCCCTTCCCAACCGATGACCAGCTGTTTCCTTCTTTCAGCTCATTAGCAGCTTTTATCTCATTAGGCATACTATATCATACACTGTATATATGCTTAACCCATTGTCATCGTAATCCAAATGAGGTCATATGTTTAATGAGTTACTTGGTACTTAGAGAGTTGAGTTATGTGGCCAACATAACACCAGCCACTTTAACTTTATGTTTCTTTGATATTCTATTTTTCATGTTTATTTCTCATATCTTAACAGACAAACCTGCCAGTATTCAAGCTAAAAGAATCAAGTGTTCGACGACGTTACAGTGACTTTGAGTGGCTGCGGAATGAATTAGAGAGAGATAGTAAAGTAAGTAACGAAACTAATGTAAAGCAAGAAAAAAAAAGGTTAAGGACCTTTATTTTATAGACCGACAATCACCATCACGCTAGCCACATTTACTTTCCAGGACTTTACCTGGTACCAATTTTAAGCTGGATCGAACTGGAAGCAAAATCATGTTTTAACAAAAAATACGACGCCATGCAGATCTGAACTAATGACCCTCGGGCCTGAGGCTAGCCACGGCAGCTGCCGACTGATATATGTTTATTTGTATTAAATATTTCAGTCTTTAGCTATGCTGCTTACGAGATTGGCTGTTGAGAGGGTCACATGGCGTAGTGAATCTTCCTGGTGGCTCTAAGTTTCTTGTTCCTCATTGACAGATGAACGTTGAATTGACCAAATTACTTTCCATTACCTCTTTGATGCTAAGGTTGTTGACAGGAAGGCATTCGGGATGATCTCCATTGCTGGCCAGAACCTCACGGAGTTTCTGCCCAAGATGTCCCATGTCAGTATTTGTGTTCTTATAGTCCATTCCATGTTTGCTTTGGTAGTCATGTCTGTCTTTGCGAACTTCATGCGAATTATATAAGAAATACGTGCCCACGCACCACTTCCGGCCAAATGGACTGACGGTGGAACTGAGAGACACGGAGTATTCAGGGAAAAACGCAGTAGAAGTTAAGTGCTGAACATATCGTAATTGTTTTTCACGTCGTCCATTATGGTCTCGTGTGTGATGTCAGTAAGTGAGATAGCCAGGATGCGATTATGCGAGCTTCCCTGGATACAAGGTAGAACGAATAAGTCATAGCAGTAGGGTCATTTTGGGCATTTTGCGGCTTGCCTGGTGGCTCTAGGTTCTAGTCCTCATTGAGGCAGATTTTGAAAATGGACATTGAATTGACCACATTACTTTCCATTTCCTCTTCATGCAGTTGTTGAACATAAGGAATTCACAGATGATCTCCATTGCTGCCAGACCTCTGCCTTTCTGCCCACGATGTCCCATGTCAGTATCTTCTTCTTATAGTCCATACCATGTTGCTTTGGTAGTCATGTCTGTCCACAACCTTCTGTCTCGTATATTTTCAATAATGGCCACAGTATCCTAGAAATAGGACTGACGTCTTCCCTCGAAGTCGGAGTACATCTGCCCGTAGGCAGGGAACGGCAAAAGCCAATAATACGGTTGTGCACGCAAAACTCAGGTCCAGGTAAAAGCCAAAAGTTCAAGCGGACGATTAATCTCGACCTTCCGCTGGAATTCACAGCCGGTGAACGAAGAAGAAGAAGAAGTATATTTTCAGTCATTTTCCCACACATATGATCTTCCATATAGGGTGGCCCCTTTCTAACCTTCAGCCGAATGAAACATTGTGGTCCCTTCAGATGAGGCGCTGGAACTTAAAAAAAAATATGTTTGGTGCCTAGGGTATATGCTCTACGTGCCGTAACCCTCGTTATGCCACTGAGGGCTAGCTATAATATGTCTAGCACACTTGACTATTTTGTGTGTGTTTGTGTGTGTGCACCCAGAACGTCGCTGTCATCATGGTCTATCTGAAAGAAGCGCGCAGTCTCTTGTCTCAAGGTGTCAGTTATATCCTGTGCCTATTTTCATGCTAGTTGGTCCCTGTCCCTCTTTCAAGGCTCCGTAATTTCTGCTACTGTTCTTTTGAATCTGCCATGGTGCTTGATATAACCAACATTTATAAGTTTCAGTGACAAGCTGCGGTTTACTAGCCAATCTTCCCTGATGTTCAGATATTTTAGGATAGTATTTCTTTTCTTCTTGGTCCATGATATTCTGAGAATCTTTCTTTAGCAGTTCAGCTCAGAAACCCCAGTTGTTCTCCTCAATGACTGCTAGATAGGCCACAACTCACATCCTTGTGTTGCTGCAGTACATATGCATGCTCTCAAAATGTTGCCCTTGATTTCCTTGCTGGTGTTTAACCAGCAAACTAATAATACTGATAGATTAAAAAGAAACCTGTAATATAAAAAAAAACTCTTGGTGTGTAAACCTGTCCTAATACTAGGTATGTCCGCCGTGTGGCAAGTGGCTAAGTAATCCAGGTGGTTTGGAGGTAAGGGTTCATAGACAACTTAATTACAATCAGGAGACAGTCATTATTTTGGTCTGGCCATGTTATGAGAAGAAAAAAACTAACATGGTTTGATGACCAGAAAGATTTGTGGAAAAAAAAAATACCAATAACTCGATAACATTGTTAACAGCCTTTTGTCATAGCATGAAAAAGGTCTCCGCACACAAACTGAAACATGCTCTTGGAATTGAAAGTTGTGGCGAGGCATGATCACCCACACCAGTAGACAGGGTCCCAGATAATAATATAAAAACTGTTCAGATATCATAAAAGCTGTTGTTATTGCTTGTAGAAATTAATTTGAAACATTTTCTATTTTCTCACTTCAGATTGTAGTCCCACCTTTACCAGGCAAGGCTCTAAAACGACAGCTGCCATTTCGTGGAGACGATGGAATATTTGAAGATGAGTTCATTGAAGAGAGAAGAAAAGGGCTAGAGCAATTTATCAACAAGTGAGTCAGACTTTTAAAAAATCATCTTTCTTCACAGTAAGCCGGAGTAGTGTAATGGCAAGATGCTCGCCTGCCGGCCAGGCTGATTCTTTTACCCCCCAAAATTGACCTCAGGTGCCTCTAGTCTAAGATTGGTACAGGTAATGTAGGTCATCAAAGAACAACAAATGAAGTGGTTTGGACACCTAACAAGAATGCCCTGGTACTATCTGCCACAGCGAGCCGCACTAAAACGTTACAACAGGTATAGAGCGAGTGGAAGACCTCGGAAAATATGGAGTGATGGCATTAAGAACAGCCTTACAGAAATGAACATCAGTCTTAATAGTGCTCTTGACAGAGCTCATCACCGAACATTACATCTCCCCCCGACACTTCGATGAGGTACGAGGTGGAAGAGAAGAAGAAGAAGAAGAATGTCCTGCGAGGTAACGGTGGCTTGTAGAAAGCTGTTGACCCATCAAAGGCCAATGGGTTTGTACAAATATGAGTCTATCAGCACATGCCAGAGACACTGTTGGTGCTAACAGGGACTTTTACTTTATCCTGAGCTGGAACAGTGACCCTGAATCACCTCAGATCATCCCCATGTGGATTCTAGACCCTTATTTGGAGGGGGAGCTACCGTGATGTTCGGCTGCGGATCAGGCTGTCATGGGTTCGGTCCCTGACCAGGGCCAAATTTCTTTTTCAAATGACCTTGGCTCCCAGGTCGACCCAGCCGTTAGTGGGTACCAGGTAGAGTCCTGGGAGGTGAAGGTGATCGGCATGATGCTGACCATATTACCCACCCAGTGCTGTTTGGTCTAAAAAATTTAGGTCTAGCCCTATATACGCACTACTCCTGAAAGGCATGGAAAGGGGTTCTTTACTTTTTAAAAAACTCTTTATGGGGGAAGGTGTGGAGATAGACCCACTGCCAATCTAATTTCTAATCCGTAAAAAGGGGCTAATTATCGCGTTGTTTTTTTTTTGAAGTGCATTCTGTCTGAGAGGTGAGGAACCAACAGTCTGCATACAAATAAGCTAGATCTGTAAATTGGATGTGTACGCAAAACTCAAGTTCTGAAACAAAACCGAAGACCAGAAGTTTAACAACCAGAACTTTCTACCAGAGTTTACAACCAATGAATGTGAAGAAGAAACATAGACCATCAACCATGCATGCTGTTTTGCTGTCTCCTCTAGTTTCATCCTTGCAGCTCCTCACCTGTAACAGCAAATTAAATTCTTACCCCTTGAAAACAGTTTTACTTGTTTGTTTTTTCTGTCTTTCTCTTCTTCTGCCATATAATCCTACTTTGATGCATAGACCATCAACCAATGCATGAAAAGCCATCATCCTACTAGTCTCCCTCCCTGTCTTTCTCATATTATTCAACCATATCTCTTTCTTTTGTGGTTGTGTTTTTAAATCTTCCACTATGTGTTACTTTGTTACTCTACTTTATCAATCCACTTCTTAAAATACATGCTGTGTGTCATTGGTAGTCGTGTCTATCCACAACCTCTGTCTCGTGTACTTTCAGTTAGTTCTGACTCGGATACTCTCCCATGTCATGATGTCAAACTGTCCAGCAACTTCTTTCTCACTCTCCCTCTGCCTCTTTCCCACTATCTTGATGTACCCTATTTTTCTCCTTCTCATGGCATGACTAAAGATTATAGATTGTCTGTTTATGATGTTGGCAGTCAGTTCTCTTCCTCTGTGTTTTTCTTCTCTTTTTTTCTATCAAAACTTCTTCATTACTTTTTCTGTCTACCTACCACAATGTTCTCATTACTCATCTGTAAAACCGAACCTCTGTCATTTCCACAGAATCCTTCACTAATCGGCCAACTGTCCATGATTTACTTATGTATATGACTCCACTGCTGACATTGAAATGATATCTTCTTTGACAGGGTCGCAGGCCATCCTCTTGCTCAAAATGAGAAATGCTTGCACATGTTCCTGCAGGAACAGATCATTGACAAAAACTACGTTCCTGGCAAGATCCGAACAACCTGAGCTCACGCCTGTTAGTCTGTGCAAACCATTTGTTTTTTTACATTATCTTGTGCTCATGAGACACGTACACCTGGTAATCCTCACATGTGGTGGAATATTTTACTTGTATTTTTTTATGTTTTTTACTGTATGTTCTTGTTCTCTGTGAACAGTGTTGCATTTATGATGTGTGTATGAAATAATGTTATTTATTACCTACATTGATAATTTTGGTCATATTAGTAGACTGCAGTGGTTGGGGTATATAGAGAGAGAATGGCGGATAGCAGAGATACAAATTGTGTATACCAAAGAGCTGACTTGGAACAGGCCAAGAGGATGGTGGAGACAGTATACAGGTGGACCTGCAGACACTTGCAGTCACCAGCTGGGGTAAAAAGACCAATCAAAGATGAATCTGGGCAAAATAATTTTGACACAGCATCACATTTAACTATTATTATTCAGAAGAATTCAACTATGCAGATAACTGGGCAAATAAGATTTTCTTCAGTTGAAAAAAAAAAAATAGCAACTTTAATCCTAGACAGATATTAGGTTTACTTTTTTTTTTGTTTTTTCCCTAATGGGTTTGTACTTGAAAGTATTCAGTGTTTGGGTCTGAAAGAGTTAAACAGGATACACTACATGAAGAAGAGAGTTAAACAATTCACTTCAAGTTTCAGCATCAGGCAATCACAGTTCCAGCTTCATAGCAAACAGGTTAACCCCATGGCTGCTCTGTTCCCATGCCAGTAAAAACCAAACAGAATGTCCATCTTTGTCCCTTGTGAAAACATTTACACGGACTATAGTCTCAGCAAAGTTAGTAGCATACACAAGTATCAAATGCATAAGGCATCTGTCAGAATCAGTAGTTGCACATGCACATAATCGCATAAGGCGCCACAAGTTCTCTGGCAACAGGCCCTTCTTTTTTGGAATCTAAAGATCACAACACAAACCACGGTGGGCACAGTAGAAAAGAACTCCAAATGAAATCCACAGCTCACATTGTACACTTAGCTCAGCAGCTGTAAGACAGAACTATATTCTTTCAGTCTACATATGGAGGAAAATACTATGGCCAAATATTGTCAGAAGCAAATACTTGCCATTACTAAAAAAAAGTAAACTTACCTGTCCTCCATATTGACCTGAAGTTAAAAATAGCATCATTCCCTAACTACCTCAAACCGCAAGGCATACCCAGGTATTACTTGGCACATCGCTGCCTGTGAATTTTCTGTATTATTACTGTGTTGTAAGTAAGCGTTAAATCCTAAAATTCCCCCTCCCCCCTTCCTACCGTGAATGGTAAGAAGGTCATCACAGTATGAAGAGAATGGTGTGGTGGGGAGAGTAACCAGGGGATCTGATTAACATTCAAAACTTTGAGAAAGACAAGATGGACATATAATCATGCTGCCTCTGGTACCCTGTGAATTGGAGCTCTGTTGCTGGCTGCTGAAGATGGGGACAGGGCACTTAGGGGAATGTCCCGAATACTGTTCTGTCAGTTTTTAATGCAAACTCAACTCAATAAGTTCAGTTTTTAGCATGTGTGTTACTGTATTTGGAAGCTTGTGTAAAACGATTTCAATGTAAGCAATAACAGTTCTTTGTCAAGATACATCATGTACATTCATGCCATTTTTACTAGCAGTTCTTTTGTACATTTACTGTATGTGTCTTTTTAAATAAGCCAGTACCTACAGATTTTTACAGTTTCTACTTGTTGTTTGTTCATTGTTGCTAGAAAGGACCATATTGTCTTATGTCATCTCTAGTCCTTTTGGCGGTGAACTGACTAGCAGCAGCTGTGTAGTCATACAGTCACTGGGGGTGTCTTGAACTGGGGGATGTAGGGTTGCATGGCTAGTGCAGCTCCCACGTACTGCAGATTAGGATTGTTTTAAAATTATGTTCCCAGCAAGGGAACAATTTCCATCACTTTATCAAAGGTTTAGCCCCAGATTTTCCACATGAAGGCCAGCATTCTTACCACTTGGCCAGCTACGTCACAGGGACATCAAATGCTAGTAAATAGGCTCCAGAAGATTTTGCAGCAGATACCCAGAAGGTGATGACCAACAGAAAGGCTAAAGCATATTCAATGAAAGTATACCTAGCATAAAACATTCACCACCCTTGAGGGGGTACCAGGGCCCCATGTTGGAGAGGAGAATTACGGAACCCCCTAACAAGCATGTCATAAGGTTTAGATTTAGACGACGGATCAACATCATGGCACTTATAAGTGCTCTCCTCTACTTCTGACTCAAGCCTGAGTCCGAAGAATCTCACGAACTCCGTAGCACAAGCAAGGATCCTGAAATACTTTGGGTAGACTTTTAACTCCAAATTTTGTCTGGGCAGTGCCATTAGGCTACTCTTATTGATTTCCAACTGCCAAGGGATTTTTGTTTACATGTGCAATAATACACAGGGGTGTCCGATATTACTTCCCCAGAGAGCAGCCGAAATTACTTGAAGTCCACGTGCAAATATCCCAGCCTTCTCCGGGACCTCTAGCGCTCAAGCGGACGCCAGGCCTCGAGGCCACGCAACTCCCACATTTATTAAAAAGGTGACTGATTAAAAGTTTGCTGTAATGAAGGTGTTCGGCTGAAAAGCACAAATATTGCAGTCCAGCTGTAAACCACAACACAAAACACAGAAGGAGAAGTTGTGTTGTTGAAACATTAGCCATGTTTCTCTGTGATGCTTAGAAATGAGGTTAGTGTTTTGTGTTAAAGTTGCTGAATGGGCAGACAGCACACAACCAAGTGTCCAGGATATGGTTCACACTCCAACTGTTGTGTTTAACTTGCGCACAACACTGTCAGGAAAACTCAACGACATGTTGCTGCCATATGTGCACATTTATTGTCACAATTTCAAGCAGGTATAGACAAACCCGTAGATATAATAATGCAAGCGAAGTAACCATACATGCCACTGGTTAATTGTGAAGTGAATGTTCCTCACATTGCTCGCTGAAACTGACACAGTGGCGCTCTCTAAGACAGCCTACACTAGCTGCCTTTACACGCTGAGCTGACCGCTACAGTGCCTAGATCTCCAGTTCCCACTAACTTCAGGGCTTTGCTGTACAGATGAACAGGTTACATCTCCTACTCAACTTGACCTCTGTTGCTCTATACGTAGCTGACACTGTCACATCGGCTGACTGGAAAACATCTGATTCTTGATCTCCAGTATGTGTACATCAGCCTCGTCAAAGGAACCCCCAATGACTGGCAGGACTCCAAACCTGAGTCCTTTTCAGCACACAGCTGTCACCGACATCTCTGCTGTCTTGTTCCACTAGTGATCCTACCACCTCACATGCGTCGTCACCCAAGACAGCTTGTTCTTGAAGTAGTCAAGCTCTCTAGGCCTAACTCTGCCAACTGGACTTCTCTTCCTTCGACTGTCCTCTAGACCAGTCTCTCGCGAGTACTTCCGCCTCGAACATTCTCAACTCGACACATTCTAGCAGACCTCTTGTATTCTCTCTGTGCGGAACTCAACACCACTATATACACATGCCTGTATCTTGTGAGCCTCCATGCCCACTGTTATGCTTGATTCCACTTCACTAGGAACCCCATACTTTTCTGTGCAATAGCTGCTATCCAAACACTAAGTATGATAATTAGTCCACACTGGGCTGGTAACTTCATGAATCCGCTAAGTAAACACTGCACCAAATATTGACTCAGGTCACCGGACATTTCCTGTGGACTCCCGAAAACATGATTCACATAACATTGTCCCCAACAATGTTACAACACTTACAAATCAGTACGCAACAGTTAGATCACACTGTGCTTTGCTTGGTACCATTTAACAATTAATTGCTGACCATTCTTGATGTTTCTTGTGAAGAAAATGTGAAATAGCAGTTTCAGGGGCATTGTGTCATAATTCTTGATATATTTATTATTATTGTTTTGATAAGTTTTTCACCTCCATCTGTATAGCTTTATAGAAGAATTATATTAGGGTACCCAGCACTTGGCTGAAGTACAAGGTGGTAGAGAAGAAGAAGAATATTAGGGTACCACAAAACAAGGTAACCTGAGCTTAGTGGGTGGGTTTATTTGATTGTGTGAACTTATGGTTGTGTTGAGATCTGTGGCTAGAGATTAGTGAATGCGTTTCACGGTCCTCGATATACTAGGGTTTGATTTCTACTTCAGATGGTTTATTTGATAAAATAGTTGCCCATTCTCGTGACTTGTGCGCATTGGTAAGAGAGTCACACCCTGGAAGCAATAGAAGCCTCACCACATAATATTCCTGAAGACAGCAATGGATGCACTGAAGCAAGCCTTCGTTATAGAGATAGCACACGTTATTTTTTTTTAATTTTATTTATTATTATCGTATACAATTACAGTGTATGCCAATAAAATAATCATCTTGTTAGACAACAAAGGGGACATTTCACTGTTTTTATTTGTCTTTTAGACAAATTAATTCAAACAGTAACTTCACAGTCCGGGACAAAGTGAGAAATAATACTGTTACAGACAGTGGGAACAGCACCATGCGCCAGATTTACTGAAAACTGAAGATCAAATGTTTTGGTCATCTCGTTAGAATGTAGCCACAACTGTTACCATCAAAGGGGCTGCACATGGAAAGACCTGAAGGGAAAATTCCAGGAGAAGATGGGTTGATGACACTAAAATAATGGGATGAACAATATATAGCACAGCTGATTGCCTGAAAGTTTTTTTTTCAGCTTATCATTTACAGAACACGATAATTTTTTTGGCCGTTTTTGATTTCACCAAGCAATTTTACTTTTGGTAGTTTGCCACTGCTTTGAACAGTCAGCTCTCGATACCACTGACGAAACCAACACAAGGTGTTCTGCTGTCAGATTCCTCGCATGTAGGATTGAACTGGGGACCATGGAATTATGATAGGTGTTTGCAGCGTATAAGCCTCAAATACCAGCCATCATCAAATAATTAGGCATAAAACATGGTTTCGATGGTTGATCTTAGATTTTCATTGGTGAGAGTACTGGCTAACAGGTTAGGTTAGTTGCGTATCCTTTACAGGACGTTACAGAACCAACCCCAGCAGCCTCTGGCTGTTGTGTGGTTTCTCTAGGCAAATGTACGTCCAGTAGTTTGCCATTGCTTTCTAGACCCCCTGATACCACTGTCAAAACCAATGCAAGGGGCATGGCCCGCAGCTGGTATCGAACCCGGCATTACAGAGCCAACACTGGCTAACAAGAGACAATAATTTTTATTCTTTCTGTTCTTCTCTTCGTATTCACCAGCTGTAAACTCCAGCGGGAAGTTCCAGTTGTTTGACAACCCGTAGACTTGTCTTGTTTCAGAACCTGTTACAGATATGACTTATTTGTATGCAGATAGTTGATTCCTTGCCTCTCAGGCAGATGCAGTCCAACTTTGAAGGAAGCCCCCAGTTACTCGACTCTTATGACATGCTTGCTGTGGAGGCATTGGGTCTATTCTTTTTCCTACAATGGGACCCTGGAATTCACATGGAATGAACTGTTTCAAAGTCAGATTTCCTACCACCATATAAAATATCTCAGTAAGTTTCAGGTCTGCATCTCTGAACCAAACGGTTAAGAATGCTGGGTTCTGAAGCGAGAGAGACAGGTTCAAATCCTAGGTAGGTTGTGGATTTTTTCTGTCAGGGGGAAAATAAAATCCTAACCTGCACAAGTTGTAGTGACAGCCATGAGGTTCTAAATCCTCAGGCTCAAATACTTCTCTCACACATTACTTTCCCCACACACACACACACACACACTGCAGTAGTAGTAAATGCAGACAGTATTGGCCATTACTGATATGGATGTTTCAAGTCTTTTCTTTCAGGTTAATGTCCGACCTGAATTTTGGAAATTATTTTCTTCTAGGGTAATGTCTCACTGAAATGGTTAGGGCATATTGAAAGAATGTCAGATGACAGAGAAGTAAAAACTGGATACACAAGGGAGATGAATGATCGTAGATCAAGAAGACGGAGAAATAATGTCTAGACAGACCTGCAAAAATTTGGTGTCACCAACTGGAAAGAGAAGGCCAACCGGAGAGATGACTGGAGGCGGGTGATATCTGCAGCAATAATCGAGGGCTTGGAATGCCGAAGAAGAAGATAATGTCTCAGACATAGGAATTTTGGAAAGGACTGCACAGGAAGGAGCGAAGTGGAGGATAAGACTGTTAAACCTATGTGACGTAAAAAGCACAACAGGATGTTCAGTTGTGCGAGGTAATGAGCGCGCTGATAGATTAGCTGCTTCCACTCCTCTGGGCGGTGGGATACTTGACGATAAAGCTGACGTGGTGAAGGCTGTCTGGGATCGAATGGACAATGCAATAGAACAGAATAGAATAGAATAATCCATACATTAAAGACTAATTCAATTTAGGAGGGAGGGAGGGTGAGCAAAAGTTCTAGAAGATATTCAACTCTGAAGGGAAAACATGTGGGCTTTTTAATCAGGTTGCAAATGGTACTATTAGTATGTTGATTCTTTATTGATACTGAAGAAAGAAGTAGGAGAGTATGTTATAATGTCCCAAGTGCAGTGATGTCATTGTTCATTCATTCGAGCACATATTTATATCAAGAAAACACAAATGTTTTATCAACAACCTATATTTCCTGTCAAGGTGAATGAATACTGCGTAGATGTGAAGGCACAGATATGAATGATATTTCACAAACAGCCAATGAGACAAAAAAAAAATAACTATGAGATTCTAACACAAGATACGAGATTAAAAACAGATGTCTTATTCTTGTGTTTTGTCTTCAGTACTTTACAAAATGTAGAAACAGGTGCATCTTTCAGCCCAACACATCTGGTTTTAGCAAACTGTCAGAAAGATCTGTGGCAAAAGAGACAGATCAATATTCTTCTTGTCAACCCAGTATATTCACACTATTTTGGGAATGGCAGCCCATTCTGAAAATTAATATTTACATTATAAATTGTTAACATCAGATTTATTATAAGGTATACTATACTAGCAAACGAAGAGATCATAAGACATACAATTTAGCATTTTTTTCCTTCTTACCTTTAAGATGCTGCTCCACCAAAACACAACATATTGAACATAAATTCAAAGAGAAAACATCACTCACATTTAAAAGAAGGTAAAAATAACTTATTGTTTTTCATTGATGACAAAAATAAAATCAAACACATATGAAACACATGTGACAGCCATTTTGTGTCTGCCTAAGGTTGGTCATGGAAAAATAACGCACTTTATTCACCTATGGGCTAGCCTAGGGTGCGCAGCCAAGCGGGAGTACCCCAGTGGCTTTGGTTGTCCAATGAAAATGTTGCTTATTTGCAGCTGCTGCTCAGCATGAGGAATAAAAATGCGACAAAGAATCGTTTGAAGCAAGTAAGAGAGCAGAACTGAACTGGTAATTATATGTGCTAGTAAGAGAGAGAATTCAATATATACGCAGAAAATATAATGAGAAATGTCAAAAATGACCAGACTTGTGACGGTTATGATCCGCTCAAAATTGGTGGCAACCCTATTCCGGAAGTCCACTACTCAGATGACACAGTCCTCCTTTCGAACAACGTAAAGGGAATAGAAAATTTAATATTGTCCGTCCAAAAGCACAGTGAAGATCAAAATCTGTTCTTGAATTTAAAGAAAATGAAAACAATGTCCACAGATAAAACTGGCTGTCACCCAAAAATAACAATAAATGATGAAGAAATTGAAAACAACGTAAAGGGAATAGAAAATTTAATATTGTCCGTCCAAAAGCACAGAGAAGATCAAAATCTGTTCTTGAATTTAAAGAAAATGAAAACAATATCCACAGATAAAACTGGCTGTCACCCAAAAATAACAATAAATGATGAAGAAATTGAAAATGTCACAAACTTTGAATATCTAGGCTCTATAATAAACAACAATGGAGACTGTTCAACAGAAATTAAAAGGAGGATGGCCATAGCAATGCAAAGCTTGAACAGCCTTAGAAGTCTATGGTTAAGCACCAGCAAGGAGATAAAAATTAGAATTTTGAGAGCATGCATCTTCCCTGTGGCTACATACGGATGTGAGTCGTGGACTATCTCTCAGTCCTTAAGAAAGAGAATAGGGGCTTTTGAGCTCAAATGCTATAGAAAGATTCTCAGAATATCTTGGAGAAAGAAGATGAGAAATATTGACATCTTAAAAGATCTGAACATCAAGGAAGATTGGCTAATAAACATCATCCTTTTTCGAAAGCTGAAATATTTTGGTCATAACAAGTGCCACGACGGATTGGAAAAAATTATAGCAGAAGGCATGGTACCAGGAAGGAGGGGCAGGGGCCGACCGACACGAAGATGGGTACAGGATATAAGTGACTCCTATAGTGTGAAAGTTCATGAGGCAAGTAAGAGAGAAGAACTGAACTGTAAATTATATGTGCTAGTAAGAGAGAAGAAGTGAACTGTTAATTATATGTGCTAGTAAGAGAGAAAAAATGAACTGTTAATTATATGTGCTAGTAAGAGAGAAGAACTGAACTGTTAATTATATGTGCTAGTAAGAGAGAAGAACTGAACTGTTAATTATATGTGCTAGTAAGAGAGAAAAACTGAACTGTTAATTATATGTGCTAGTAAGAGAGAAGAACTGAACTGTTAATTATATGTGCACTGTGTTATTTTAAAGGCACACATGGAGGGATCATAACTAATTAGCTGTGACAGATAACAGCAGATTTAACAGCGGTTTCATTGAAAGCAGTTTATTATATTACACAGGAGGACTAGACTGTGAGCCCTAAGTGACAAATAATGGCATGACAGAATGATAATGATTATATTGCTATAGTTCCCTGTGTAACTGATTCAGAAAGCATGCTGAGGAAGATCAGAACAGGTATGCTTCGTGCAGAGGAGCATGCCTCGCTGCAGAGGGCTCGGGTGAGGAATATTGTCTGGATTTTTTCACCGGGTCACACCGGTGTGTTGGAAATGAACAGGGGGACAGACTGGCTGGCTCTGCACAACTTGGTGGAATACTGCTACATGATAAGGCAGACGTGGTTAGTGCCTTGTGGGAGAGAGTGTGTACAGTTCGGAGGAGCAGATGGATCACCATAGTCTGGTGAGATTGATCCAGCGGAGAGTGACGAGAGGTTTCTGGCAGATGCTCGAGGCTCAGAGGAAAGGCAAGATGGACGTTTAATCAGAATGCTACTGGCACCATTAGTATCGGAACTCTTTGCTGGCTGCTGAAGATGGGGATGAAGCGCTTATGGGAATGCCCCGAGTGCTGTGATGTTGGTTCTTGAATCAAATCAAATCAGTTCCCTGTGTGGCTTCCATGAGGCTCATTTTGTAGGGTGGGGAGACCTACTGGTTCTTCCTCCCCGAAAATGATTGTTGTAAAAAAGTCGCCTGATTAGGGGTTTGCTGAATTAGGATATGTTAGGCCAAAAGGTGCAGATGCCTAGCTGTAAACCACCACACCCCTTCAGGTCAAATAGAGAAGATATTACTATAGTGACTTGAGATGGATAGCTGGTAACAGAGCTGTAAGAATAATTACATAGTTCAGTTCTCAGTCTGTATTGCTTAAACTTCAAACGAACCAGTTTGACATGTGTCAATACCAAACATTATATTCCCATACTAAATTGTTTTGATTTAAACAAATACTATCTAAGCTTGTTTTCAAGTAACAAAGTGCAGGTCTAGAGGAGATAACACTGTATGCAGCAGCAGGTACGTTAACAGACTAAAAAATGTCTTGCTTGTTCACTTCATGACTTTGCAAACCGACGACAACAACTAGAAAGTTTAATGGAAGGAAAAGGGAAAGATGTGCACAGATAAAACCAAATGTTTAGACTAGAGTAGTTACCAACAGACAACTGCTTGGCTCTGAACAAGTGAAAAACAATTGAATCAAACACGGATTAAACGTAGACAGTTTAGCTTGCTTGTGGTGCAAACTATACACACTTAACTCTTTTGGTCTCAAGCAATACACCATGTGTACTTGACATTACTCGTGTGCAACAGTCAAGATTGACATCAGACAGGGGACCACAGACAGCAATGTCATTCAGATACAGCTGTAACAGATCCAGAGATAAACCATATATAAATGGACCGCAGAAAAACTCAAGTAATAAATAAGAGACAGAATTGGAAATGCTTTTCTTATTTTAAACAATTGAAAGACAAAAATGTTTGTAAACATCATACAAACTGATACGACAAACTACAAAACCAAAATTTTATTTTCCATATAAAAAAACACACACAAAAACTGACATTATTTATTAAACAAATATTTCCCAAAATATCTTTTAATATCAGATAATATTACATGTCAACTGGACTCCCCAAAAAAGTAAATATACAAATGAGTATTTCATTTATAGAAAAAAAAAATTAAACTTGCTTACTGTGGTTCAACTAAACAAACCACACTTAATTCTCATAACTGTTAGCTTTAGTTAAGAAATCGTTGGCAAACTTCCAATGCTGACTCTAAATCTGGCAGAGACTTAACCAGAGACTGCTGTTTATCATGCTGCAGCCAGGCAGCCACAGAACTCTGAAGTGTTGGCGTACCTACAACAGGTTCTGAAAACCACGGTTTCACAAGCAAGACATGAAATGGACACACCGTCAAAAATAAACCATTCTTTTTGGAACGAGTGATGTTTTGTGCCAGACCTAAAACAACATCTTTCAGGTTATGCACATCCCGGACATGTTCACTTGGACAAGATACAGCCAAACAGGCAATACCCAGTTCATATTCCCGCTGCCAACTGTCATAAACTGAATTAGCAAAGAACAATGGTGTGAACACAAATGGATGATAGACTTCGGGAAACAAACATTTCCACTCATCCCCGACTTTTCGTGTTTGTGTGCATTCTCGAATACTTGCAGAAGCTGAAGAGTAAGAAAATTAAACCAGTATTGGTAAGAACAAATATAAATCAAATGTCAAGCTTTTAGTTCAAACAGTGTAAATTTTAAAAACAAAACGCTTTACTGCTTTTTTTCAAGGCAGTGCAGAACAGGGATTGGTGGACCTCCTGAGCCCGAGAATTTATGGACGCATGGCTAGTGCAGTCACCACAAACTGCACAGGTTAGTTTTTCCCTCGCATAGTAAAAAACATATTATATCCCCGTGTTGGTTCCAGGGCCCTATTATAGGAGGAAAAAAGAATAGACCCACTGCCTACCCAAAAGCATGTTGTAAGAGTTGACTAATTGGGAGCTTCCTTCGAAGTCGGAGTGCATCTGCCTGAGAAGCAAGGAACCAGCTGTCTGCATACAAATTAGTCAGATCTGTCAAACAGATGCACACGCAACACTCAGGTTCTGGAATAGGAGGACTGCAGTCCAGAAGTGGATGAACAACCAGAACTTTCCACCGGAATTTACAGCCGGTGAACGCAAAGAAGAAGAAGAAGATATTACCTACAGAGAAATCAAACCCTCGTCACTGGCATTGTAACCGCTCTAGTCCAACAATTACTCATTTAATTGTATAGTTTATCCTCTTCTACCTTAGATTAGAGAATCTGCAAGAGCGATATCTGATGACACAACTGTATTCTGTTTGTTTATAGCATAGAAACAATCTTTGTGCAATTAGGCCGACACATCCGACTTCATGCATTTGTTGGCAGTGTTAGCCTTCCTGGAATTACTTATTTCTTCTTCCTGTGTTCAACCTTAAAAGGGTAATAGGCTGTGATATTTGCAACCTTTCAGCCCAACACACATCTGATTTCAGCAAACCCCTAATTAATAAACTTTTATGAAATGTTTGTTGGAGGGCGGTGGGTCTATTCCTATTTCCACCAATCTACTCTAGGTGAAAGATATATATATATATATAAACTGCCAATGACTGCCTTTACTACCACTTCTGCGGTGTAGGCAGGGGGGTCTTTGAGCCTGATGATTTACGGCTGCATGGCTAGTGCTGTCGCCACCAACTGTGCAGGTGAGGATTGTATTCAGCCCCTGACATAAAAAATTCTCAGCATTACCGAGGATTCAAACCTGGGTCTCCTGCTTGAGAGCCCAGCTTTCCAACAGTTCCAATTATACAAAATTATTCCCCATGTGGGTTCCAAAGGCCCCACTGTGGGGGAAACCATCGTTTCTTGGGTTGACTACCTACTGTTTATTGTTCTGTACATTTAAGATTGATTGTGTGTGCTCTGTAAGTGTTTGGCTTAGTGTGTTCTAGGGATAGATTGTCAGTAAACTACCAAGGAGCCACATGCCTGCATGGCAGGAATAAGGTTTCTGACATTGGGAAACAAGATTACACCCACTGCTCCTAACAAGCATGTAATAATAGTCGACTAATCAGGGATGTTTCCTTCAAAGTGAGAGTGCATCTGCCTAATAAAAGGCAAGGAACCAATAGTGTGCATACAAATAAGCCATATCTGTAAAACGGATGTGCATGCAGAAGTCAGGTTCAGGAATAAGACCAAGTCCAAGGTGGATGAATAACTAGAACTTTCTGCTGGAGTTTACAGCTGGCGAATGTGAAGAAGATAAACAATTATTCACATCTGTCTGCTGGGCCAAAGGTCACAGATAAAATTGTTACAAAGGCAGATTTTTATAAGTGACTTAAGGCTCCCACGTAGATGAAGCCTAAAATGGATACCTGGAAAGGTCTTGGGAAGTAAAGAAGGTGGGCTTAATGTTGACCACATCATCAACTGTCAATAGATAGGTCTATAAAATTTAGTCTAGCACCATGAACCCAGTGTATCAATTATATGAAAATAGTTTTTATCAAATATTCATTTCATATTTGGTCTTCTTCTATCTTAGACCAGGCAAATGAATAAATGAGAACAAAAATGTAAACAATTTAACAGGTCATTCTTTAGCCTTCTGAGCCCTTGAGTTCTTTGTGGCAGATATCACCCAATTCATTTATCTTTTTGACTGGCCTTCTCTTTCCATTTGATGACTCCAAATATTTGTAAGTCTGCCTGTATTTTATCTCTCTACCATCTTGGTCTCTCATGATCTATTTACATTCATCTCTTCGCTATATTAAGTTCTGACCTCTCTCATATCTGTCATTTTCGCTATATGCCGCAAGCACTGCAGTTTATTAGCCCCGGGAGTGGTGATTTGGATAATCAGCTCCAGCCAAAATGGCTTTTTGTCTTGTATGTACATGTTGCTACCCCCCCCCCCCCCCCCCCATTGTTTAGCTTAGCTTCTTAGTCACAGTTCGTTCAGTGGATTAAAGCTTAGCTCCCATGATGCCAGTAGTTAAAGGTGACTTTAACATATTATGAATTTTCTTGTTGTTCTTCACTCTCTATTCCCGGCTTATCATCTTTGATGAGTCCAAAGATTCACCAGGAGACTGTTCTCAAAATGTCATAAAAAATGTCAAAATGTCATCCTCATTTTTGGTTGAATTCCAGGTTTCAGAACCTTATCACTGTTTTATGTACTGTGACCTTGGTGTTACAAGACAGATCATTTGATGTTAGCATATGTTGTACAACTATTCATAAAATTGTTATCAGATGGAATTTATAGTAAATTTGAAGTTACCCTGGTAAGTCACGTGACTACGGTGAACTTTCGGCGAGTGCCGGTGACTATACAAACCATGATGCATCGAAAGAAGCTATTCGCATTTCAGTTGGATTTATTCAGTTTTGTGCTTCATTTTATGTTGATGCAGCTCTGTAGTTACGCACCCGACGAGATACAGCAAAATACGCCTAGCAATAAATTGTGAAATGTATTGTTTGGGTCCACATTATTCATATTCTTAAAATTATTTAATATGTCCTCATCAAAGATACATTGCTTGGAATACTTTTCTTCACCACTATCAAAGCTCTTCTTCTTCTTCTAGCGGAAAGTTCTGGTTGTCATCCACTTCTAGACTTTGGTCAAAAATTTTGTGTGCACATCTGTTTTCCAGGCTATCAAAACAAAAACATGAAGTTAATATGAGAAAAATTTTAAAAATTACTCACAATTTAAAGAATGTAATTTATAAACGGCCTGAAAAGTTGTAGCCATCAAACGCTTGCCAGTGATGCTAGGCACATCTACAAACATGGCTCCATCGACTAGTACATGTAGAGTCTTCACAGACAGTGGAAGTCTGCTGCGGAGTCTGTCTGCGTGGATGAGAGCTGCAGTACCACCAGCTGTGGACAGACAGATAACTTTTACTGACTGATTGATCTGACGGCTTAATGACTGACTTGCTGACAGATTAACTGACTTAAAAAGTGACCTACTGACTGGTTACGTGGCTGAGTTGTTGACTTACGAGCTAACCAACGAGCTTACTCATCGGCTAATGTGTGAATGACTAAATGGCTAGCTAACAAACTAGTACCAAACTTAAAATATTCAGATCTAACGTCAAGCCAGTACTGTTGCATGGAATTGAAACATTCAGAAAAACAGTAACAATGGGAAAACTGGACAAGGTTCAGAATATCGGATTAAAGATTGTTCTAGGAGCCATGAAAACCACCCCCATCAGAGAGATAGAGAGGATAGCAGATACTGAGCCACTCGAACTCAGAAGACAATACAAAACTCTTTTACAGTATGAGAAATTAAAAAGACTTTAAAGTCACCCACTGCATTTTAAATTTCAAGAGAGAACAACAAAAAACAGACTGAAGCGTCAGAGCCCCAACCACCTTGCTAAAGAACTGTGCAGACAGCACCAAGATCTGCTTGAAAGAGATGTCGCACTGTGCGAAAAACTTAGGCCAGAACCATGGACAAGCAAGCCAGAGAAGGCAAATGTAGTCCTAAAGGTACCAGGGATCACTTCAAAAGATGCCCAGACGGAGACACAACAGAGAACCCTGGCTCTTGCTATGCTTGATGAGAAGTATCTCAACACCACTTGGACCCAGGTTTTCACCGACGGCTCTGCTACAGATGCAGTCAGAAAGGGAGGCTGTGGAATATACATTAAACCCCCTAGCGGTAGAGCAGAAACTCTCTCTCTACCAGCAGGTGACATCTGCACTAACTTCAGAGCTGAGGTAACTGCCCTTCTTTCTGTAGTCCAACATCTCATCACTCAAGAACACAGAGGGCACCAAATTGTTATACTTTAGTGACTCATTGTCTGTTCTCCAAGCACTATCAAGCAAAAAACAAGACAAACTAATTGCAGATCTAAGGACCAACATTGGCTTACTCTCCAAGGAAGCAGAACTGGTCTTGCAGTGGATACCAGCCTACTGTTGTATTCAAGGAAATGAAAGAGCAGATGAGTTGGCAATCTTCCACAACCTCATCCACCACACAGCTACAAGGAAACCAAAACAGCGCTAAAGCAGTCTTTCAAGCGGGAGTGCAGAAGGCAAAACGGAGATTATAGACCAGAGAGTGACAGCATAAACAAACTCAACAGGAAAGAACAAACATCAATTTTTAGACTTCGGACAGGACACTGTGGTCTTCGAGCACACCTGTACAGGATAGGCATAAAAGAATCTGCTGCCTGTGATTGTGGAGCAGAAAGACAGACTCCTGAGCACATACTACAGTACTGCCCTTACCTCTCCCAGCAAAGACTGTGGATCTGGCCCAAGGGAGCCACATTGCAAGAGAAGCTATGGGGGACCGGTGGCGACCTTAAACGCACAATCTTATTTGTGACCTAGACGGGACTCAATGTTTAGCACGACTGATGTCGAACGCAGAAGAAGAAGAAGAAAAACAGTTTGAATTAAATGGTATGACAGAATCACAAACACTGAGCTTTGCAAAAGAATTTAAATGCCAGTGAACCAAGAGGTGAGGAAAGGCTGCGGATCTTGGAGAGGACATAAGCTAAAACCTGATAATAAACATAACTAGAATGTCTCAGTCCTGGATCACACTAGGTCAAAGGAATAAAGATAGATTCATTTAAAAAAAAACACGTAGAAAGAAAGGAACTAGACGGTGAAGTTAAAAGATGGGCAGGACATGGGCTGAGTTGTATTTGCAGGAAATGCTAAGGTGACATTGTGTGAACTGGTTAAAGGCCTATGCTTCACTGAAAAAAGAGGGGGGGAGGCAGAAGAAGAATGACTGACTGACTTATTAAATGACTGTTTTAGTCAATAGCTGAGTGGTTAAGTATCTTATTAATTAACTGACTTACTAACCGAGTAGCCACTGATTTTTTCACTTGAAAAAAAATTAGCTCCAATCCTACCCTTAGCTTCCTCTTATAACATGACTAGGAAGGTGCAGTCTCACCGTTCTTTGCTGACGTTAAGAAACTTACTATGTCAAGTAAATATTTGAAAAAGCAAAACACAAACCTGAAGATCCTGCTAGCACCACCTGCTCCGCAGCGCCCAGGCCGGTATTTGCAATCAGGTACTCTATCAAGGTATCAAATACTAGAGCACCTCGAATATATAAAGGCTTTGATTTGTAGTATACAATATCAGACACATTACCTGAAACAGAATTTCAAATATAAACTGTCACATTTGTACAGGTAACAATAAAAAATTAGAGATGAAACCTAATGACAAATTTTCGAAAAAGTCTTACGACTAATCTTTGAACCCATCAAAGATGCAGACAGTGAGGAATGGAGACAACAAAATTTCTTTCAAGACATCTTTAACTCTTAAAGTCCCAAGGAACGCATCATGCGTTCATAGGTTACAACCTAGAAGCCCAGTAAACGCATGATGCGCCGATTTTACGTTTCTTTTGACTACCGCTTGGGCCTGTGATGCTAAACCCTATGGAACTCAAAGAGTTAAGTAGAAGAGAAAGAAGCAGCAGCAGCGGCAAGAAGAAGAAGAAAGAGGAGGAGACAAAGAAAATATTGTGCAAGCAAAACTCATTTCTAAAACAAGACTAAAGTCCATAAACAAACAAAGCACATACTCCACAGACCCAGCAACGATTCCTATGGATCTCTGTAAAAATTACACTCGCGAACCAATTGAGCATGTCTGTAAAATAAACCCATGACCTTCACAGTACATGGCAAACAGCTTGAACACCTTACCAAAGACCCCTAACAATCAACCGAAATAAGGATTGTGAACTAAGGTCACCTGCCAGCAATCAAACAAGCTAGCTCCTGAACAACCATGGCTTTTATGTGTGTATTTGGTTCCGCTTTAAAGTTAACAACCGTGTTTTTTAATTGTGGTGTTTGTTCCCAGTGAACGACAACTAAGGAAACTTTTGGGGCTGAAGAGTTCAAATAAAGAATTTCTGGCTGAAAGTGTTACAGTGAATGATTTGTTGTTTGTGGCTTTAAAAAAAAGTTATAGTGAATGATGTGTTATTTCTGCTAACAAACAAAAATTCAGTTCAACTTACAAACAAAAATTGTCTCCAACAAGACATACAAATTCTCTCTTTCTCACACACAGACGCACGCGCGCTCTAACAATACAAACAAAAATTCAGCTTAAAAATAAAAATGTGTCCCAACAACACAAATAAACTAAACAAACTAAAATGTGCTCTAGCAATACAAATAAAAATTAACTCTAACAATACAAACATTTCTCTAGCAATAACAACAGAAACTGTGATTTAACTTAAATAATTCATTTCAACCTAAGAAAAAACAAACATTCTAAGGAATTTTCAGTGTACAGTGAAATCAACAGTGATAGCATGCCATAACAAACAAAAATGAACTTAAATAATTAAAAAGTTGTATTTTCCTTTACAGAAGAAAAATTCCAACCAACAATACACGGTTAAATTCACTTCAACTTCCAAAGTAAAATTCGTAAAAGGAAACATTTATTTTAAATTAGAAAACAACTCTAAAATTTAGTCATCTCAATTTAAAAACAAAAATGACCAGCTAACAAACAAAATATCACTTCAACTTACCCAGAAATGAACCGCCATCACAGTAAAGAAGAACTAAAACATTCCACAGGCAAAAATCTGGGTTTTTCTTACAGTCTTTGGACAGAATTCCATTATAGTATAACACATTTGGAGCTTCATGACTGGAGCCAAGTTTTGTCAAACTTCTGCAGACAATAAAAATATATTTATCAGAAATCTGGCCTATTCACCTTCTTCTTATTTGTTCATCAGCATTCAGAACCATGAGGTTAATTTCTGCACATATCGCAGTTGCCGCTGTTACATTTGCAGGAGTTGAGGTATTTAAAGGTTTCAACTTCCTCTAGCTTCTTCTCCTTTTATCAGAATGTTGGTAGGTACTTGATTATTGTGGCTATTTACAAGAATCTTGCTTTTCTTGGCATTAAATTCCATGTCATATTTACCACAGACTGTCTCTAATTTTGTAGTAAGTTCTTGGAGTTTTATTTCAGATCAATGTCATCCGCAAAACATAAATTACACATTGGTCTTCCACAAGTTTATATTATATAGATGTCTCATGATTTTCTGGTGTTTCTCTCATGATGTGTTCCAAATGCAAACTGAAAAGGACAGAAAATAGTATGCAACCCTGTCTCACTCATACACTGGTTTTGAAAAATTTGCCTGTCTTTTGAATGCGTACTGCACTAGTTGAATATTAACAAAGTACTTTAATTGTGTCTATAATTTTTTAATCAAAGTTGAAACTCCTCATTATTTGCCAGAGCCCAGAATGCCACACACGGTCATATGTGTGTATATTATCTCTCCACTGTCCTTGTGGTCTGCCTCATAGTCTCCTCTACTATTTCTTCTTCTTCACTTTCTATTTTTAAAACTGTTTTGTGTCAAGTGTGATAGAGGCTTTGGTTCTTTTGTCTACAATGACTAGAGCCACATGATACTGCAGAGATTCATTTTAAATTAGAAAGTCTTAGGGTGGGTCCCATGGGGGCCCTATTTTGAAGGGAAGGAAAAAAAAAAGACTTACTGCCCCCGAAGCACATCATAAAATATAACTAATTATGGGTTAGCTGAAATCAAACCTGTTGGGCTGAAAGGTTCTAGCTATAACCTACAACACAATGTGTGTGCTGCCCTTTTAAGGGCTTGGCGGCGTCCGTGGCCTAGGCGTTGCGAGCCCGACTCGTAATTCACTGCTGGCTGCATGGATTTTTATCATGGTATGGGGCGTCACAGGTCGACTCAGCCTTAAATGAGTACCAGGATGGATGTCCTGGGGAAGTAAAGACAGCCGGCATAATGCTGACCATATTACCCACTTAGTGGTCTGTAAAAATATGGGTGCTCTTTCCATATGCCTGATGTTTTTCACTTTACTTTTAAGGGCTTATGCAAAATAAAGTAGAAATGATTTAACTTCACTGCTCTGGGTGTTAACCAATCACCACCTGCAAATAGCAGCACACAAAAGCATACACTCCAAAGATCCAGCAACAGATATTAGGATGTAACCACACCATAATTTAGTGCAGCACATAATAACTGGCTGGGATTACACTGAGTGATTTGGTAATCTCCCTCTCTCTCTCTCTCTAACCCTTCCCCCCTTCATACATACACAGACATATGCAGATGGGCAGACAAAGAGCTAAACAACACAAAGGCTACTATGTACATAGTGGCCAGTTTTTCCTCACCTTTCGTAGCAGTCTTCTTCTGACACACACCAGGCCCCACTCGGAAGATATACAATCCAAAAATTGACAGCTGGACCTGTGAACATCACTATGTGCATCAGTGTTTAACTCTGTTTAACTCATTATGTCACGACTTTAACACTTTCAGTATCAGACGATTCTGATAGAGATGGCCTTTGTACCCACAATAAAAGAGGACAGGTCTATAAGTTCCAAAGAGGCAGCATTTACAGTGAGTGCTACATGTTACAATATCTGGCCAGGTTTCTGTGATATACTCAGTCAAAATTTAAACTAAACAATAACACACCATGCCTCTATGGAGTTATAAAAGTAATAGCTGTACATATACAATGGTTTGCTGTTTTGAACAGAAAGAGTTTTAAACAATTCTTTGAGTTTCTTCTTCAGCGATCTCTGGTCATTGCGCATAATCCACTGGGGGTCATAAACTGGGATGTCTTTTCAAGGTCTCTTAGGTTTCCCCAAAGCTTAGTTGTCAGTTCTACTGAGTGTTGCCATATTTTGCTCCGCAGCTCTGCCAGGAGAGGAAAGTCTTGCAGGACATGTTCTGGAGCCTGTTCAGCACAAAGGCACTGGCAGAGAGCTGTTTGGCTTATACCTAATTTATATGAGTGTTTATTGAGTCTGCTGTGTCCAGTGCGTAAACGAAAAACTGTTACTTGGTCTGTTCTGTTCAAGTGTTTCAGAAAATCTTTTTCGTAGTTATAACCAGTGTTGGTTGGTTTTCCAATCTGTTTCTGATTTTCCTTTGAGTTTCAGGTTCATAAGTCCAAGGCCCCATGTTAGGGAAACAAAAGAATAGACCCACTGACCCTGTAACAAGTATGTTGTAAAGGGTGGCTAACTGCAGGTTTGCTGAAAGCAGATGTGTTGGGTCAAGAGGCTCAAATATCGCAGTCCAGCTGTAAACTACAGCCCAACATGCCAACCACTCTTTTCAAGGCACATGCTAAAGAAAAAGTCTTTAAAGGTCATATAAAAAAAAATCTTTGCACTCATTGGACAGACAGACATGCATCACAATTCTAGACCTTCATCCACTAATGAATTCCTATAGGTTTCATCCCTTCAGTTATCACAAAAACAGATAAATGAATGCTATTCCTCTTTGGTGCATGCCAAAAGTGCGGTGGCCATCAAAAGCTTAAAGGTTTTGACATTCTTAATAAAAATACTGACAGGTTAAAAGACAATGGGATGGTTACTGTAATTTCTATGACATTCTTAAGTTTTTCATTTGAAGTAAAGTAAATGTTGTGTTGTTTGTGGCTGAAAGTTTTATAGAGAAAGATGTGTCGTTTGTGGCTGAAAGTTTTATAGAGAAAGGTGTGTCGTTTGTGGCTGAAAGTTTTATAGAGAAAGATGTATCGTTTGTGGCTGAAAGTTTTAGAGAGAAAGATGTGTCATTTATGGCTGAAAGTTTTAAAGAGAAAGATGTGTCATTTGTGGCCCAAAGTGTTATAGTGAATGATTTGTTATTGTGACTAAAAAAAGTTATAGTGAATGATGCGTTAAATGTGGCTGAAAGTGTTATAGTGAATGATTTGTTATTGTGACTAAAAAAAAAGTTATAGTGAATGATGCGTTAAATGTGGCTGAAAGTGTTATAGTGAATGATGTGATGTTTGTGAATGAAAGTGTTACAGTGAATGCTGTGCTGTTTGTTGCTGAAAGTATTATAGTGAATGATATGTTGCTTGCAGTGTTATAGAGAATACTATGTTGCTGAAAGTGTTACAGTGGATGATGTGTTGCTTGTGACTCACAGTGTTATAGTTAATGGTTATTTCTAATCAAAATGGTGTATAGGCAGGTATTTTCTTCCAAATGTAGACTAACAGGATATAGTTCTGTTGTCCAGCTACTTATTTCAGTGCATGGTGTGAGACTATGAGCTACAGATTTCATTTGGAATGCTTTTCAGCTGTGCCCAACATGGTTTGTATTGTGACTTGCAAATTCAGAAAATGCCAAGTGGCCTGTCAGAGAACAGGCGATGCCTTATGAATTAATTACGTGCATGACAACTGATCTGTTGTAACTGCTGCTTCCATCGACAATTAACTGTATGTCTAGTGCCAAACTGTTTGTTCTGGTACTTCTGATAGCTACCTTATGCATTAATGCATGTGTATACTATTAGTTTTGCCCCCTCCCCATCCCCCACAAGGGACAGTAAAGGACATTCTAAGTGGCTTTTGGTTGTGGTGGGGGGGAAGGGGGGCGCAGAAACTAAGCAATTTTAGGGTGACCTTTTTACCACAAAGTTAGAGTTGCAGTTATATGATTATTTGAAATACGTCACCTCTTTCCTTCCTCTGTATGCTTCCTCCCCAGACACTTCACAGAACCTTCTTAAAGCAAAAAAGATCACACAAGCTTCATTACTTACTAAACCTGTAATAATAAGCTGGAGGTGAGCCATCCAGGCAATAGGCACCTCTCACCGAAGAGAATGACAAAGGCAAATTGACGAGTTCAACATCAGCATCACTGTTCATGTGGAAATGGACAAAAGTGACTCGGACCTGGGTCATCAGCCTGATAATGGCCAGGATGAACACTACCATAACAATTATGGCCAGGTGGATGTAGAGACGGCGTGTGCAAAACATGGAGATCCTGAGCAGCTGTGATCTGTTACCACGTAATGGAGCAAAAACCATGTCTGCTGCAGGGACAGAGTGACTGGACTGCACCGGCTGTGATACGGTCCCGGTCTCTGCCATTGATGCTGTCAGTAAATGAATCACATGAGAAAGACTTTGGGTTATGCTGTATCCTGTGCTGTGGAGCTCAGTTTGCAGCTCTTTGATTCATTTCCACTGTAATAAAAATATAAAAATATTAAGAGAATGTCTTTGCATGTAAATGGTGGGAATCCCATAAGTTTCCATACATAAGAAAAATAAACCACTTCTACATACACAATAGGCTCTACATGACCACGGTTTTTAAAAAAACATTTCGCTAACAAAGAACAAGTACACTTGGAGTTATGCCTGTAATGGCACTGATGATACGTTCATTTTTCATTAGTAGAGAAACTTATGGGACACACCGGAAAATATAAAGTATATGTGTGGGGGGCAGGAAACTCATCTTACTGAAGTCTTTCTGATGGACTGCAATAATAGTGACATTCCGCAAACTACACCTACTTCACACTGTAGTTTCACAAATGATATGGGACAAACTAGAAAGCATACCTACTTTACACTGCAGTTTCATAAATGATATTTGACAAATTATATCTACTTCACACTGTAGTTTCATATATGATACGTGACAAACTAGAAAGCATATCTACTTCACACTGTAGTTTCATAAATGATAATTGACAAACTATATCTACTTCACACTGCAGTTTGATAAATGATATCTGACAAACCATATCTACTTCACACTACAGTTACATAAATGACATCTGAAAAACTATATCTACTAAATACTGTAGTTTCATAAATGACATCTTAAAAACTATATCTACTAAATACTCTAGTTTCATAAATGACATCTGAAAAACTATATCTACTTAATACTGTAGTTTCATAAATGACATCATAAAAACTATATTTACTTAATACTGTAGTTTCATAAATGACATCTTAAAAACTATATCTACTAAATACTGTAGTTTCATAAATAACATCTGAAAAACTATATCTACTAAATACTGTAGTTTCATAAATGACATCTGAAAAACTTTATCTACTTAATACTGTAGTTTCATAAATGACATCTTAAAAACTATATTTACTTAATACTGTACTTTCATAAATGATATCTGTCAAACTATATCTATTCCACACTGCAGTTTCAAAAACTCATATCTGACAAACTAGAAAGCAAATCTACTTCACACTGCAGTTTTGACTGCTTTCTGGATTACATAATTAAAATCATACAAGGTATTTTCACAGATCTCAAAAATCAATATAATAGGGCACATCAGTAATAAAAGACCATCTGTTCAAATCAATAATGTGAAATCACAGCTGTCACTTGCTAACGTCTTCTCGCCACGTCAATAACATTACTGCAAACAAATCACTAAGTAAAAAATAATAAAACAATCATTATGTAAAAAAAATATTGTTTCAATCTGTGTCCACAATGGAGGCTGGCTGCAATATTTCCACTGCTAACTATGGGAATATTAACATAGCGAGGCATCAAACTCTTTCACAGTGTGACTTTCTTACATTTGTTGAAAGCAATGAGAACTGTCTTTTTCTTACCACCAAGCCTGGGAATCCAACCCTGGTAAACATTAGGAAAACATCACAGTGAACCATTTTCACTAACATTTAAGCAACACGGGTGCACACTACAATCATTATCAACCCAAGTGGCATGGGCGATCATGTTTATCTACAACTTGCAATCTCCAACAGCATGTAGCAGTTCATGGGCTGACATGGGCCATGCCATGACAAAATATTGTCAAGAATCTTCTATCACTGGACTTCATCTTCCTCTCTTTCCACAAAAATGTCCAGCTCAACATGTTCAAAATTCTCTCTTCTCATTCTGTGGCCAAGACAAATTATGCCTGCCACTTTCTGATGTGTGTGATAAGCTAAGGTGATCATAATATCTTGGGCTAAAAATGGAACATCCTTCTAATATTTTGAGCTGAAAACAGAACATCCCAAGCAAGTCAGTTTTAACCAACCCCCAGCCATTCCCCCCCCCCCCTCCCCCACCCTCCCACTTTTTTCTTCTAGGTCATGGGGTAAAAGGGTTGCTTGATTAACAATGGTATTAAAACATGATCCATTATCACCAACAATGTCAATGAAATGAATGAATGAAATTACTTGTAATGTTGTATCGTGCATTAGTTCTCTCCATCACTGAATGTGCTTTGGCAATCATGACCCTCAGCACCACACAGATGAACAGACTGGAAAAAATTGAAAATGAGGCAATGCGTATTATTCTTGGATGCACTAGAGACACTTGTAAATCCATACGATACCTCTTGGATTCCCCCACAATGGAAAACAGAATCAAGCTGTCCAGGGCTGTTGCTTTTCCCAAAGTGAAGTCAGACCATCGACACCCACTTTATGAGGAATTATTCAAGCAAAAAAGAGTAGACTAAAACGAGGCAAATCCTGGATGGGTCAGGCTGAGGATGCCATTGAACATGTTTGCCGCCTTACTGACATTATTTTTGGAAATGAATAGATAATTAAGCCTCCCTCTCCAAACAATAATTTTACAGTCCATATCACACTTGATGGAAGCTGTAGAGAACAAATTCCTGGAATTGTTGACACTTTAGTCAGAACACTGATTGACGAAAACACAGATGAAGGTGATGCTATAGTGTACACAGATGGGTAAGTAATTAGAGGCAAGCGAAGCGCATGGGCCTTCACAGTAAACTCAAGGGGGAAAACCATCAAGGAGATAAATGGCACCTTTGCTGTTACAACTAGCAGCCTTACAATGGAAACTATGGCTGTAACAATGGCTTTAGCATGGTTTGGTACTCAAAAGTTCACACACGCATGCATTCTTAGTGACTCTATGAATATGCTTAAAAAAATCCAAGCTGGCTTTATCAGATAAGAATGGATTGAAACACTAAGCACTTCATGAATATCTGAACTAACCATCTTCCTGCCAGGTCATACAGGTGTTTAAGGGAACGAGCATGCAGACTATCTTGCGGACACTACAGTTGCTATGGCTGGCCCAGTACTGGACAGAAGTGATGTTATCAATGCCACGCGCTGCACTTACAGTACCGAGGAGCACACCAAAGGACATGACTCCATATCCCTGTCTCGACTGTTGAACATAGAGGTGCAGCATGGAGTTGCAAGAGATGAACATTTCACTAAGGGGACAAGACATTTCATTAACCAACACAGAACAGGCATCATCAGTTGTTTTACACTTGTGGAGCTTTTGAGGAGGAGATTGGAACACCTATGGATCTGTGTGTGAGTGCTGTGGTGATAATTCTTTCAAACCACTAATCACTAATGTCAATGAAATAATATGCACTTTAATTGCACTGAAAAAACATGCAATTAAAATTCCCATAAACACATTTCAGTCATTTAAAGTAGCTTAAAACTATGAAGTCTAATAAGGTCTACAGATCCAACTTTTAAGTGTGTGTTCTTTTCTTGAGCTAATTTCTAGATTTGCATAAAACAGGACAATGTTTTTTTTTTTTTTTTTCAAACTACTGATCGGACGATATGGACACACTGAAAATAACAATGGGACTGTCCAGGTGAAAACTGGACTATGGTCACCATATGATAAGTTGTCTTTAGGTCTTGTTGTTAACACCTTTTTGTCTTGTCAATGACAGTTACAATGTGCTGCAGCACCAGGTGGCACCTGCTTGAATATATGACAAGGAACGACCCCCCCCCTCCCCCACACACACACTTTTTTTTATTTACAAATGTGATTATTAAAAAGACCAGGACAAAAAAAAAAATTCTGAGCATTATTTACAAGAACTTGGAGAAAAACAAAATCAAAGTGTCAAACTAAAATAAAAGAAACAATCACCAACAAGTGGTAATTTGGTGTCCAATGTCAATGTGATGGCTGATACTGTTTTGTATTGATGAAATCTGCCATTTTTCACAGTAGATGCACAAACTGGTTTTATAAATAGTTTTCAAAAATATTTTATTTATAATTAACTGGACAAAATGTTAGTATAACATATTATTTCAAGCACAAATGCACTGAACCTTATAATTGCTTGAGGCCGCATCAAAACTTTCTTGCATCCCCTCCCCTTTTTTTTTCCTCCCAGGTTTAAAACCACAGTAAGCTCTGGGAGAGAGCTAAGCAAGCTCTAGTGGACCAAGAGGAGAGGAAAACATGCTGGCGTTGGAAATAAAACACACTAAGAAAACTGAAGAACAGCATAATTAGAATGTCTTTGCATTGGAACCCACAGAGGCATATGAATAAAGGAAGGCCAAAAAGACCACAGAGAAGAGTGCTGGAGAATGAAGTTAGAAAGATGGGGAGGACATGAAAAGAGCTGCATGTGATAGCGAATGATAGAACGACTTGGCGTGAGTTGGTTGAGGGCCTATGCTCCAGTGGGGGCAAGAAAGGCAGAAGAAGAAAAAGACTACAGGGAGGCAGGGCCACGTGTCAATTAAGGTGAGGGATTAAGTTCCTTATCTCCCGAGCACAAAGCCTAAGCAGTTCTATAGAGATCACATGTTGCCCATGCAGCGTGATCCCTCCCCCAGTGTATTTTGAGTCTTAGATTCCCTCGGAGCAACTAAATTTAGCTGTCCAAGGAATTTTACTCTTCTTTTGTAAAATAACATCTCTGAGGTTTTAATATATTTTTAGCTTGTTTGCCAACTTTCCAGGATTTACAGTCATATGTTAAATCTGGTGTCATGAAGCATACCATAATTCTTTTCCTTTCCTGCATGGAGGGTGATTTATTGCATAGGATGTTCTTTATTTTATAAAAGGCAGTTTTTGCCCAACTGCATACACTGTTATAAATGTGCGCATAAAAAGATTAATTACCGGTTATAAACATAATTAACTGTTATAAATTTATACAACAAAAAATATCGGTAGACAATGGAAACTAATAAGGAAATAATGTTAATTTCAGCCTCATAAAATGTGTAAGTGGATAACTGTCAGAACATTCTGGAAGTGTCTAGAAAGGAGAAGTAAGGCAGCATGCTCTCCCCACTTCAATATGCCTTGAAACAAAATATGTAAGCCCTAACACTTCACAACATAAACGTAAAACGTGAGTACGGTGAGCTTCCAGCAGCCATGAAACAGAGACAATGTATCGAAGAAACTATTAGCATTTCAGTTGAATTTATTCAGTTTTGTGCTTTATTTTATGTTGATGTTACTCTGTAGTAACGCACCTGATGAGATACAGCGAAGTATGCCTGGCAATAAATCGTGCAATGTATTGTTTGTATCCGCATTATTTCAAATAAATGTAAAAGCCAAATACTTCAACATATCGTCACACACACACAAAAACTTCACTACTATCTGCATATGCCCCTTTTTAGGGCGGTGTAGACAGGGTGTCGGGAGCCTGAGGATTTAGAGCCGCATGGCAAGTGCTGTTGCCATAGACTGTACAGATGAGGATGTTTAATTTTGGTCCGACAGAAAAACTCCATGACCTTACTGGGGGTAGAATCCAGGCCTACGGCATGGCAGCCATTTTTATGAAATAATCCTTGGCAAGAACTCTTGTCTAAATGTGAAATAAAATTCTGCTACCAAGAATCTCTGATGCAGTATGACTGAACAGTCAAACTCAAAAGCCAGAAAAACAATCTTTTTCCAAATGCCACTTACAGAAATTTTACCCAGGTAAACGCCGAGGACTGCATTGTGAAACGATCTTTACTAAACTTTACAACAGAGTTGTAAATTAAGCCAGTCGTAAATTACATAGCTGGATTGCAAATTATTCCTCCCTACGGCACTTAATGGCAGAAGTAGTTTGTGATGATGATGACCCTAACAGATGCATCCAACAATACACACCTAAAGCACATACATGAACTTATGTAACATAAAGTCTGATGGTGCCATTATGTCCGTCTTCTTGCCTTTCTGAGTACAGGGTGTCTGTCAAATTCACTCTCTGCCTAGCTGTAAACTACAATACAATGTACCAAACCCACAACCTATTTAAGGGCTATCCTCCGAATAACGGGCACATAGTATGGCGGCAAAAAACACACCCTAACAGGGCTTCAGTCACATGCAAATTGTGGACTTCCGGCGACTTAAATTGCGGACTTCGGGCACTGCCGAAAGAATCTCCCAAGCCGCTAGGCGAGGCGTAGAGCCGGGCTTAACTAGATGGCTGGGACTCACGAGCAGCAGCTACCGCATCTCCTGCAGCTTCCTTCATTTTATTTGCTCGTGAGTCCCAGCTATCTAGTTTAGCCCTGCTCCACGCCACAAGTAGTGGCGTGGCAGATACTCTCGGTAGTGGCGGTAGTCGCCGGAAGTCCACAATTTAATGTGACTGAGGCCCTGTCAGGGTGTGTTTTTGGCCACCATAATATGTGCCCGTTATTCGGAGGATAGCCTATTTAAGGCTAAATGCACACACACACAAAAGCAATTTCCATTCTACGTCTACCCATCCACGTTTGGATTTGTTTTGTCACTAAGAATAATAATTAACATCGTAAACTTAAAGACTTTTAACACTCTCTTATTCTGGCTTATTAGGCTTATTGGTTAATTAGTTAGTACATAGTACCATAACCATACATAGCAAGAATAAAACAACTTTCTATTCAATACACACATCCAAAGCTTGTCTTTCCGTATATGTCTCAGTGATATTTGGTCAACCTACGTTGAAACGAATGATAAATTATAAAAACAAAATTCAAAATAATTAGTTAAATTACTTAAATACACATTCTCAAGAAGAACCTGCGCGGGCTTAAATGAATAAATGTATGAGAATGAGAGTTTAGAATACGAAAAACAATCAATCAAGACTGAACTCCGAGCGCAATATATTATTTACTATCTGACCTATTATGTTTCAATTAAAACAATTCAATGATAACATCAATGACACGAAACACAGATTACTAACTAGTAAAGGCTCCCTGCGGTTATCCATCAATCAGCAGTTGTGACAACAAAGCCAAATTGAGCCAGCAGTGACACCACCAGCCACTTTGAAATATTTGTTTCGTAAGAATATCTCAGGTGAAGTTTTTGTTTGTTCATTGTAATTGATTATGTAAAACTGACATAAAGTTGACAGTCTACACTCTACATTCTGCAGGAGATCGAAGATTGTGTAGAGGCATGATCGCCCACGCCAAAGGCAAGGCACCTGATGATGATGATGACCCCCTTTTTCCATTTCCCTATAATTTCCTACCCTTTAAAAAAACATGTATACACAGCTATTCTCACCGTCGGTCCACGACTGTCTCCTATCACCGCCAACTCTAGATTCATAGCTAAAGATGGCCGTGCTCCTATACACTCAGACACGACCGGCTCCAGCTGACGGGTCGTGCTGCTGACGTCACCGGGTCGGGCTAACGATGCGTTAACGCAGCATTTCTCAAACTGGGTGCTGAGGCCGCATAGGGTGTCCTGAGCGTATGCCAGGGCTGCCGCGTAATAAAGAAAAGTCGGCTAAAAATGGGAAATAATGAAGAAGGCATGTAGATACTTAAAGATAAAATTTAAGTTGTCTTTCCTTGCCACTGTCGACAATAGTTTATATCTTGTTTGAGAACCGCTGCGTTAATGCATCGTTAGCCTGACGCGGTGACGTCAGCAGCACGGCCAGTCAGCTGGAGCCGGTCATGATTTGTCTTGCGTTGGTTTCGACAATGGCACCGATAGCTGATAGTTCAGGGGCAATGGCAAACTATTGAATGTAAAATTTGCCTAGAGAAACCATAAAAGTCAAATAATGCTAAAGCTGGTTCTGCAACGTCCTGTAAAGGATACGCAAATAACATATTGTGCAAGACTTATATATATATATTTTAACTGACTAATCGGAATTAGGTGGACGTTATGGATAGCCACCACCTGCTGCCTTTACTTTCCAGGACTTTACCTCGATAACCATTTTAGACAGTTTCTTCTTCTTTGCGTTCACCGTCTGTAATCTCCGGCGGAAAGTTCAAGTTGTTCGTCCACCTCTAGACCTTAGTCTTGTTCCAGAACCTGAATGCCGCTTCTGCATCCTTTTTACAGAACTGGCTTACTCGTATGCAGACTATTGGTTCCTTGCCTCTCGGGCAGATGCACTTTGACTTCGAAGAAGCCCACAGTGGACTCTTACGACATGCTTTTGTTTTATCATAGTCGACGTCATTGCACATAATTCACTCCCATGTTGCCGCTGCCAACATCCAGCCCGCCAGTTTTACCACGTCAACATTCAGTCCGCCAGTGTCAGCATTCATTTTGCCACTCACAACGCTGAGTTAGCCACTCACAGTATTTAGTTAGTCACTCCCAATATTCATTTAGCTACTCACAGCGTTTAACCATCCACTCCTAATATTCAGTCCGCCAGTGTCAGCATTTATTTTGCCACTCACAATGCTGAGTTAGCCACTCACAGTATTCAGTTAGTCACTCCCAATATTCAGTTTGCTAGTCCTAACATTCAGTAAGTCGCTCCCAGTGTTCAGTTAGCCGCTCCCAACGTTCAGTTAGCCGCTCCCAATGTTCACTTAGCCACTCCCAATGTTCAGTTAGCCGCTCCCAACGTTCAGTTAGCCGCTCCCAATGTTCACTTAGCCACTCCCAATGTTCAGTTAGCCACTCCCAATGTTCAGTTAGCCGCTCCCAATGTTCAGTTAGCCGCTCCTAGTGTTCAGTTAGCCACTCCCAATGTTCAGTTAGCCGCTCCTAGTGTTCCGTTAGCCGCTCCTAGTGTTCAGTTAGCCGCTCCCAACATTCAGCCCGCTAGTGTTAACATTCAGTTAGCCACGCCCAGTATTCAGTTATTCATTCACGCCCAATATCCAGTTTTGCCACTCCCGGCATTCAGTCACCGTGTGTCAACATCCAGTTAATCTGTTCCAGTACTCATCTAATCTGTCCTACTATTGATTGAGCCGGTCCCAGTATTCATGAGCCAGTAGTAACATAATTCACTGGGTAATATTGTTAACATTCTACCCCACCGCAAACTTTGTAACATTGCAACAAGTATGAAGGAATCCACGCCCAGAATTTATTCCCTTCACTTATTTATGTTAACAATTTTCGGAACATTTGTTTGGTTGGCTATCGTTGCCGGTTTTTCCCATCCGGGATGCCTGCCGAAAATGTGATAACCTCTGAAAGTGTAATAATCCCTGAGAAATTGATAATCCCTGAGAAATTTAGCTTCTCTTCATGGGTGACAAAACAACGTGACAAAGCTCCAGTAAAGATTAATATAACCTTTTCATGCGAACGCGCTTTGTAATGCCGGGTTGCTGGGTTTGATCCCAGCTGCGGACAATTTGTTTTGCGTTGGTTTCGACAATGGTACCGAGAGCTGACAGTTCAAAAGCAATGACAAACTATTGAACGTAAAATTTGCCTAGAAAAACCACAACAGTAAAAAAATGTTGGTTCTGCAACGTCCTGTAAAGGATACGGAAATAACATATTATGCAAGACATATATTTTGTACTGACTAATCGGAATTAGATAGTCGTTATGGATAACCATCACCTGCTGCCTTTACTTTCCAGGACTTTACCTCGATACCAATTTTAGACCGTTTCTTCTTCTTAGTGTTTACCGTCTGGATTCTCCGGCGGAAACTTCAAGTTGTTCGTCCACCTTTAGACTTTAGTCTTGTTCCAGAACCTGAATGCCGCTTGCGCATCCTTTTTACAGAACTGTCTTACCCGTATGCAGACTATTGGTTCCTTGCCTCTCAGGCAGATGCACTCTGACTTTGAAGAAGCCCACAGTTAGTGGACTCTTACGACATGCTTGTGTGTTATCATAGTCGACGTCATTGCACATAATACACTCCCATGTTGCCGCTGTCAACATCCAGTCCGCCAGTTTGAACACGTCAACAGTCAGTCAGCCACCCTTAACATTCAGTCAGCCAGTGTCAGCATTCATTTTGCCACCCCCAACGCTGAGTTAGCACTCACAGTATTTAGTTAGTCACTCCCAATGTTCAGTTAGCCGCTCCCAATGTTCAGTCAGCCGCACCCAACACTGAGCCTGCCAGGGTCAGCATTTAGTTAACAACGCCCAGTATTCAATTAGTACTTACTTTTACTTTTTCCTTCCACGTATGCCGCTAAGCGTTGTGGGGAGATGCAAGTTCCTGTCATAAGCAAGGCGGGCAGCATCTGATGTTCTGAGGCCATGCTTTTGGCAGGTTTCGGAGACCCCGTCAATCCACAGTTTCCTTGGTCTTCCTCTTGCCTTATATCCTGAGCTTCTTTGATTGAAAATTTGTGATGTTATTTGATCATTTTTCATCCTGGTTAGATGTCCAAACCATTTCATTCTTTGATGTTCTATGTAGTCTAAACATGGTGTAGTTTTTTGACAGTGTTTCTAATGTCTATATTCTTTTATCCTGTCTAGTCTTGTCTTATTCGCTGCTTTTTCTGGACATTTCATTTCACAGGCTTCTATTTTCTTTCATGGGTCTTGTTGATTGTCCATGTCTGGCACTGGTAGCAGAGTGTTGGAATGAAGATGGTGTTTATCAATTGTCTTTTGGTCTTCATGGTTATATCTGGATGTTTAAGCAGAGGTGATAGTTGGTATGTGACAGCATTTGCTTTCTGTATTCTTGTTTCTATCTCTCTGTCCATTCTTCCATCCTCTGTAAATATACTGCCCAAGTATTTGAACTCTTTGGTTTGCTTGATTTTGGCACTTCCAACATTTATATTCAGTGGCCTGTGTGTTCTGCTGATCTTCATAACTTCTGTTTTTTCTGTACTGATTCTCATATTATGTTGTAAACAGCTGTTGTTGAGAGTAGTCAGATGTTCCTGTAGATCATATTCATTTTGATACAGTATGCTTTGATCATCAGCAAAAAAGTAATTCGTTTATAGCATACACGTCTGGGTTTGCTTCTACAGTGATCTTATCCATGTATGTTATGAAAAGTAATGGTGACAGTACACATCCTTGTCTGACACCAGTTGTGACTTTGAACCATTCAGAAAGACCACTAGATGTTCTTACTGCACTTTCACTTTTTTCATAGAGGGCTCTGATGTTGTCCTAATAATTGACCCTGCACTCCGTAATCGTCAAGAATTCTCCACAGCACATCTCTGTACTACACGGTCGAATGCCTTCTCTTGATCTACAAAGACCACGTTCAGCTCTTTATCGTATTCGAGTGTCTTTTCACAGACTTGTCTTAGTGCAAATATGGCATCAGTGCAACCTCGCCCTTTCCTGAAACCGAATTGTACTTTACTCAGTAGAGGTTCAACCTTTGCTCTTGTCCTACCTTCTAAGATCTTTGCATACATTTTCCCCACATGACTTAGTAAAGATATTCCTCTATAAGTTCCACATTCTCTCTTGTTTCCTTTTTTCTTCCAGATAGGTACTACAACTGATCTTTGCCAATCCACTGGTACCTTTCTCTCTGCCCATGCTCTATTGAAAATTCTCTCCAGCCAGGTGATCATAGTGTCCCCTCCAGCCTGGATGACTTCTGTTGTTATTCCGTCGATACCAGCTGCTTTGTGTCTTTTACTTGTTTTGATAACTTTCTCTACTTCATCCCGCAGGATATGTGGTTCTAGATGATCTGGAGCCCTTGAATGGAATTCTGCTGTTTCATGTACTCCCGACGGGTTCAAAAGTTCTTTAAAATATTCCTCCCATCTTTTTTTTAATTTCTTTTTGGCTGAATAATGGTTTTCCATTTTTATCGTTTATGACTGATGTTGGATTGAAGCTTTCTTCTCTTAATCGCATCGCTTTCACACTCTTATAGAAGTCTCTTGATGATTCTGTACATAGCTGTGTTAGGTGTTCACCATACTTTTTCCATGATTCCTCTTTGGATTTCTTTTATTGTTCTCTTGGTGTCTCTTCGAGTTAGTCTGTACCTAATGTAATCCTTTTCGTCTTTTGTTTTTAACCATATTTGAAACATCTTCTTTTTATTTGACACTGCTTCTTTGACTTCTTCATTCCACCAAGCGGTACCCTTTTTCTTGCCTTTGCTCGTCTTTCTGGTACCACACTTGTCTTTTAATATCTTCGTGATGGTTGATTTATAATAATCCCATTCTTCTTCAATTCTTACTGGTTTCCTTGGCAATATCTGCAAAAGCCTTTGTTATTTCCAGTTCAAATTCATGTTTGATATTCTCTTCCTCTAATTTCTTAGTGTTGATGATTTCTTCACGTTTCTGTTTATGTAGACTGTTTCTACTTGAGTTGCATATGTTCATAACTACTGGGCGATGGTCTGAATCCAGTCCCGCATTTGGGACAGCTTTTGAGTCTCTTACCTTCCTCTTCTGCCGTTGTCTGACTAGTATAAAATCAATTTTGTGACGCTTGATCTAAGTTGTTCCACTTGTACCACGTTTTAACCTGACTTTGGCGATGTTGGTAGAATGTGTTGGTAATGTAGAGATCCTTGTTCAGCACACAAGTTTAGCAGGTGTTCTCCATTTCTATTACAATCTGTGGTTGTGTCGCTGAATGGGCCAAGGTATCTCTCCCATGGTGATCTTCTTTTACCTACCCTACCATTAAAATCTCCCATTACTATGATGTCCTCTTTCTCTTTAACATTATTGATGGTGTCCGTAAGTCTCTCGTAAAAGTCTTCTTTTTCTTCTTCAGAATAACTATCGTTGCAAGGTGCATATATCTGAATAATCGTTGTAGTTTTACTTCCTTCTGTCAACTTGATTAAAATAATTCTTTCTGATATAAATTCTGTTCCTGTTATTAATTTTGCTGTCTCGGGATGAAGTATAAATCCGACACCATGTTTTGCCCTATCTTTAGTGGGTACTCCGCTCCATAATAAAACATAATTTTCATGTATTTCTTTTGTATTATATCCTTTCTTTCTTGTATCCGCAAGACCCATGACGTGTATATTTTTTCTTTTCATGAAATCCACTATTTGTGGTTCTTTGTTGGCAATACCAACAATTCAATTAGTCACGCCCAATATTTAGTTTGCCACTCCCAACATTCAGTAAGTCGCTTCAAGTGTTCAGTTAGCCGCTCCCAACGTTCAGTTAGCCACACCCAACGTTCAGTTAGCCGCTCCCAATGTTCAGTTAGCCGTTCCCAATGTTCACTTAGCCGCTCCCAATGTTCACTTAACCGCTCCCAATGTTGGGTTAGCCACTCCCAACGTTCAGTTAGCCGCTCCCAATGTTCAGTTAGCCGCTCCCAATGTTGGGTTAGCCGCTCCCAATGTTCAGTTAGCCACGCCCAGTATTCAGTTAGTCCCGCCCAATATTCAGTTTGCCACTCCCAGCATTCAGTTAGCCACTTCCGGCACTCAGTTACCGAGTGTCAACATCCAGTTAACCTGTTCCAATCCTCATCTAGTCTGTCCTACTATTGATTGAGCCGGTCCCAGTATTCACTAGCCAGTAGTAACAGAATTCACTGGGCGATATTGTTAACATTCTACCCCACCGCAAACTTTATAACATTGCAACAAGTATGAAGAAATCCTCGCCCAGAATTTATTCCCTTGACTTATTCATGTTAAAAGTTTTCAGAACATTTGCTGGGTTGGCTATCGTTGCTGGTTTTTCCCACACAGGATGCCAGCCGAAAATTTGATAACCCCTGAGAATTTGATAATCCCTGAGAAATTTAGCTTCTCTTCATGGGTGACAAAACAGCGTGACAAAGCTCAGACATTCCGTTCAACATGTAAGGAGATTAGAACTGGGGCACCCGTAACGATCATGCTAGCCTGTGTGGGTACAGTTGGTAAACTGAGCTCTCTGAACATAGTTTTAATTTGTTAACTCATTTATCTTAATCTTCTTCTTTCCGTTCCCCCTGCCAGTTGTTTTTGGATAAGAAGACCACATACCTCTATGAAGTCTGTGGTGCGACGCATCTCTTCCCATCCACTCCACGTAGCTTGATTTCCATTGGAATGCCAACCGACCAAACCTCGGATCGTTCTACTCCATGTAGAGACCATATCTGTAACACGTATTCCCTAGTTGTAAAGTAAATGTAAATGTAGTACCCTTTTCACGCGAACGCGCTTCGTAATGCCGGGTTGCTGGGTTTGATCCCAGCTGCGGACAATTTGTTTTGCGTTGGTTTCGACAATGGTACCGAGAGCTGACAGTTCAAAAGCAATGACAAACTATTGAACGTAAAATTTGCCTAGAAAAACCACAACAGTAAAAAAATGTTGGTTCTGCAACGTCCTGTAAAGGATACGGAAATAACTTATTATGCAAGACATATATTTTGTACTGACTAATCGGAATTAGATGGTCGTTATGGATAACCACCATCTGCTGCCTTTACTTTTCAGGACTTAACCTCGATACCAATTTTAGACCGTTTCTTCTTCTTAGTGTTTACCGTCTGGATTCTCCGGCGGAAACTTCAAGTTGTTCGTCCACCTTTAGACTTTAGTCTTGTTCCAGAATCTGAATGCCGCTTGCGCATCCTTTTTACAGAACTGTCTTACCCGTATGCAGACTATTGGTTCCTTGCCTCTCAGGCAGATGCACTCTGACTTTGGAGAAGCCCACAGTTAGTGGACTCCTACGACATGCTTGTGTGTTATCATAGTCGACGTCATTGCACATAATACACTCCCATGTTGCCGCTGTCAACATCCAGTCCGCCAGTTTGAACACGTCAACAGTCAGTCAGCCACCCTTAACATTCAGTCCACCAGTGTCAGCATTCATTTTGCCACTCCCAACGCTGAGTTAGCACTCACAGTATTTAGTTAGTCACTCCCAATGTTCAGTTAGCCGCTCCCAATGTTCAGCCAGCCGCACCCAACACTGAGTCTGCCAGGGTCAGCATTTAGTTAACAACGCCCAGTATTCAATAAGTCACGCCCAATATTTAGTTTGCCACTCCCAACATTCAGTAAGTCGCTTCAAGTGTTCAGTTAGCCGCTCCCAACGTTCAGTTAGCCACACCCAACGTTCAGTTAGCCGCTCCCAATGTTCAGTTAGCCGCTCCCAATGTTCACTCAACCGCTCCCAATGTTGGGTTAGCCACTCCCAACGTTCAGTTAGCCGCTCCCAATGTTCAGTTAGCCGCTCCCAATGTTCAGTTAGCCGCTTCCAATGTTCAGTTAGCCACGCCCAGTATTCAGTTAGTCCCGCCCAATATTCAGTTTGCCACTCCCAGCATTCAGTTTGCCACTTCCGGCACTCAGTTACCGAGTGTCAACATCCAGTTAACCTGTTCCAATCCTCATCTAGTCTGTCCTACTATTGATTGAGCCGGTCCCAGTATTCACTAGCCAGTAGTAACAGAATTTACTGGGCGATATTGTTAACATTCTACCCCACCGCAAACTTTATAACATTGCAACAAGTATGAAGAAATCCTCGCCCAGAATTTATTCCCTTGACTTATTCATGTTAAAAGTTTTCAGAACATTTGCTGGGTTGGCTATCGTTGCTGGTTTTTCCCACACAGGATGCCAGCCGAAAATTTGATAACCCCTGAGAATTTGATAATCCCTGAGAAATTTAGCTTCTCTTCATGGGTGACAAAACAGCGTGACAAAGCTCAGACATTCCGTTCAACATGTAAGGAGATTAGAACTGGGGCACCCGTAACGATCATGCTAGCCTGTGTGGGTACAGTTGGTAAACTGAGCTCTCTGAACATAGTTTTAATTTGTTAACTCGTTTATCTTAATCTTCTTCTTTCCGTTTCCCCTGCCAGTTGTTTTTGGATAAGAAGACCACATACATCTATGAAGTTTGTGGTGCGACACATCTCTTCCACCATTTCACGTAATTGGTTTATATTGGAATGCCAACCGGGCAAACCTGAGATCGCTCTATTGCATGTAAAGAGCATATATGTAACACACAGGTTCCACAGTTGTAAAGATTAATGTACCCTTTTCACGCGAACACGCTTCGTAATGCCGGGTTTGATCCCAACTGCGGACAATTTGTCCACGACCGGCTCCAGCTGACGGGTCGTGCTGCTGACGTCACCGGGTCGGGCTAACGATGCGTTAACGCAGCATTTCTCAAACTGCGTGCTGAGGCAGCCTGGGGTGTCCTGAGCGTATGCCAGGGCTGCCGCGTAATAAAGAAAAGTCGGCTAAAAATTTGAAATAATTAAGAATGAATGAATGAATGAATTTCTACCCCACTAGGACATCACACAAGCGATAAACACCCGATGACACAAAGTGCCACCATGCGGATGAGGATCGCCGTGGAGAGGTCCCAGAAACCGCGTTCAGACATTTGGCCATAATATGGCCTGCCTATATTGCGGCACCTGGCAAAAGCCAGAGTAGGGCTTCAAATGACAAAAAATTTCGTCCTAAAAAGGACGAAATTGGGTGTGTGATAATGAAGAAGGCATGTAGATACTTAAAGATAAAATTTAAGTTGTCTTTCCTTGCCACTGTCGAAAATAGTTTATATCTTGTTTGAGAACCGCTGCGTTAATGCATCGTTAGCCTGACGCGGTGACGTCAGCAGCACGGCCCGTCAGCTGGAGCCGGTCATGACTCAGAGACGGTTATGGTCAGCCTCTGGTTTAGCGTTGCGAAGCGCTTCATAATGCCAGGGTACCTACTGCGAACGCTTTCTTGCTTTGGTTTCGACAATAGTACCGAGATCTGACCGTTTAGGGACAATGACAAACTACTGAACGCAGAATTTGCCTACAAAAACCACAACAGCAAAAATATAAACACAATATTTGTGGGGGGGGGGGTGATTCTGTGACTTCCTGTAAATGGTATGCAACTAACTTTATTTTCATCATCATCATTATAACCATGTTGCCCCGCTCTTAGTTGCATCTTTATAGCAAACGGTCACACCACAGTTGCACCGCTCCTGTGCCACCGAAGAACACACAGAATGTCCATCTGTGTCCCTTGTGACTGCAGTCTTAGCATATCCATTATCATATAATATGATACAATGATAATATCAGAGAAAGGTGGAGACAAGTATGGTCCGTGCAGAGCGGCAAGCATTACTTCAGAGGTTAGTTAGCATCCTTTAGATATTCTCTCCAGAATATGCTGGTGTGTTGGGAAATGAGCAGGCAGACAGACTGGCCGGTTCTACACAACTTGGTGGTGAACTGATGTATGACAAGCTAGATGTTGTGAAGGCCCTCTGGGAGCGAGTGAACAGTGCGGAGGCGCAAATAGATACTTAAGGTTTGAGGGTTCTGGCCGACGTTCAATACTCAAGGGAAAGGCGAGACTGATATACAATCAGATAGTAACTGGTGTCATCGGAATTAGAACTCTTCGTTTTCTGCTGAAGATGGGGACGGAGCGCTTATGGGGGTGTCCCGCGTGCGATGATGTCGATTCTTTTCAGCACAAAGGGAGAAAACTACAGCCAGTTGTGCATTGTAAATATTCGATTACTAACCCTGAAAAGATATCACGCCAAAAGTTACGTTTAACCCCACCAGAACCGCACTACAACGAATAACACCTGGTGACACAAAGTGCAACAATTCGGATTAAGGTTATGCAAAGGCCCTCGAAAAAAAAGACACCCCCCCCCCCCCCCCCCAAGCGAGGAGACAACAGTCTGCATACAAATAAGCTAGATCTGTAAAATGACTGGTTTAAAAAACGGATCAACATCATGGCACAAGGGTTGTAAACCATAAGTGCTCTGTTCTACTTCTAGCTCAAGCTTGAGTCCGAAGAATCTTAGCGCAGCGCAGTGTACGAACTCCATATTTCCCGGCCAGGATCCTTCAATACTTTGGATATATTTTAACTCCAAATTTAGCTCGGGCAGCGCCGTTAGATTACTAGGCCTATTGTCGATTTCCATGAGACGAGGGGAAATTACTAGAAGTACGTGAAAAAAATCACAGCCTTCCCCGGGCCTGAACCCGGGACCTCCAGCACTCGAGGCAGACGCCATGCCTAGATACCACTTAGTCCCCTGGTAAGTAAAGTATAGGTACCTTTGCACGCCAAGGGTGAATTGAGCATTTGAGGCAGGACATCTTCTTCTTCTTCTTTGCGTTCACCAGTTGTACACTCTGGTGAAAGGTTATGGTTGCTCGTCCACTACTGAACTGCAGTCCTGCTCCAGAACTTGCGTGTGCATCAGTTTTACAGATCTCATTCTCTTGAATACAGACTGTTGGTTCCTTACCTCTCCGGCAGATGCACTCCGACTTCAAAGAAAGCTCCCCAATTAGTCGACTCTTACTACATGCTTTTTGGGAGGCAGTGGGTCTATTCTTGTTTTCCCCATAATGGGGCCCCGGAACCGACACGGGGGAGGCAGGACATATTTTTTTTATAGGCCATTGGTAATGGGGTCAGCATCACACCAGCCGCCTTTACTTCAAGGCTGGGTCAGCCAGAGAGAGAGAGTGGGTCGTACGTGAAAAATTTCCAGCACCATGTGGATTTGAACCCACGACCTTCGGACCCACTACTTGTATCGTCTAGAAACTACACCACGGCAGCTTCCAACACAACCTGGTACTAGAGCATAAAGAGGACTTCCCCACTATGACTTCCAGCAAGGTATGAACCAGCACAGGAAACAAAGAAAAAATTATATGATTCAAAAAGCAAAACTGATCTGGGGGGGGGGGGGGGGGGGGGGGGTATATGACTATTAATGTCTTTAAACAGTCACTTGCTGTCGTATCTAAACTCCTTGCAGCCATCTGGCAAAGTCTAAACTACCACAAGGAACAATTAGTTTTGAAGCATTTACCAAACAAAATAATTATTAACTGATTAATCAATTCGATCTATCTGTGAAGGGAAACAATACTCGCCAAACGAAATGGAGAAAAACAAAAACAGGCATAATAATGTTTGGTGCCGCAATCGCAATCCTCTTAGCCATCAGAGCGTTTATCTCACCGTTGTGGAACAATGCGTAATTTCCATCTCCCCAAGGAAATTGATTTTTTTCTCAGCCTCAAGTATGGGTACTCGACAAACTCTAGACGCTCTTCGTGTTTCACTGTGTTGTAGACAACTAGATGCAGGAGCCCCACCGCTGCTAGCCCGGCAAATAAGAGCCTTCTCCGCCGTTTTGCGTGACTTGGGGGATCATCGTCAGCAGAGCTGTATCGACTAAACCGTTGTCTGTCACACGGATTCTTGCAGTCCCTCACTTGCCGCCACAAGCTAGCGACTAGATTTCTTATCAACTTCTGACGCAAAGGTAATTGTAAGCACATATGCTGAGTCTTTTCCAGACACTTGAATTGTATAGTTGATGTAGCTTCCATTCCTTTTCATGATGAAAGTTTTCGTTATTTGAAGTTCTCCCCTGGCTCTTGCCAGGGGCCGCAATATAGCCTGGCCATAAATATGGCCTAAAGGCTGAACGCGGTTTCTGGGACCTCTCCACGGTGATCCTCACCCACATGGTGGTACATTGTGTCATCGGGTGTTTATCGCTTGTGTGATGTCCTGGTGGGGTAGAAAGTCAGTCAGTCAATGAAAGTGCACACAAAACTCAAGTTCTGGAACAAGACTAAATTCTAGAAGTGGTTGAACAACCAGCAATTTTTACCACCACAGTTTACAGCACTTGGGGCATTCATATTAGCGCTTCATCCCTCATCTTCAGCAGCCAGCGCATAGTTCCAGTACCAATGGTACCAACAGCATTATGATCAAATGCCCGTCTTGCTTTTTATTTGAACGTCAAGTATCGGCCAGATTTCCTCGTCTCTCTTTCATACATCCCTCTCACCAGACTGTGATGATCAATTTGCTCGAAGTCTGCCTTATCATTCATAAATATTTCATCAAGCTATGCAGAGTCGGCCAATCTGTCCGCATGTTCATTTCTCAACACATCGACATGACCCTGAGAAAAGATCCAGACAATGCTCCTCGCCAGTGACCTCCGAAGCGAAGCTTGCGACTCTGCACGAAGCATGCCTCTCCTCGCCTTCCTCAGTATCTTTCTGTGTGTCACAATGTGTGTGTGTTTGTATGTGAGTGAGTGTGTGTGTGTATGTGTGTGTGTAGTGTTATCTAGCCAGCGTAAAGCTGCAGTGAACGTCTCCACTTCCATTCTTAAGCTAGACGTTGTAGTATCCTATGCCAGGCTCCGATGGAACTGTTCATCAGCGCGTCACATCTGGCTGGAGATTTTCAGCTACTGGAGTAAAGGGAGAGATAGTAGAAGAACAATATGCAGCTTCCCTCCCCCTCCCCCCTTTCAACTTCAGGCATGAGGATGATGGTGGATGCAATTGCAGCTTTGCGGTGGATAACAGAAAATAAAGTTACTAGAGAAATAATGGTGTCTGATTCTCAATCGGTGCTGCAGAATGTTCAAAGAGGACAAATCTGGCATGAGTAGATACCAAGCATTGGTTCGTCAACATTGCAGGGAATCACCTAGAAAATACTGTTCGCAGGAATGCGAAAGAATGAAAAAGTAGATTTTGTGGCAACAAAAGCGATAGCTATGGAAACACTCGTGTGGGACAAAGAAGACATTGTAAAGACCATCTATGAACTATGAACGAATGCTGATAGTAGTCACGAGACTGTGTAATAAATTCCTGCACCAACCGTCCAAAATTTTTTTGGGGCTATGAAACCACTGGCACGTCTTTTGCCTCTTGACACTGATCCATCTGTGCCACCCGAGCGAGCATTATCTTGAATTCATTGCCGAATTTCCACCACCGTGGCCACCTGGTGGCGCAGGTCCTTTTGTATATAGAGAAGGCCGTGGCTGACCATTCCTTGCATTCCCGGCTCGGTCTGATTATGACTCTATACAAGTCTGACTGTTCGTTGGCACTCTGACCCATTCCTCTCCTTACCTAATGTTATCCAGGATGCAAACCTGCCTGATCGTGCCTCGGACCAAAGCCATCCATGACTTCCCTCTCAATAGCCCCAGACCCTTAACTGAGTCCATTGCTTCCTGCAAAAGGTGGTCTGTGTCTGCAGCTTCTCTGAAGTATGACTTCGCCTGCAACATCTTGAGCCTACATGCAATAGTCGACAAACCAAGGGTGTATCGCATACACACTACTGGGGTGTCTTTGGTACAGCCTAGAACGACTCGCGGCTCTCCTTTTAACTACGGCCGGTAGACAACAGTAGACGGCCGGTTAGTCGCAGTTCTGTCCCCTGGCTGCAGGGCTATTACGGACTGGACAGGAGGAAACGAAACATATGACATAATTACTGTGTCTTGGCGATAGACAGCGTGCACTGCCCTGCTATAATCATACGGTTAGGGTTTGGGTTAGAGTTAGGGGTAGAGTTTAGGGTTAGGTTTAGGTTTAGGGTTAGGGTGTGGGTTAGGGTTACGGTTAGTGTCGCCGCATCTCGTCTTCGCACAAACTCAAAGAATATCATCTGCAAATGTCAGTATCCTTTTAACTCATTGTGCTTCTTCGACTCGCAGTCCTGCTCGTATATACGTTAAAGACCACATGTGAGATTCCAGATCCATGTGGCAGTCCTGGCGCTATATTTCGTGGCTCTGGGGTCCGTGAACTCAAACGGAGAGCGACCTGACGAGAATACCGGACGGCAACTGTCCGACTCATCAGCCACGGACTGAGCCCACTTCTGCGTCAGTGCGGTTATCAAAATAGCATATCTAATCCAATTATACACATTCTCGAGATCAAGAGCTGCCGCCATTGTTTCCTATCTGCTCTGGAACCCTTCATAAACGTCAAAAGCAAAAGTGGCTGCATTAGACTAAGTATATTTTCCTAGCCTCTAGCTCCCCAGACCTTCTTAGAAAAAGCTTCACCTGTTCCAGAAATTCTTTCAGCTTTACGACGATTATCTTCTCTAAGATCTTACCAAATCTATTTTGTAAGGTGATGATTCAAAAGCCGCCAAGCTTTGAAGGATCCTTCAGTGGTTTTGGATGTGGGAATGAATAGCTGAGCACCAAATCCTTCGGTACCGATGCTGTCCTAATGCTCTAGTTAAAGAATTCACCTTCCTCTGGTGTACATCGCCTAATGCCTTCATGCGGGCAGAGCTAGCCCCATCAGATCCTGGTGCAGTGTATTTTGCCTTTATAAGTATACATATTTAATATATAGGCGGGAGCCCGAAGACAATTTATTACATACATCAGAAGGAGACAGTGATCCTTTTTCAGCCATGTTATGAGAAGAGGGAAAATTAAACATGTTGTGACAACTGGAAAGATCTGTGGAAGGAGGGATAGATGGAAGACAACGATAGAAGATTTTTGACATTTTTGTTGTATGGCGTGGAGGTGTGTCAGTACACGAACTGATATATGCTGCAGAAGATGGCAGATTGTGGAGCATGATCGCTCACGCCAGTCGACAAGGCACCTGGTGATGATGATGATTTAGTATTTCACTGTTTTCTCAGTGTGTGTCCTATCCAACGCCAGCGTCTTTTCCTCACCTCTTGGTCCACTGGAGCCTGTTTAGTTCTCTCCCCAAGTTCTACATTGGTTATTCTATCATACCATTTTATTCCCTCTATTCTGCGCAGGCACCAGTTAATGAATGTCTGTAATTTATTAGTAATTGCCTTGGTTGTTCTCCATGTTTCCGCCCCACGCCAGTCAGCAAGGCACCTGATGATGATGATGATTTAGTATTTTCAACGTGTATGCTGTCATTTGAGAGCATGCATCCTCCCTGTGGCTACATACGGATGTGAGTCGTGGACTATCTCTCAGCCATTAAGAAAGAGAATAGGGGCTTTTGAGCTGAAATGCTATAGAAAGATTCTCAGAATATCTTGGACAAAGAAGATGAGAAATATTGACATCTTAAAAGATCTGAACATCAAGGAAGATTGGCTAATAAACAGCATCCTTTCTCGAAAGCTGAAATATTTTGGTCATATCAAGCGCCACGACGGATTGGAAAAAAATTATAGCCGAAGGCATGGTACCAGGAAGGAGGGGCAGAGGCCGACCGACACGAAGATGGGCACAGGATTTAAGTGACTCCTTGAGTGTGAAAGTTCATGAGGCGGGAGAACTGGCAAGAGACCGAGTTTCTTACAGGCAGACTATGATGAGAGCGACGTTCTGCAAAGGACCTGCTACATGATGATGATGCTGTCTACACAATGCGTATTTTATAGAGTGCCAAATAAATCCTCTCTAACTGCATCCCCGTTGTCGGCATCATTATGATCTGCCTGAGCTATAAATCTCTAGGAAAAAAAAAAAAAACGCCCTCTCTCTTTTGTTTGTTGTCGCGCTCAAACTATCGTCTCTATAAAAGAATGAGGAGAATGAAAAAATACCTGGCTGGTAAACCCAAAACTGGGCTCGGCTTTTGGTGGCGGCTGTAACAGTTAAGAGCCGCAGAACAGAGAACTTGTGAGTACATCCCCAGTGTTATTTATGTCTTTTTACACACAACCAGGGTATTTTAACGACTTTCTGACAGGCTTTTACTCAAACATCTCGATCGTTTCAGCTTTTGAAACTAATATAAACTAAAGGTCGTGGCAGCAATAGTTCATTTTACATCTCAGTGAGACCGGACCTTCATGTCGTCATCGGTCTAACGAATCTCTTGAACTTACTTAAGTTAGTATCCGAAGTTTAGTTATTAACCATTGTAATTATAATTCCACACCGGTTAGTTTGTAATATAGACAAAGAAACAAATAAATGTCTTATTATCCACTGCTGTTATAGTAGTCTGTTGTTTTTTTTCTTACAAATTCGGATAAAAAAAATCGAACCCGGCTTTTGAATTTTCGGTTAGGAGAACTATAGCAGAAGACGCCATGACCCTTGTTGCTATATTTTGTCAATAAAACCTAGACCTACTTTCGTGAATTCGGTTTCACGTCGCGGTCCAAAGTCCAACGTCAGTGTATATACACAGAGAGGTGTGTTCTGTTTCATTGTACCGACATCAGCTGGGGAGTTAACAGCGCTATCAACCATTTCACGGACCAAGCCTGTTTTGTTTTGGTTCACATTTTGAGCTATATATTGCGTTATTTGTTCAAGACTGAAGACTTCTTGTACGTAGATGTAACTTGTTATTTTATGTTATTTTACCGGGGCTGGCTGGCTACTCAAGTTATTGAATAACAGATTCCTGTTTCAGACTGGTCAGTTCCTTTTGTAAGGTAAACGGGTTTGACGTTTGTAGTACTGATACATTTATTCTAATTTGTGAACATTTGTTATTGTCTGTGTTTGTAAACATTTATTATTTTTAATTGGTATTCATTGTTGTTTGTGAACATTATCCTTGTTTGTGCGCATTTGTTATTGTTTGTGAACACTTTATATATTTTTTATTGTTTGTGCAGCATACATTGATCACACAGATACAGTGGAACTCCAGTATTCATAATTAATTCGCTCCTGAGGGAAGGACGAATATAGAAAAGGGGAATAGCAAACAAGTTTTTCCCACAGGAATTAACTAAAAATGGTTTACTCCCCGAATTTAGCCTATCTATTCTTTAAAACCAACAAAATTTTACTTGAAAATCTATCATGGAAATCATTGCAAAAACATTTTTTAAATCCACTGTACTTATTATTGCTTTATCATTCATACAGCATATTTACTCGTCCTGGTGATGTAAACATACTGTAAGCTTACATAAATACAGAAAAAGAATTTAAAAAAATTATATTTTAGAAGAAAAAAAAAAACCATGGCTATTGTTTGTCAGTCATGATATCTGGTAATTTCACATCTAGTAACGTCACTTCTGGTAATGTCACTTCTGGTAATGTCACATCTAGTAATGTCACTTCTGGTAATGTCACATCTAGTAATGTCACTTCTGGTAATGTCACTTCTGGTGATTGATATCCTGATGATTCATCAGCATTTTCAGTCATTCACCAGAGCTCGTTTTTTTGTGTGTGTTAGTGGGTGCTGTTTGTCTTGTTCTGTTTTTAAAATGTTCTGAAAGTTCCAAACACATCGTCATTAAATGAATTGGTACGCTGATTAACTCTTTCAGGACAACATTCTTTTCTGGGGTTCGAACAACATTATTTTTCAGCTGAATTTTTCAAATTAAAGATAAACGAATGCAGAATAAATCCAAACTATTTAAATGTCAGCACTACAAAACTAAATTATTAAAATCCACAACATTCAAGGAGGTTAGACACATACAAAGATTTTTTGCACATAAAATGTGCTTACCTTACATTTTACTTGTTCAGAATACTGCTATCCATTTCTAAGAATTCACATTCCTCCTCACTTCAATTATGCATCAGCTAGTCTTTATTTGAAACAATTAATTTAAATATTTTAGATTTTATTACGATTTATATATGACATGTCAAATTGTACAACCTAATTCCCGAAACAGCTGATCGAAATAGGGATGATCCAATGGATATATTTTTTCAACTTCATCCTAACCTACATTATCGGCAATAGGTTTGGCACATGCGTTATCAATCATAATGTCAAGACTGATGTCACTGTCTGAGATTCATCAGTGACAGAGTAGAATGTGTAGTTCTTGACTTTTTCCCTTATCATTTAATATAGAAAAGCAAAGAAAAATTGTATCACATCTAAATAATTTAAAACAAATCAGAAATTTTCCAAACACCTCGCAGAACTTCCAAGATGAAAGGACTTCATTTTGCTAATTCTAGTTTTTCAAAACATGTTCATACAAATTCATTTTTCTCAGCAAATGAAACAGTATTATGTCTATATGTACAAAAAGAGTTAACTGTAGCGATATTAAGGTGCCATTTCTTGATGAAAACCTCAATTTTTTCCTAAGTGGACTGCCATTCCTTAATTTCAACACTTGGAACTGTCGTCTTGTTTTTTCTTATCTGATGACTCATTGGCCATGTCAGAGAAAGGACGAATATTGACTTTCTAGGTGAATATGAAAGAAAAATTTCAACAGAAAAACAAAACAAATTTAGAAAAAGACAAATATTGGTGTGGGCACATATTGGGTTACAACTGTATAGGTGAATGCCTACTTCTTCATATGTGTGAAATCTTGCTGTTTTTAGCCATAATTTGGTTTGTGCATGCATTTTTAAAAACTATTTTAGTATTCATGACACTTGATATTGCACAATAATAATACAGGAACGGTACTAGTTTTATTATTATTTGCTTTCATTTGGGATCTTGGAAACATACACCTATTGTTGTCCTTGGCTACTGTGATGGGGCAAACAATTCTTTTTCACTGTCATTAGTTTTCAGTTAGTTTCCCAGGAAATTCTTAAAACTATCCAGTGTCTAGCAGGGCCAGTGACACAGAGAAAACATTTGGAGAAGGAGGCTTCAAGGGGTTTAAGCCTAGTTTCTTCCTCTTTTTTATTCGTCTAAGTGACATAATTGCATTGTGCCTGTTTTCAGCATGGCTGTGATATTTGCTCCTTTTAGCCGACACATCTTACTTCATCAAGCATTTGTTGACCCGATTAACTTCCAGGAAGCCTAGTATGAGAGAGTTATAATAATAATATGCTGAAATAATATGAGATGTATAAATATATACTTAAAAAAAAGAAAGAACTTTTAGGTTAGCTTACATTAAAATTTTGTCTGCCTTAAGGACCCAAATAACACATGGATGAAACATATTTTATATTTTTTTTTAGGTCTTCTTTAATTGATCATATTCTTAAGAGAAATTGCATTCTTCAGCTGTGTCCTATGATCATTAGGCGAGTCTTCTACTACTTCTTCTGCTTTACTTAGCCCTCTTGTTCTCACATTAGTCCTTGTTAGGTGTAGCTCCTTGTTGGCAGTTGGCATTTTTGTATTCTGACGAGATGCCTAAACATTTGATCTTCTGCTTCTCGTTGAATTTGTTAAGATATGTTGTTCTCACAGTCTGTCTGAAGGTATTATATTCTACTCGGTCCCGGAAAGTTAATTTGGAGGCTTTCCTCAGGCATCTCATCTCCCAGGTGTTAATATTTACATAGGAAAAACTTTGGTAATGTGTTAACATATCCAGAGGGTAGGATTGGTTATTGTGACAACTGGATAGGACACAAGAAGGTAAGAAGAATATATTCTGTCAGTTAAAAGACTAAACGCACAATGATTTGCTTGATGCTGTATTACCGCCTGTATTGAATCTTTAGGGGGGTCCCCATGGCAAAGTCAGGGGCTCATTTCATAACTGCTTGTTAATTTTTGGAGGTAATTTGTTTACGTAGATTTCCTAGGGATCATAACTGGAGCTACAAAGTATGTGCTTTTTGTGACCGGTCAGCAGACATAGAAAGAGACTCAGCTTTATGTGATAAAACCCAGTGCAGTGAAGTTAGTCACTCAACTTTAGCTGTAACGGAACACTTTTTAGGGCAAAGGAGGCAGGGTGGGTGGAGGCTTTTTTTGAGCATGATCGTATGGGGGCTGCAAGACTAGTACAGCCACAGACTGCAGGTTAGGGTTTTAATTTTTTGCTTTGGTAGTAAAAACGAACATCTTATTAAATTGTGCAAGTGAGTTTACGGGTGAACAGTCAATGCACAGTTAGAACAGATACAGGAATGTCAGAAAAGTTCTACATTAGATCTGGTGTGAGACAGGGGTGTGTTCTATCACCACTACTATTTATCACAAACTTCGACCTTATTTGCAAATTAGCTAACAACAGCAAAGGGAAAAACGTCCGAGAATTACTAAATAAACTGCTTTTTGCTCATGACCAGTCAGTCATAGCACCGGCAGCAGTACAACTACAAGAACTTATTAATAGACTTCACTCAAAATGTGACAGCTATGATATAAAGATCAACATAGATGAAACAGAAGTTATGATATTCTCTAGTAAAGGAAGAACCACCCATATCAAAATTGCTGAACACCAGTTAAAGCAGACGAATGAATTTGCATATCTGGGGAGCATTTTTTGGGAAGACGGATGAATTAGTAAAGAAATCCAGCAAAGATGCAATAAAGCAAATCAAGTTTTAGGCTAAATGGCACCAATTTTGAAATGCAAGCATGTGAACATGAACACTGGTCAACACATAATTCTTACCAACGCTATACTATCAGTTTCAAACATGAACACTGTTTTCAGAAGATAGAAGGAAAATAGTCTTAAAAGAAATGAAATGTTTAGGTACTACGCTAGGTATAAGGAGGAAAGATAGACTTAGGAACGATGATATCAGGAGGAGAGTCGGCACAGAACCAATAGTGAACTTTATACCTAGACAGAAGGTCACATGGTTTGGCCATGTAACAAGGCTGGCATCAGACAGGACACAGCAGAGAGCAGTGTTATGCAGACACAGCGGTATTTGATCCAGAAGTTGACCATGCAAAATGTGGACCGCACAACTATCCGAGACACTCAAAGCTACTATATAGAAAGCAAAAAGAAGGGCCTGTTTCAGAGATCTCTTCTTACCCTGACGCCAAATAGCATTTCAGGAGTAGAGGAAAAAAACAGAAGGTAGTAAAAATCTCAGTTAGTTTTTAGGAGTTTTGAATTCACGTCATTCAAACAGCTCCGACGGCTGCTCGTCTTGCTTAGTAGTGAATGGATTAAAATAAAGGAGATTGGAATGTTTAATCAGAGCCACCACTGACTTAAAGGACAGGTAATAAAAATAAACTAAATTATGCACAGGCCATAGCAATCTATTCTTTGGTTTTCTGCTGAGATACTTTGACACGTTTTGTTCAGGGTCACTGCTTTAGAAGAAAAGATGTGTTGTTAAATATGTGTAGGGGCAGGAAACATCAAGGGGAGATAAATTTCAAGTGACATCTCTGGCAGGGAATATGGAAGCTAAGGTAAGGAGGAAATGTGACATGTCATGCAATGTCATTAGAATGAGGAAGGGTTAAATTATAGGAGAGGGCTCTAAATCAAATCAGTGTCAGTGAGGTCTGCGGTAAAGACCACATTTAGCTCAGCTTAATTAGGTTATGAGGGGAAAGTAGGGTGGAGAAGAGGGTCACTATCTTTTCCCTGGAAAGTTGGCATATGGATAGGTGGGAGTCATATGAAATTACTGAAGCAAACTTCATTGTATTTACAGGTGCATCACCAGCCTTGACTGGACTGCATTTTACTTCCCAACATCATGTTACTTGACACCCTATTTGTGGTGCGCAAATATAACTGTGCTGTGGGGTTGAACAGGGTGTGGATGATGTGTACCTGTATGAGTCTCATCCTTGAAATGTTAAATTGCTGAGTCAGTCTGGGAGCCCTGTGTCCTTTTGTAAACATTGCTACATCTATCTATCTATCTATCCATCCATCCGTCTGTCTGTCTGTCTGTCTGTCAGTCCGTCTGTCTGTCTCTTTGTCTGTCTGTCTCTTTGTCTGTCTGTCTGTCTCTTTGTCTGTCTGTCTGTCTGTCTCTTTGTCTGTCTGTCTGTCTGTGTGCCCGTGACTGCATGTGTGTGTCTGTATGTGTCTGGGTTGTATGCATGTGTGTTTTAGAGCGTGTGTATGAGTATGTGTATGTATGTATGTATGTATGTATGTATGTATGTATGTATGTATGTATGTATGTATGTATGTATGTATGTATGTATGTATGTATGTATGTATGTATGTATGTATGTATGTATGTATGTATGTATGTATGTATGTATGTATGTATGTATGTATGTATGTATGTATGTATGTATGTATGTATGTATGTATGTATGTATGTATGTGCGTGCGTGCGTGCGTGCGTGCGTGCGTGCGTGCGTGCGTGCGTGCGTGCGTGCGTGCGTGCGTGCGTGCGTGGTGCGTGCGTGCGTGCGTGCGTGCGTGCGTGCGTGCGTGCGTGCGTGCGTGCGTGCGTGCGTGCGTGCGTGCGTGCGTGCGTGCATGCATGCATGTATGTAATGTATGTGTGTGTGTGTGCGCCATGCATGCATGTATGTATGTATGTATGTATGTGTATGTATGTATGTATGTAATGTATGTATGTATGTATGTATGTATGTATGTATGTATGTATGTATGTATGTATGTATGCTTATGTATGTATGTATGTATGTATGTATGTATGTATGTATGTATGTATGTATGTATGTATGTATGTATGTATGTATGTATGTATGTATGTATGTATGTATGTATGTATTTATGTATGTATGTATGTATGTATGTTATGTATGTATGTATGTATGTATGTATGTATGTTATGTATGTAGTATGTATGTATGTATGTATGTATGTATGTATGTATGTATGTATGTATGTATGTATGTATGTATGTATGTATGTATGTATGTATGTATGTATGTATGTATGTATGTATGTATGTATGTATGTATGTATGTATGTATGTATGTATGTATGTATGTATGTATGTATGTATGTATGTATGTATGTATGTATGTATGTATGTATGTATGTATGTATGTATGTATGTATGTATGTATGTATGTATGTATGTATGTATGTAATGTATGTATGTATGTATGTATGTATGTATGTATGTATGTATGTATGTATGTATGTATGTATGTATGTATGTATGTATGTATGTATGTATGTATGTATGTATGTATGTATGTATGTATGTATGTATGTATGTGTGTATGTATGTATGTGTGTATGTATGTGTGTATGAATGTATGTATGTATGTATGTATGTATGTATGTATGTATGTATGTATGTATGTATGTATGTATGTATGTATGTATGTATGTATGTATGTATGTATGTATGTATGTATGTATGTGTGTGTGTGTGCATGTTCGTATGTATATGGATGTATGTGTGTACCGGGTGCCTATGTGTTTGTGTGTAAGTGAGTGATTGGGCTTGTGTGTGTGTATGTTGGTGTGTGTGTTCGCGCGTGAGCGTGCGCACATATTTTACCACCCATGCTTTTGTTTTTGACTTCATATATATAATATGCATATTATTACATGAATATAACATGCTTCATTGATGAAATACAACTGCTGTGTAAAAGATGGAAGTTTGGAAGGGCCGAATGTAAGACAGGCCTTCGTGTCTAATTTGTAACCCTTTGAAAATAAAGTTTGTTCGTTCGTTTGTTCGTTATGTCTGCCTCTTTGCCTGTCTGTCTTCTCTTTGTCTGTCTGTCTCTTTGTCTGTCTCTGTCTGTCAGTCTGTCTCTTTGCCTGTCAGTCTGTCTGTCCCTTTGTCGGCCAGTCTATGTCTGCTTGCCTTCTTGTATATCTATCTATATATATATGGTTCTAGTGTAATATACACAACATTGGATGATTTGGTTGTTTATCTATCTATTGGCTGATTGTGTGAGTGCCCTGCCTTGCTGCAGTCACCACCTCTCACACTTAATGTTATTACATCAGTTTTTGTTTTCCTTGTAAAACCCACTTAACTATCGGGCGTGTGCACATCAGGGAAACATATAATCCAACACGGAAATGGTTCCTCTTATCTATACTTCTGTTTCTTGAGTTTGCATGCTTGGTGTAAATAACTATAACATAACTTTCGATTTTTATGTTGTCTAGACTGTGCTCGTGTATTGACTTCTTTTTTCTGCATCATGGAAAGTAAGACAGTTCAGTATAGTGTGTTTGTCGTACTACGATAGAGGTGTAGTTGCTAAGTTTGTCAAAGTCGGCTGTATTTTCCCCTGACTCGGGTCTATTTTTGTTATGTCGGGTTTCTAACTCTGCGCGTGACCGACTTTTTCAAGTCTATTGTTGCGCATGTATGTTTGTTGTTATCGCGAGGTAACAGAAACTTTAAACAGCTGACCTTTAGTGTACCCTGGTTTGAATAGTAATATTTATTATTCGTCGTCTCCTCCTCCTTCTTCTTCTCCTCCTCCTCCTCCTCCTCCTTCTTCTTCTTCCTTTTCTTCTTCTTTTTCTTCTTCTTCTTCTTCTTCTTCTTCTTCTTCTTCTTCTTCTTCTTCTTCTTCTTCTTCTTCTTCTTCTTCTTCTTCTTCTTCTTCTTCTTCTTCTTCTTCTTCTTCTTCTTCTTCTTCTTTTTCTTCTTTCTTCTTTTCTGCAGTCCTGCTCCAGAACCTGAGTGTTGCGTGTGCATCAGTTTTACTGATCTGATTCACTTGAACCAGACTGTTGGTTCCTTGCCTCTCAGGCAGATGCACTCCGACTTCAAAGGAAGCTCCCCAATTAGTCGACTCTTACGACATGCTTTTGGGTAGGCAGAGGATCTATTCTTGTTTTCCCCACGATGGGGCCCCGGAACCCACACGGGGACTTCTTCTTCTTCTTCTTCTTCTTCTTCTTCTTCTTCTTCTTCTTCTTCTTCTTCTTCTTCTTCTTCTTCTTCTTCTTCTTCCGGGGTGCTGGGTTTGATCTTTCTGCGGGCGATTTGACTGCAGTCCGTCTTGCATTAGTTTTTATAGTAGTACCGAGAACCTACCGTTTAGTCAGCTAACTGCTAAACGTTAAATTACATAGTTAGATCAGAAAAACCTACCCCGACCCCATCCCCATCCCCAAACACACACACACGCACACAAATACCATGGTTTGTTCTGCAACGTCCTTAAAGCAGGCGTGTCATACTGAGGATCCCTCCAGGGCAGTGGTTTTCAACCTGCCGTTCGCGACCCTTCTTTTTTTGGTCGAGCGACCCTTTCACAGGGGTCGCTTAAGACCACTGGAAAACACATATTAATTGAAGTTATAAAGGAAAATAATTGTTTGGGGGTCGCCACAACACGAGGGACTGTATTAAAGGGTCGCTGCATTAGGAAGGTTGAGAGCCACTGCCCTACAGCTATAGAGGGCACATTTGTGTGTATATATATACACACACACTGGCTAAACTGGGTTTCTCGGATTTGCTTCTGTTGAATTCTCACCCTTGACATGTTAGGCAGGCAGCAACCCTGGAGGGAAACACTGGCCAACACAACCATCACTTTCTCTACCCCCCCCCCCCCCCCAGCCCTTGTGTTTTCATTTTCTAAGGGAGGCTATTTACAGACTTGTTTATGATGTGATCGGATTTGGCAGCTAGTTTTCCGCGTGTTGAGTTGGTTACTCTCATACCTGTCCCCATACTCGTCTCTCACGACAACATTGCATAACCGATTAGCGTCATTCTACTCTTTGTTTTAGTTATTGGCTCCAGTAACCCGCAGCTGATGTGTGAATACTTGCACAAGTACTTTCTTCTAATTCTTCTTCATCTTCTTCTCCTTCTTCTTCTTCTCTTCCTCCTCCTTTATAGGTCTGGTTTGTTTGAATGCAGACGTGGTTGCTCGCCTCTCATGCAAATGCGCACCGACTTCGAAGTAAACACCCCTAATTAGTTGACTTTGTTGGACATGCTTGTTGGGTGGGGGTTCAGATCTGTCGCCCCTCCCCCAATCCCTTTTCCAATGTTACCTGGAACCTATACAGGTAGCACCAGTACAATACGCCCTTCTTGATAACTACTAAGCTGCAAAGTCCCCGATTCTTCTTCGTCCTTCCACCTTCCACCTCCATTTCTGGGTTGCTATCTGAAGGTTTATGGCTGTCAATCCTGTACAATTAATAAACAAGCCAGACAATTTCTTGAGGCTTAGGAGATGGGGTTTTACAGAAGAATCGTTAGAACTTCTTGGGCAGCCGAAAAAGAAGAACCCAGATGGTTTGAAAGAGGCGAGGGCTCGAAGACTTATCGCAACATCAGAAAGAAGCTTCAGAAGCGTGCCGCTTTCGGCAGTAGAAAAATTACGACGGCTGTTGACTTTAGCATAGTTTCAATAACTAGAATCATCCTAGTCGTCGTTATCATCATCATCATCATCATCGACGTAGTCAGTTTCTTCTAACTGTTCTCTTTTCACCTGGACGGGGGAGGGGGGGGGGGGGGGGCTGCATGTCTCTTGAGGCGGACACCATGCTAGAGGTGCCCGGTTAAATTCCCGGTAAGGGTTTTGACTTTTTCACGTTGACTTGGACTTCTAGTAATCCCCCCTGGTCTCTGGGTAGTGAGATCGGACACCCGTGTGCTTTGTCGCGCACGTAAAAAAAATCCCTTGGCAGTTGGGAATCGAAAAGGGTAGACTGACGGCGCTGCCCGGGCTAATTTTGGTGTCCAAAATCTATCCATAGTATTTCAGGATCCTTGTCGGTGCTACAGAGCCCGTGCACTGTGCTGAGCTTCTTCGAACTCAAGATTTGAGTTAGAAGAAGAACGGAGCAATTGTGGGTTACTACTCGTGTGCCATAGTGTTGATCCGTTGTTTGAATCTCAAACTTCTTTTCACTGCTAGTCTCTACAAAACATGAATGTTTTGACTGTTTTTGTTGAAACGAAATACGAAGAAATTGTGCGGCGGAAGTTTTAAAGTACACGTAACTTGTTGTCCATATCGACATCATAGCTCATCTGTCCGACCACCCATTCGTGCTCTGTCAACAGAATTAACAGCCAGTTACAAAGTACAAGGCTAGATAAAGATACCGGCAGGTAGAGTACTGCATTTGTTTACATGTTTTAGAGTAAGCTTTGGGAACATATTATCATGTTTATGGGAGAACGGCGCAATTTGCGTACACAAGTATCATTGTCTCTCCCCCCCCTCTCTCACCTTTAAAGCCTTGCGTGTGCTTTCGGCGTCAACGCTGTTATCAGCCGGTTTGGGGAAGCCTGGAAGGAACGAACAGCGAAGAATTCGGGCAAGGTTGGGACAGTTCAAAGTCCACACAAGCTTTATCTCGTTTCCCTAAATAGGCCCAAGATCTCTGTTTTGTCTGAACTTTTCGTAACCTATGTTTGTAGACGTGATGTCTTGAATTATGGCCTCTGTGCACTTGCAGGCATCATTATCGTCGTTCTCATCATCGCCGTCATCATCATCGTCATCGCTGTCATCATCATCATTATCGTCGTCGTCATCATCATCATCATTATCGTCGTCGTCGTCATCATCATCACTATCGTCGTCATCATCTTACTCTTAAGACCCATATGACATCGGCGCAGGAACATTTGCACTTCTTCTTCGTCTTCTTGTTCTCCTCCTCCTCCTTCTTCTTTATCTTCTTTTTCCTCATTTTCCTCTTCTTCTTCAATCTCTGAGCCTTTGAGGTTCATTGCTGAGATATAACCCCCCTCAGTTCGTCTCTGTGGTTGACCTCCTCTTTCCATTTAGTGACTATCACTATCAGTGTTTATCGGTGTGACGTGACGGGTGGTTTAAATGTTTTATAATGTTGAGTAGGGATGTTCCTCTCAACACATTCCCTCCACCAGATTAACCGAACTAAAATCTGAGCTATGTTGCTCTCAGACAAAGTCCTGGATATCCAAGAAAACAGCCATATTGGCTCGTTAAGTACATTAACATTAGCTGAACCTTGCTACCCACAAGAGAAAGAAAGGAATTTTAGATGTCTATCATTATACCTAATGAATTATTAGACAGGGCAAGTGATTTCCTCTCCGTCATCTACCTTGACCGGTGTTATTATGAAATAATTGAAGAATTATTATATTAATTGAGCCCCCACCAAATGGTATTCTATCTTAACAGTTTTAATTAAACATGTAAGAAAACAGACATTTGGAATTACAAAACTGATGCAGGATAAAACTTGACATACAGCTTTATTTACTAAAATGAACTTCCCATTTGTTGATTTACCCCAAACAGTGACTGGCTACAGTTCATAGTAATTATAGTGGTACGCTTCAGCGAGAACAACAGCTCCGGGGTTTAGAGTGGTATGATGATGATGATAATATGTTAACGTAAAGGGGTTAACTCAACTTATAAGACCTCTGACGACAGCCGTGAGGAACTGTCAGCTTGTCCAACTCTTCCTTGCCTGTTTTCTGCCTGTTTCAGCTTATTCTCCACTTCATCCCCACCTCGTTCTCCACCTGGTTCCCCAGCTGGCCGAGTTCTAAACACAATGTAGTCTCTTTCATGGACTGATCGTCACATGGGCGCTGTAATCATGGAAACAAACACATACGTGTAGTAATCTTGACTTACCTAAGAATACATTTATTAATTAATATAAACATATATAATAAATAATCCCATCACTTATCCTCCTCATATTCAACGTGCTCTCCAGTCTAGTCTGAAGGTCTTTTGTCTTACATGGGCGTCACATATCCTGCCTTCCCCTCTTCATGCTATTCATGATAGTTGACTTTCTAAGTCTGTTGTCCGTCATCACTCAGACTTCCAACAACTGGCTGACATTGATATTACATGACCACGTGGAGCAGGTTATGTGCTGAAACTCCAACACTTTATATGTGCACGCTGTCCTGAATATTATCTTTCAGTGACCGTGAATACTGTACACCCATCATTCTTCCCCTGGGGTTATAAATCCCCTGTTTAGTGTGAAACACATTAAGTGAGCACATGGTGGGCACACAAAACGTAGCAGCATCCCTGGCACATATTTGGGCATCATTTTCCCACAGTCCAAACTCATATTTTGTCTGATCATGGAAACAATATAATTACATTTCATTATAGCAAATGTCATTGTTCACATCTTATTTTATACACATGAAAACATACACTGAAAAACATGTGACACAAACATACAAGAAATAGGAATAGTTTAGCAGTTCCCTAACTGAGATACTGAATACTCACAAAGAACTATTTTCAAGCAGAATGTGCAGACAAAATTAGGAAAAGGTAGTATAGACTAAGCTTAACTCCCTAACCTATGTTACAAGATTAAAATTAATATTCACCTGAGGAACTTTCCATCAATCGCCAAAACAGAATCCGACCCTAAAATTTACCTTTTAGGTCGACCTGTGTTTGTTTGCCGGCAGGCTGCGATTAATGACGGGAATAATCCACACGGCTCGAAGTAAAAAGTATCAATCTATTGTCCAAATTAAAACTCCTCCCTTTCCTCGGTTCTACCCAACCCTCAAGACGATGACTAAGCCACGCCTCTGAAGTACCTATTCAGATCAAATTAGCTAACAAGTGGCCTGTCAGTCAATTCTGGACTGACATCCCTAGAGCAAAACATTCTTAAGTGACCCAATCTAGTTTACCACGAATCTAACTGGCGGGTGTTTAAAAGACGTTCAGTGAAGCCATTGTGTTTCCTACTACTTGACCCAGATCAAACATTCCCTAATTGCCAAACACCTGTCTGCTGGCAAAGAATTACACTGACTTGCGAACTTCAACCTCTCGTCGCCACAATGTCCTACCAGTTCACTCAATTCCCCTGATCTAGTCTCATCAAAAGTCTGGTCAGGAGATAACATTTATGACATGGGCATGTGAAAGGAAATTCTCTAGCCCCGGTGTAATTGCGTAACATTACCAAGACTCAGTCGCTTTGTCTGGACTAAGGACTGGAAACAATTAAATCCTTGCGGTTTAAAGTAATATTAGGGTAAAGGGCAGAGTAAATATAATCCTCTCTCTTTAGAACCAGAAGAACTTATTACAAGTACTAACTTCTGGAACCACTGAGGTCGTCTCGTGACAATCGGTCTTCCTGCATATCATCTCTTCACTGTCTTCTTGGTCTCTCGGGGTCCTCATGTTGTGGTGACCCCCAACCGTACAATTTTTTCGTGGCTTCTTCATAAATTTCAGTGAATATATGTTTCCCCCTGGTCTTAGGCGATCCCTGTGAAAGGGTCATTTGACCCCCAAAAGGGTCGCAACCCACAGGTTGAGAACTGCTGGTATAGACAATACAGTGGGTGATGTCAGGATTAAACCGACTTCCTTTACTTACTATGGCATTTCCTAGTGTCAGTTTGAGGCTGGGCTGATCTGGATTGTCCTACATTTTTGTGTGTGTTAGCCTTTTCCATTCTAGAGTTGTCACTGACTTAAAATAATAAAATTCCTCTGTTTATTTCTGATTTGCCCCACATCAGCAAGATGATTTACATTCTTTGGCCATTTTGCAAGAATGAGAAAGCGGGAGTAAGTTGTGTAATGGGATAGTTGGGTAAAAAAGGGGGAGGGGTGTCTAGGTATAGGGACACCAAGAAAGAATATACTGGACAGTAACATCATGGCAGTGAGGAACATCTGTGTCAGAAATTATTGCAAGTACAGGAGACAAGTTGGACAGTAACATCATGGCAGTGAGGAACATGTGTGTCAGAAATTATTGCAAGTACAGGAGACAAGTTGGACAGTAACATCATGGCAGTGAGGAACATGTGTGTCAGAAATTATTGCAAGTACAGGAGACAAGTTGGACAGTAACAGCATGGCAGTGAGGAACATGTGTGTCAGAAATTATTGCAAGTACATGAGACAACAAGGACAGTAACATGGCAGTGAGGAACATGTGTGTCAGAAACTATTGCAAGTACAGGAGACAAGTTGGACAGTAACATCATGGCAGTGAGGAACATATGTTTCAAAAATTATTGCAAGTACAGGAGACAGCATGGACAGTAACATCATGGCAGTGAAAAAAATATGTGTCAAAAATTATTGAAAGTATACAATAGAACATAGTTAGTAGCATCGTGGCATTGTGAAACATATGTGTCAGAAATGATTGAAAATACATGTGGCAGAAGCCTGTCAACAGATAGCCACACAACTATAAGAAATTAACCCTCAAGCTGTCGTATTTATTTAAATTTTAAAAAATTACTGCCCTCTGGGATTACAACCTGAAAAATTGACACCCTATGATTGAAGAAGTGACCCTCGGGATGTGACTGCAACAGGAGCAGATCCAAGACACACCTGAGCATCAGCTAGAAGGCCCTTTACAGAAGGTCACTCTCTTCACGTTATGCTTGAAAGTCTTTCTTTCTCTAGCCAGTTCTACAGTCCTACATTCTATCATAGCCAATGCATCTTCAGTTTTTGTCCAGAAATTACCCCTTCTGCCCATACCGCTCTCTCTCCAGGCCTAGATTTTTAGGGACAGGGATACTGTTGATTGAGCCAATGTTCCTCAGTGTTCAGATGATGTAGAATATCAGTGTTTTTTTTCTTGTTCTTGGTGCAGGATAATCTAAGAATTTTTCTGTCACATTTTGGTTCAAAGGCTTCAATTTCTTCTTCTTCAGAGATTGAGTAAGAGTTCATGACTGACATCTATAAGTTGCCAGGTGAAAGATGCATAATCACACATTTTTTCTTCAACTCGATTTAAAAAAAAAAACACCCCAAAAAACCACCTCTTTCCCCTACTGTGAAATCAGGAGTAGATTTATCATCATCGTCAGTGCCTTGCCTACTGGCGTGGGCGATCATGCCTCTCCATAACCTACGATCTCTTGCAGCATGTATCAGTTCGTGTGCCGACACCTCCATGCCATACAACAAGACTGTCAAGAATCTTCTTTCTTTGTCTTCCCCTATCCCTCCTTCCACAGATCTTTTCAGTGGTCACAACATGTTCCATTTTTCCTCTTCTCTTAACATGGCTGAAAAATGATGACTGTTTCCTTTTGATGTCTGTGATAAGTTGTCTTTGGGCTCCTGCCTCTTTCAAAAACCCCTTTGGGGGTCTTTTTGGGGTGGGTTTCCCCCCCCCAAAAAATCCAACATTCTTTTGTAAAACCACATCCGGGCCTAAAAATTTTTTGGCCTCCTACTGATTTTACAGGATTTAAACCTATTTTTAAAACTGGTTTAGGTTTTCAAGCAAGAATTTTTTTTCCCCAAATCTCAGTGACAAAAATATTTGCACAAAGTTTTTTTCATTTTTTGAAAAGCATTTTTTTGCCCGTTTTTTTTCTGTTTCTTTTCTCTTATGCACTTCCCTCTAATGTTTCCCTTTTTTTTTTTTGCCCCCCCCCAAAAAATTAAATTTTTGTACTTTTCCCAAAAAAAACTTCGACTTTTTATTACACTTTATTAACATGTAAATTTTTAAATAAAAAGAAAACCTGACTCGGTTTGGGGAAAAGTGCTATTAAAAGATTTTGGGGAAAACATTTTTTTGTCGGAAAAACAAGGGAAACTGGGGATAGAAAGGCCATGATCAAACCAAAGATAAATTTTCACTAACTGTTGTTTCCCCACTCCTTTCCAAACCCCCTTTTTGGGAAAAGGGGGACTTTGATATTTTGGGGGCGGGGCCCCCCCCTCCCCCGTGCAATCCCAAAAGTGGCCTTTATTGACCCAAGGGGGGCACTGTCATCTCCCCCAAATCCCTTAAAAATATCATTTCCAATTTTTTACAAAGCTTGTCCATCTTTTTTATTTCGGGCCATTGCCCTTTCTTTGAAATTTTATTTCTTATTTTTAAAGTTACATCCCCTTTTTTTTTTCCCTTTTCAATATCCCTCCTCCTTCTTTTAAACTTTCTCTTTCCTTTTCCCTCCTCCCCTTTTTTCCATTATTTTTTTAATTTCTTTTTTTCCAAACTTTTTAAAAATCTTTTAATTTTTCCCTACTTTCTTATCCTTTCCTTTCATTCCTTCCTTTTTTAAACCCCACCTTAACTTCCTTAATTCCCTTGTTATTTTTTTCCTTGACTCCTTAATTTTCCCTCCTTTTTTCCCTTTTTTCCTTTGCCGCCCTTCCTACCTTTCTACTTGATTTTTTTTCCCCCTTTTTTCCCTTTTCTCCCCTCCCACCCCTTTTTCCCTTTCCCTTTTTTTTCCCTTTTTCTACTTTTTCACTTTTCCCCTTTCCCCCCTTCTGGTCGAGGGGGTTAAAAACTGCTACTTACCAGTCTCACTTGGGTGGGGGATGCCCTAAATTTTTTCCAATTTTTTTTTGATGTTTTATTCCCCTTTTTTTTCTGGTATACCTTTGCTATGCATCTATCCCTTGTTTGCATGAATGCGGGACAAAACATTCTCACTAAGATGGGAAAAACCCTTTATCCGCTGACTTTTTTATTTTAATTTTGCACTATTTTTGACTGGCATTTTCTCTTTTTGATTTTTGTCCCATTTTATGGGGAACCCCCGCGTCCCTTTCCCCAATATCTAGTTCCCTGGTTTTTGTTTTTCTGTTTTTGGTTTTTTTGTGAGGACCTGGGGGGCATGGATTGGGTTTGTTTTTAGATGTTTCTTTGTGCCTCTTGGTACTATTTTCCCTGTTGTTAGAGGTTTTTAGTTTTTACTAAAAAAATGATTTTAGTTTTGATACTTTGCCATTGCTTTCTAAAGGTTTTTATACTCTA
>CAJHNH020001166.1:193611-256111 GCA_905116865.2 Candidula unifasciata
AACCTGTCCCCATACTCGTCTCTCACGACAACATTGCATAACCGATTAGCGTCATTCTACTCTTTGTTTTAGTTATTGGCCACAGTAACCCGCAGCTGATGTGTGAATACTTGTACAAGTACTTTCTTCTTCTTCTTCTTCTTCTTCTTCTTCTTCTTCTTCTTCTTCTTCTTCTTCTTCTTCTTCTTCTTCTTCTTCTTCTTCTTCTTCTTCTTCTTCTTCGTCTTCTTCTTCTTCTTCTCTTCCTCCTCCTTTATAGATCTGGTTTATTTGTATGAAGACATGGCTCCTCGCCTCTCACGCAAATGCGCACCGACTTCGAAGTAAACACCCCTAATTAGTTGACTTTGTTGGACATGCTTGTTGGGTGGGGGTTCAGATCTGTCGCCCCCTCTCCCAGTCCCTTTTCCAATGTTACCTGGAACCTATACGGGTAGCACCAGTACAATACACCCTTCTTGATAACTACTAAGCTTCAAAGTTCCCGATTCTTCTTCGTCATCCCACCCTCCACCTCCATTTCTGGGTTGCTATCTGAAGGTTTATGGCTGTCAATCCTGTACATTTAATAAACAAGTCAGACAATTTCTTGAGGCTTAGGAGATGGGGTTTTACAGAAGAATCGTTAGAACTTCTTGGGCAACCGAAAAAGAAGAACCCAGGTGGTTTGAAAGAGGCGAGGGACTTATCACAACATCAGAAAGAGGCTTCAGAAGCGTGCCGCTTTCGGCAGTAGAAAAATTACGACGGCTGTTGACTTTAACATAGTTTCGATAACTAGAAACATCCTAGTCGTCGCTATCATCATCATCATCATCGACGTAGTCGTCAGTTTTTTCTAACTGTTCTCTTCGGGGGGGGGGGGGGTTCATCTGAAGAAGAAAAAAAAGGGGGGGGGGGGGGGGGGGGGGGGGGGGGGGCTGCCATGGTCTCTTGAGGCAGACACCATGCTAGAGGTGCCCGGTTAAATTCCCGGTAAGGGTTGGGACTTTTTCACGTTGACTTGGACTTCTAGTAATTCCCCCCTGGTCTCTGGGTAGTGAGATCGGACACCCGTGTGCACTGTCGCGCACGTAAAAAAATCCCTTGGAAGTTGGAAATCGAAAAGGGTAGCCTAACGGCGCTGCCCCGGCTAAATTTGGTGTTCAAAATCTACCCATAGCATTTCAGGATCCTCGTCGGTGCTACAGAGCCCGTACACTGCTGAGCTTCTTCGAACTCAGATTTGAGTTAGAAGAAGAACGGAGCAATTGTGGGTTACTACTACTCGTGTGCCAAGGTGTTGATCCGTTGTTTGAATCTCAAACTTCTTTTCACTCCTAGTCTCTACAAAACATGAATGTTTTGACTGTTTTTGTTTAAACGAAATACGAAGAAAATGTGCGGCGGAAGTTTTAAAGTACACGTAACTTGTCCATATCGACATCGTAGCTCATCTGTCCGACGACCCATTCGTGCTCTGTCAACAGAATTAACAGCCAGTTACAAAGTACAAGGCTAGATAAAGATACCGGCAGGTAGAGTACTACATTTGTTTACATGTTTTAGAGTAAGCTTTGGAAACATATTATCATGTTTATGGGAGAACGGCGCAATTTGCGTACACAAGTATCATTGTCTCTCCCTCCCCCCTCTCAGTTTTAAAGCCTTGCGTGTGCTTTCGGCGTCAACGCTGTTATCAGCCGGTTTGGGGAAGCCTGGAAGGAACGAACAGCGAAGAATTCGGGCAAGGTTGGGACAGTTCAAAGTCCACACAAGCTTTATCTCGTTTCCCTAAATAGGCCCAAGATCTCTGTTTTGTCTGAACTTTTCGTAACCTATGTTTGTAGACGTGATGTCTTGAATTATGGCCTCTGTGCACTTGCAGGCATCATTATCGTCGTTCTCATCATCGCCGTCATCATCATCATTATCGTCGTCGTCATCATCATCATTATCGTCATCGTCATCATCATCATTTTCGTCGTCATCATCATACTCTTAAGACCCATATCACATCGGCGCAGGAGCATTTGCACTTCTTCTTCGTCTTCTTGTTCTCCTCCTCCTTCTTCTTTATCTTCTTTTTCCTCATTTTCCTCTTCTTCTTCTTCAACCTCCGAGCCTTTGAGGTTCATTGCTGAGATATCACCCCCCCCCCCCCTCAGTTCGCCTCTGTGGTTGACCTCCTCTTTCCATTTAGTGACTTTCAGTGTTTATCGGTCTTCCTGCATATCATCTCTTCATTGTCTTCTGGGTCTCTCGGGGTCCTCATGTTGTGGTGACCCCCAACCGTACAATTTTTTCGTGGCTTCTTCATAAATTTCAGTGAATATATGTTTTCCGCTTGTCTTAGGCGATCCCTGTGAAAGGGTTATTTGACCCCCAAAAGGGTCGCAACCCACAGGTTGAGAACTGCTGGTATAGACGATACAGTGGGTGATGTCAGGATTAAACCGACTTCCTTTTGGGATGTGACTGCAACAGGAGCAGATCAATGACACACCTGAGCATCAGCCAGAAGGCCCTTCACAGAAGGTCACGTTATGCTTGAAAGTCTTTCTTTCTCTAGCCAGTTCTACATTCGTACGTGCTATCATAGCCAGTGCATCTTCAGTTTTTGTCCAGAAATTACCCCTTCTGCCCCATTACCGCTCTCTCGAGGCCTAGATTTTAGGACAGGATACTGTTGATGAGCCAATGTTCCTCAGTGTTCAGATGATGTAGAATATCAGTGTTTTTCTTGTTCTTGGTGCAGGATAATCTAAGAATTTTTCTGTCACATTTTGGTTCAAAGGCTTCAAATTCTTTTTCTTCAGAGACTTGAGTAAGATTTCATGACTGATATCTGTAAGTTGCCAGGTGAAAAATGCATTAATCACAAATTTTTTCTTTCTCAATTTAAAACAAAACCCCCAAAAAACCACCTCTTTCCCCTACAGTGAAATCAGGAGTAGATTTATCATCATCGTCAGTGCCTTGCAGACTGGCGTGGGCGATCATGCCTCTCCATAATCTACGATTTCTTGCAGCATGATCATTTTGTGTGCCGACACACCTCCATCCCATGCAGCAGGACTGTCAAGAATCTTCTCTCGTTGTCTTCCTCTGTCCCTCCTTCCACAGATCTTTCAAGTGGTCACAACATGTTCTGTTTTCCCTCTTCTCATAACATGGCCGAAAAATGATGACTGTCTCCTTCTAATGTCTTCGGGCTGCCGCCTCTTTCAAAACCTCTTGGTTGCTCTTTTTGGCTGTCCAAGGTATTCCAAGCATTTTTCTGTAAAACCACATCTCTGAGGCCTCCAGAAATTGTTTGGCCTGCCTACCGATTGTCCAGGATTCACAGTCATGTGTTAAATCTGGATGTATGTAGCAAGCAAGAATTCTTTTTCTAACTCTCAATGACAAGGATATTTTGCACAAAATGTTCTTCATTTGATAAAATACAGTTTTTGCCTTTCCTGTTGTGTTTTTTATCTCAGTAGTGCATCTTCCATCTGATGTTATCCATGTGCCCAGATACTTAAATTTCTTTACTTGTCCCAAAATAACACCATCAACTTTTATTACACTTGTATTAACATGTAGATTTATAAATAAACAGAAAGCCTTACTTGGTTAGGCAGGAAGTGCTATTAAAAGATTTTGGAGAAAACATTATTTGTCTGAAAAGCAAGGCAAACTGGGGCATATAAAAGGCCGGCATGACTCAAACCAGAGATAAGATTCTGACACTAACTGCCTGTGAGCCCTACTCCTTTCCACCCCTTTCTAGTAATGAGCCACTTTGACAGGTTGGGAAGCTGCACCACCCCTCCCCCAGTGCAATCCTTAATGTGCCTCTAGTGACACAATGGATGGGATTTGTACATCTCCCCTACTCCATAAACTAAATCATTTCCAAGTATGTGACAGTGCTTGCTGGGATCTGTCTTATTACAGTCCATTGCCAGTTTCTTGAATTGTCATGTGTCTTATTTAATGTTGACATCTCTGTTTTTTTCCCCTTATCACTATCCGTCCATCCTGTCTTTAATCTGTTCTCTTTCCTTCTGCCATCCATCCCTTTATTCCATTATCGTAATTGCTTCTTTTCAGCTTTTTAAAGTCTTTCATTTCCATACTTTCTATATCCTTTCCTTTCATTCCTTCCTTTCTCAACCCCACCTTAGCTTCCTTAGATTCCTTCGTTATTTTCCTTCCATCTCCTAATTTCCATACTTCTTTCCTTTCTTCCTTTGCCCAGCCCTTCCTACCTTTCTACTTGATTTTTTCCCCCTCCTCCTTCATCTCCCCTCCCTACCCCTTTTCCTTCCTTTTTTTTCCTTCTTCTACTTCTTCACTTCCTCTTTCCCCACTTCTGGTCGAGGGAGGTATAAAGTTCTGCTACTTACCAGTCTCACTGGCTGGGCTATAGACATATGTTTGTCCTAGAGTTTTTCTGATGTTATATTACCATCTTGTTTCTAGTATACCTTGTGCTATGCATCTATCTCCACTTGTTTGCATGAAATAGCGGCACAAGACATTCTCACTAGGATGGAAAACCATATTATCTGCTGACTTTGTATTTAATTTAGCACTAGTTCTGAGCTGGCAGTTTTCTCTTATGACTTATGTCCTGATTTTATGGTAACCCCTGCAGCCTTCCTCAGATATCTAAGTTCCATGGTTGTTAGTCTTCTGTTCTGGTTTGTTGTGAGAGAGCATGGGTGGCAATGGATATGCTTTGTTTGAGATGTTTCTTTGTGCCTCTTGGGACTATTTTCATGTTGTTAGAGGTTAGTAGTTTCACTAAACAAATGATTTTAGTTTTGATACTTTGCCATTGCTTTCTTAATGGTTTGATACTCATAATTGCCTAAATCAATGCAGAGAAGTCTGCTGCCAGATTGTCTGCAGCTGAAAAATCTGGAATGTTGAAATTGTAAAACTGTATCCTAAACCCTTAAACCACAGTTGTAGTTGTTTCAAGTCATAGTATACAGGAGGTGGGCTGGCTCGTCACATTACCACCAGTATGTGATTAAAACATCATCTCTTACTAAGTGTATGACATGGATTGTATAGGTTGGTGAATGAAACATGACAGCCTATGCTTACCGGCACAGCACATGATGATGATGATGATGATATATGTATTTATGTATGTGTAAATCCTTATCATAGAAAAATAAAACAAGTGCTTGATGGAGAGAAAAGAATGGCTATCACTGCACTGATGTAATATATATGCCAGTGACTTTGAGAATGCAATTCGTACCTTGGACTTTGGATTTAGTAACGTAGGCAAATGTTATATACCTGTTACATTGTTTTATGAAAGATGACTAAGACCAGAGCTTAGTTTTTTTGTTTTGGAGTACACAGTTGTACACCATTAGTGTAATAATGTCATTTAAGCTTTATCATAAAGACTTAAAAACAGCTTTAAAACATGTAATCTGTTTTACAGCTTGTTGTCAAATCCTCACTATATACAAAACCTCACTATGTACACACCTTGGTCATATTGTTATATATTTAACTTGATTGTTAAAACATGACTGCCTTCTCTGAATTTATGTTCTTTGTTGTTGAAAAAAGTTTCCACATTGTTTAACTCTTTTAGCAGCAAACAACTCACTGATTTGCAATATTTATTAATTAGTTTCTTCATTTCTGACTGGTTTGTTTATATATCACTAATTAATTTCTCAGTAGCAATTTCTCCCTATATCTAACTGTTCCATTTTTAACTTTAACTCACTCTATCCCACATATGAATTATGTTAACTCATTAAGAAAATAGAGAGCTGCAATTAAAAGTGCGTGGTACCGAAAGAGTTAACCTGCATATGGTTATCTTCTTCTTTCTTTGCCCTTTGAATGATAGTTGGCACATTGTGGTTTACAGCTAGGCTGAGTTATCTGCTCCTTTTGGCTCAGTACATCTGATTTTGGCAAACCCTTAATTAGTCGCTTTTACGAGATGCTTGTTAAGGGGCGGTAAATACATCCCCTCTCCCACCCCCTTTCATAATGAATGATAAATGAATGAAGAATTAACATCTTTGCACTCTGGGCATTCCTACACATGCTCCATCTCCTTTGTTGGTAGCCAAAGAAGGGTTGGTATGATAATAGTACCAGCTGCAACCTGGTTCACAGTCTGCCTGTTTCAGTGTCATTGTTGAATATATTCTAGATCCCTGACTCCCCCCTCCCTTTTCCGCTTAATTAGTCTTTCAGGGATATTTGTACTATGTTTTGTTGCACTGTCCAGTTGATCCCAGAGAGCCTTTACCACGTCAGCTTTATCATAAAGTAGTTCAAAGCCTCAGAATGGGGCCTTGGAACCTACTTAGGGAGCTTGAGTTTATAATTCAGGTGTTGTTTTCTTGTGTTGCAGTGGTCTGTTTATGTGTCCTGTGTTCTTAGTATCTTTTGGATATTTTTCCAGGGGATTTAGGAGTGTTGGGAAATGTGAAGAAAGATTGGCTGGTTTTGCGCCCCCCCCCCCCCCCCTTTTTTCCCCAGTTGTCAATTGGTGCTTAACCAGCTAGATAAGGTCAAGGTCCATTTGGCTGTCAGTAAACAGTGTGGCAGCACAAATAGTTAATTGAGGTATAATAATTGTATATAGTTAACTCTCAACACTCAGAGGAAAACCAAGATGGACAACATGCAATCATACTTTTGACTGGGGTCGTCGGCATTGAAATTCTGTGCTGGCTGCTAAAGATGGGAAAGGAGCACTTTTGGGAATTGCTGAGTTCTGTGATGTTGGTTCGTAATGCAACTCAACTCAGCTAGATGGTTTGGGCGTTATGGTTGTTGCCTACTTGCAAGCACAATCAGCCTGACAGCCCTAGTGAATAATAAAAAAATAAAAAAAACCCACCTAAAAGGGGAGTTTGAGCACATGACAGCTCAGCCAGAAGGCAATCGTATTAGGCACTGCACTAAATTGACTCTGACTAAATGAATACAGAAGTCAAAAGATCGTTTTTGCACCAGTTGTACATCAGGCATATGATACCATGTGTTATAAAACCCAAACGTGAGGAAAAGTGGAAGGTTAAGTGAACAAAAGGCAAAGAGCGAAACGATTGGGAGGCTAACATTATACTTTTGTAGACCAGTTGATGCTGGATGGAGGGTGTATTCAACATCATGCCAGCTACATTTACTTCCCACGATTTACCTAATAACCATTTTAGGCTGGGTCGAGCTGGTAGCCAAGGTCAGTTTTGAAAAAAATCGGATTCGATGTGGATTCAAACCCAAGACCAGAATCTATACAGACGGAACAGCAAAAAGAGGCAATGATGAATGTGGAGTAGATGGTTTTTCTCACAGATTCACCGTCAGCCATACAGGCTCTAGAAGCTAGCATTACTATCAGCACACTAGAGGAGAGCTGACTAGCCTTACTTGCTGCAGAACAGTATAAAACAAGTTGCAAAAACCCACCTGATGATGGTTTTTTCACTGACCCTTAGCCAAAGAAGGCAGCAGTAAACCAGCAAATCTACAAGTCAATTTTTTTCTCCCCAGAAGTACAAATGCTTATTAAGAGAAAGTCAGAAACAGATTAGAAAACAAACACTGGTTAAGACCTTAAAAAAAAATGTCCTCATTCATCTGAACAGAACTGACCAAGTTAAAATTCTCTAAAATTCTCTTTATGCTGAATGGACTTCCTCAATCATCTGAACAGAACTGACCAAGTTAAAATCTTTAAAATTCTCTTTATGCTGAATGGACTTCCTCAACCATCTGAACAGAACTGACCAAGTTAAAATTCTCTGTCAGTGCCTTTATGCTGAATGGACTCCACCACAGTCTTGCCAGACTGCACTCTCCTGGCGGAGCTGCAAATCAGCACCTGGCCATGCCCAGTAGATCTCACAAATTTTGGGAAACCTAATAGAACTAGAAATGACATCCCAGTTTATGGGCCACAGTAGATTAAGTGCATGACCAGAGATCGTTTAAGAAGAAACTCAAAACCTTTGGGTTGAGAGGCGAGCATTAGCCACCACACAACTACAGCTATTTACTACATACATGAGTGCAGGACTACACAAGTTTGCAAACCCCTTGATACAGTTCAAGTTGGTAAATGGACCTTGACAGTTTGTGTGTATGTAATCTGCCTGCTAAGGTGAAAAAGTACAAACAAAAGATAGGGATCGTTAGGTGCGACCGCAAATGGACTTAACTTTGTTCAGCTGTATCAAAGGCAGATGTGTGGTTGTGGTGTTGTATGACAGCAAACTACACACCTGTGGCCAAAAATAGCAACTGAAAAAGCTATATACTGCCAGCTCAGTGGTGCATGTCAATGAAACTGTTGAATTGAGCAAACGTCAGGTTTTTTCCTGTGTGTGTGTTTTATCTGCTCTTTTCCTTTGAGTATTGTCTGTTGAATAGTAATAAAAAAAATTTATTTATTAATGGTGTAATTTAAAAAACCTGTTTGGGTCATCAAAATGTGTTGGGAGGTAATGCTTTTCAATCCATATTTGAGGTTTAGAGTAATAGCTTAAAAGAATGAATTTAAGTTCTAACTTAACAGTATCTGTGTTTAAGTTCAATTTTCTATTTTTCTCAGAGAATTGTTAAATAAAAAGAAACTAAGAATGTTTTTCTTTGTTGTAGTGCTGTTTCTCCCCAGTTTCTGGGTCATCAAAATATATTTAGGTTTTGATTGCTGACCCATTTATAGTCATACAGGAATATCTTGGATAGGGTAAATTGAAGTACTGGTTAAAAAACACCAGGTGTAAGTTTTATTTTGCTGATTTTGAATGAGTAGTTTAAAAAATAATCAAAATTTATCAGTATTTAATTTCTTATTATACAGTTATTTTTTGATGGTCAGGGTTATCATATTGTAGGTATGACTTTTGATCCAAATATTTTGAATAATAGCTTGTAAATAGGTCAGCGCTGTGGTTTAGTAGCGTGACGGTTGCCTGCTGATTGGAAGGTCATGGGTTTGGTTCCTGATGGAGCCGGATTTTTTCAAACATGACCTTGGACCCCAGGTCGACCCAGCCTTAAATGGGTACCAGGTATAGTCCTGGAAAGTGAAGGTGGACAGCATGATGTTGACTGTATCACCCACTCAGTGCCGATTGATCTATAAAATATAGATCTAGTCCTAAATGCCCAGTATGCCTGAAGGCGTTGAAAAATGTCCTTTTTTAAATTTTATATAGGTCAGCATCTGTGGCTTAAGGGTTGTGAATGCTGTTAGTAATTCTGAGATACCCCTTTGTTGCCAGCTGAGGACGATTTGGCAGCAGGCCATTTTGCATTGTTTTTGACAGTGGTATCTAGAGCCGACCAATCAGGGGCAGTGGAAAAACTACTGAACATGAAAATTGATTTGTAAACAACCAAGAGATTTTGTGGTTTGTCTGCAATGTTGTTTAAAGGATACACAACTAAGTTTTGCATGTGTGTGGGGTATATTGAGTGATTTTAAAACCTACTTATCTCTTGTTAGTTTTTGTTTTGCATAATTTCCTCTGAATGTTATGAAAAGAAAAGAAAAAAAATGAATTACATCTTTTGAGCAGGTCCCTCTTTTTAGATGTCTGAAAGAGAGTACTAAAATGTTATGTAGAAACTTTACTGCTGTATGGTAGTGAATCATAGAATGTGAATTTACTAATTAGAAAGAACTCAGAGGTGACAGAGACGTGGTTTTTTCATAAGAATGTTGAGAATCCCTTGGTCTGCCAGAGTAACTAACAAGGATCGCTTGAAGAAGCTAATAAAAGCATGGTTAAGGGTCTTTATTATTTCTTCAGTTTTGATTACATGAATACTGTATACATTGGTACACAACTGATATTTTTTTTTTTTTTAGACAGAAGCCCAGTGGATGACCATGAGATAATGGTCCTGTGGCCACACTGATCGCACTGCCCGGTTTGTCATCTGTATGCTGTTTTGGGCTCTAAATTGTGGCAGAATTTATGTACTGGATTACCAGTTGCAACTGAACTTTTATCTATTCTTGGCTGTGAAGATTTGAATCATTACCTGCATCTGAATACATAAGTGTTTGGGTCTGCTAGTTGAAGCAAAATTTATAATTGCTTTGGACTGTCCGTTGCATTGATTACAAAACTAAGATTCCTCAAGGAGCATGGCTGAAGCCCACTCTGCTGTTGCCTTTTCCTTCACTGTGACCCCTGATGGGTATGATGTCAACATCAATCATGAGGCTCTCCGAGCTGTCTGGGAGAGTGGCGTTCTTTCCTGGAAGAAGAGGATTGGTCGACTAAAGGTGATACTGAATGTTATTGTCTTTCCTTTAATTGTTTAGAAATTCAATTTACTTCATGAAAGTCTTTGTCCTAGGGGTTTCAGAGTCCTGACATTGCACCAGTGGGTGGTAAATTTATGCTTGACAAGCTAGCTGTGACGAGTGCCCTTTAAGAGCCAGTGAACAGTGCAGAGGCAGAAATAGATCATTATGGTCTGGGGAAAATAGTACAATTAGGAGAACCAGCGGATCTGCTAGACACTACACTCAGAGGAAAGACAATAGATACATCATATAATTAAACTGGCACCATTGGAATTGGAACTCTTTGCTGGCTGCTCAAGATGAGGACGGAGCACTCGTAGGAATTCCCTACATGCTGTCAGTTTGTAGCTCCAATCTTAACAACACTTTAGTCAGTTGCTTGGTGATTTGGTTGCACTTGCTTTCTGTTGATTTTGACAATGCTGTGATCATCATACTATTCATAGAGCAATGGCAATGAGTTTTTCCTTTATTCCTACTCCCTTTTTGATTTTTCCTCTGCACTCAACATGGTCTATGGCATTTTATTCTCATGAAGCTACCTCAATACCTATATTTTGCATGTCCTGCTTGCATATATCTTTATATTGTAGTAGAGACCAGCCTCAACATCTCCTACCCGTCTGTAATTCACCATAGAACATGTCCTTGAGGACTCTTACCATCCTCTATTTTCCAGGTGTTACCAAGCCACCTGAGCCTTCAGAGACAGAGCATTGCCACTTAATTTTCTTATCATAACCTGCTGAAAAAACACAGATTGTCTATATCTAATTTCTGCCCGGCTCTCTAGCGTAGTTGGCTAAACCGGATTGCGCGGAGACCGGGTGACGAACATTTTGTGGTCCGGGTTCAATCCCGGGGGTAGGCAGGAAAGCCACATTTCTCCCAGATTTACGGTATTTACAATGGAATCAAGGCCGAAAAGTTGCGATATCCATAAAACCGAGCCTAAGGGTTAACAACTCATGGCTTCTGGATACTCAAACAAACAAACAAACAAACAATATCTAATTTCTCTAACCAGTATACAACTTTCATCTGTCTATAGGAGCCATGCTACAGACAGTAAAAGTTGTGTCGGTTTGGCACGTTCTGAAAGGGATATGCAGACCTGACTTGGGACTTCATGAAATGATTGACCTATCTATTGATTTTTTCTTTACTGTCTTTTTCATCTTCCATATTTATTATTACTTCATTTACTTGATTGTATTTTTGACATTTTTTTTTCCTGTTTTAACTTTGTTTTGTTAATAAATCCATTGTGTCTGTGCTTCCTTCTGTTGTCACAACCTTTTTTTTTTTTTCCCAAAGCTTTTCTTGACACAACAGGGTTACGGCATCTTGTGGTACCCCAAAAAAGTTTGTGGGGTGGGAAAGGAGCAAGCTTTGAAATAAAAATTTTTGTTTTGTTTTGACATTTCTTATTATTTCAGATATATTCTTATGCTTATTTCCATTCAGAATATTATTACACACTTAAACAAGGTCTAGGTCTCCTAATTTGTCTCTTAAAAAATGGGTGAGGGCGCTAAGGAATGAAGAATGAAAAGTATATGTAAAGTGTGAATGGTAAATTCAGTTTGTGCTGATAGAGTTAATATGTTGATTTGTTCACAGAATCAAATTCGGAATGGCGTCTTTCCAGCATCCCTCTCCTCTTGGCTGTTTGTGGCCACTCTTATTTTGGGGATTAGGCTTACTGGTCTGTTTGATCCTTCCTATGGATTTATTGACCTGATCCACAAACATACGCCTGGGTAAGGAGAAACAGTGGTGTGGCTACCACTGTGTAATGTACAAATTGTTCAGTTGTCTGATGTGCAATATTAATATTTTGGACATGACAAATCAAATCAAATGATTTGGGCATGTAACAAGATTGGCGTCAGATAGGGCACCACAGAGAGCAGTGTTACAGAGATACAGTGGTAACAAAGCTAGAGGTCAACTGCACAGAAAATGGGCCGCAGAAATATCAGAGACACTGAAAAGTACTTTTATATGAAGTGAACAGAGGGTCCATTCTAGAGATCTGTTTCTGCCCTGACGCCGCGAGGCATTCAAGGAGTAGAGAAAGGAAGATGAAGAGGGACATGAAGATCTTTCATTATAATGGTATACATTACTGAATGAGATGATTCCTAGGGTGTTTTTATTCTTCTTGTTCTTTCCTTCCTATTCTTCTGTCTTTCATCCCCTCAACCATCTCATCTCATGCCCTTTGTAGAATTGATTCTCTTAGTTTGACCTCTAAGAGTTGACTGGAGCACTTGTTGGGCAATAAAATTGTTGCTCTACAAACTAAACTTGCATTCTTTACATTGTTTATTCATCATGTCTGTGTCTTCCTACAGTTCCTACTTGTTTGTTTTGTTTGTCCTTTATGTTCTTGTCTTGGTCAAGCTGCATTCTTACAAGGTATCCAGACTGATTCATTTGTCTTCTTCTTCTTCCAAATGGAGCAATGATGCGCAATACAACTCCTAATGTCTATTAGCCTCTCTTGCTCAAGCCTACCTCACCTTTACATGGTGGACCCTGTTCTTCCCAGCAATCCAGTTGAAGGTTGGGGTTTCAACCCCCAGGGAAAGCTGGATGGGACAACAAAAGAGGTAAAGGGGAAAGACGAAGGGATGAGCCTACTCTCCTCGGGTATGACCACAGTCTACCCTTGCAAAACAAGGTGCTGAAGTCGGAGGCAACCAGCCAGGAGGCGCACCACAGCAATCAGGATGCCACGCACACACGCCATGGAAATATGATTCATTTGTTATGTCCGCCATCTCCTCCAAGAGTGTCCCAAATACAACATATCAAGGCAACATTTATGGCCAAGAGAAACATCGTTGCAAGTCAAACTTTACGGGTCACTGAATGAATTAATTAAGAAAGTGAAGTTCATACTAGAGACAACATCGCAGATATAGATAATTTATTTCAAGTGAATGAAAGAAGAAGAATTCATTTGTTGCCTGTCTATGAATGCAAGACAGGACGTATGTGATGCATATCATATTTGTGATATCATTGTTCCACATTCTGTCTTCACATTATTATTGATTATTTCTACGTTAATTTTTTTCTTTATATAAATTGTATGCCAGTGCAGTTTGAGCCGGCAGTTACTGCAACTATTTTAGAGAATCAATCAACCAGTGGGTCAAGTCTGCATCATGTACTCCCTTGACTAAATAATACATTTAAACTGAATGAATCATCATTGATAAAATAATGCAGGTATTCAGCTTCAAGGTCAGGTAGGCAGATGATCAGCAAACCGAGTTTGTTAAAAGGCTTGTCATTCAACAGTGGGTGGGTCACCAGTAGTTGCTGTTGAGTTGACTGGAGTTGAGAACTGAGATCACAACACAGGGACATTCTTACATGTGCTCTGTCCTCTTCTTCAGCAGCTGGGTAAAATGGATTTACTACGGAGGAGATCAAGACATTTATTTATGTGTCCAGAATAGTAAAAGTAAAAGATCCTTTTCCACGCCTTCAGAAATATTGGGCATAGAGGGCTAGACCTCTATTTTGTGGACCAATTGGCACTCGTTGTGTGATGTGGTCAGCATCAGGCCAGCCACCTTGACTTCCCAGGACTTTCATCTAGCACCCATTTAAGGCTGGGTTAACCTGGGAGCCAAGGTCATTTAAAAAAAAGCACCATTAGAATTTAACCAATGACCTTTGGACTGCAAGTGAGCGTCTAGCTGCTAAAATACAGTGGCTTTTTCCAGAATAGACTAATAATAATCTGGATTTTACCATTCTTATCTTATATACATAAAGTACACTTTTCATCCCATTAGCACATCAGGCATTTTGTTCTAGACCAATCGGCACTCACTGGGTGATATCCTCAACATCATGCCTGTCCTTTACTTCCCTGGGCATTTCCTGGTACCCATTTATGTATTGGTTTGTGTAGTGATGACTCATTTATATTAGTTATGTTTGACTTTCAACTTTGACCCATTCCCCAGAATCAAAAATGCATCCCATCCAGTTGGGCTGTACTGCAGCACAATTCTGTTTGCCACCCTAGCATGGATCGTCAAGTGCCTGGTGCTAAAGTACTTCCTGAAGCTTCTGCTCACCTACCACAATTGGATATATGAAGTACATGGTAAAATGACGTTGAAGACCAAGCTTTGGTTTGTAAGTGATTTTTAAATATCTTTTCCTTCCCGTCTCCTAATTTTACTGCTTTCGCTTTTTCTCCGTATTCACTGGTCAGTAGAAGTTCAAGTAACAACTGTTTAGGTAGAACAGCATAACAGTTAGTAACAATAAAGTGGGTTAATATGAGGATTGTCAGGAACAGAGAGTTAATTTTCACCCTTTTATGTAACTGAAATTACCCCATCCATGATGTATTTCTGTCTTTACTACCTGTAATTACCACTTTATTTAGGGCGGTGTAGAACAGAGGGTTTGTAAAGCAGAAAAAAAAACAGAAGTAATGATAATTACAAAGAAAACTGACACTCTGAAATGCAACATCAAAGTAAATGGGACAAACCTGAAGCAGGTTGATATGTTTTAGGACTTGGATACCCTTATAACATAAGGTGGAAGATGTATTAAAGAATTAAATGTAAAATATCTCAAGCAACGAAAGCATTTTACAAAATGAGGAAATGGGTTAATATGTTCCTGACAATCTTTCTTTATAATTGAGAAAAATCTTTCCTAACATATGAAAGTGAATCATGCATAGATTAATGAAAAATTATTTGCAAGGTGCGGAGATGTGGTTTTACAGATGAATGATGAGAAATACCCTGAAGAGATCAAAAGCGTAATGAAGATGTCTTGAAAGAAACAGATCATGAAGAGAACTGATTGCCCACATCAGAAGGATACAGTCTACATTCTTTGGTCATGTGATGAGAAGGAGAAAAATGGAGTACATCATGACAGTTGGAAAATTGGAGGGAAGGAGAGGCAGAGGGAGTTGGAGAGAAAAGTTGTTGGACAGTTTGACATCATGGCGTCAGAGTTTATTGAAAGTATATGAGACGGAAGGTTGTGGACAGACATGACTACAAATGCCACATGGTGTGGAATTGAAGGAGAAGGACAAATAACATTTAGAGCCTGATGTGCAAGTGTTATGCTAATGTGCATTAGTAACACATATGCCAGAGGTAAAAATGTTTGAGCGCACACATCAATATTCGCTCTGTGGTCGACCAAGGTGAGTATAAATACTTGGGTGACGTGAAGTTTGTGGGGGCAAGTTCTTCTCTGTGAATCTTTTGAAAATGGTGGCCATCACAAAGGTTGTTTACAGAATGTGAGATCCACATGAAGCTGGTGGGGAAATCCAGTGGCACTTTGATTCATTTGCTCTCAGTTAGTGAAATGGGCTGGACATTTGAGAAGTGTTATAGTCCCCATGCAGCACAATATTTTTTAATTCCTTTGGAGTGCATGGACTGTTTAGTTGAATTGGTGTCTCAAGACTGGGTGCACCTTTTGAAATGATGCTGCCATTTGGAACTGTCAGTGTCAGTGGTTATTGATTGATGACCACTTAATTATAGTAATGTATGTGTCCATAGTAAACCAGACTGACTGCACTAGCATAGATGACATTTGTTAGTACATTACAGTTTTGTTGGATAGTTTTAAACCTTGCATAATTATGGTGTTCCTGTTGTCTTCATTCTTGCTCTCTACTTAGTATGAGTGCTGTATGCATATATGTATCACACTGGTTGAACTGTAGACGAGTGTCTGCATGGCCCATGGAGATTACTGCAGGGACTGCCAGCGTTGATGTTATGAGGTATCAGGTTGATACCCAGAGTTGTTGTAACCAGGTAGCAGATGGAAGTCTGGATTCTCCACAAAAGTTTGTGCGTCTGCCAGGAGTTTCTTTGGTGATAGAGTTTCTTTAGCTGGAAACATCAGAGGCGGTTGTCATCAGGATAGGTGAACCTGCACGATTTGGTAAACTCGCCAGTAGCAGCCACCTGAGCAAGTGCTGCAGGAGTGTACTGTTTGTATTTTCAGTGTCCTGTATCTCCGCATGGAGTGAGGGACAAGTGACTTTGTAGAGTGATGTGCATTTATTTTATTATCATCTCTATTATGTAATGTGAATAACACTGACTTTGATGGTAAAGAGTTCGTCCAGTGTGTTATTTTATGGTTGAGCTGTAGCTGCTGTAATTAAAGACTGGACATTGTGAATTTGCTTACAAATAGGCAGCCTGTGTATCTACCAGGGTGCAGTGGGCAGAGCTTAAATCATATTCTGACAACCTGGCAAGTATGTAAGCTGGGACAGGCAGAATGACCTCTGTCAGGAGTTTTAGCCAGTGATCTTGTTGTGTCCTAGAATTGTTGACGCTTTAGCAGATTCAGATTTTATTTTTGCCCTACGCACGCACGCACGCACACACACACATACACACACACACACACACACACACACACACTCACACACCATGCAGAGGATTTAAACCTGGGTCTCCTGCATAAGGGCCTAGGGTTCTTAACAACACGGCTAGCCACTCCATAATCTGATTTAGCTTTTATTTGAATAATTGAACTGTCTTCTTATTCTGAACCACAGATGCTGATTCGATTGTATGGAGGCAGAAAACCTTTACTTATGAGTTACCAGGCCTCCCTGCCCAAGCTTCCAGTACCCAGCATTAAAGAATCAGTGGACAATGTAAGGATCTGGGATAGTCTTGTGTTGTTTGGCAGCTTGAAAACTATGGTTTTTTTTTTTCTAACTTTTACCAACCACTAAATTGAAATATTTTGCCTAAATCAATCTTCTTGGTAGGATGGAAAGAACAGTAGCAGATGACATGGTACTGGGAAAGAGTGGTGGGGGCTGACCAGCTCGAAGATGAGCACAACATATGAGACACCTTGGGAGGGAAAGTGCATGAGGCTGGAGAGCTGACGAGAGACCAAGTTAAACTCGGGTGGGCTGGGATGAGAGCAACATTATATAGAGAACCTGCTACATGATTTTGTAGCCTGCTATTAGGTATTCTTATTCTGCCTGTATTCTGAACAGTGGAGATGTGGTTTTGTAGATGAATGAAAAAATACTGGACACATAAAAAGTGTAATTAAAATGTATTGAAGGAAACTAATTCACGGAAAAGTACTGATTGCCCACATCAGATGGAGACAATTTACATTGTTTGTCATGTCATGAGAAGGAGAAAACTGGAGCACATTGTGATGGTGGGAAAGTTTGAGGGTAAACAAGGCAGTGGGAGGCTGAAAGAGAAAATGTTGCACAGTTTGACATCATGGCATGGAAGATCATCTGTGTAAGATTATTTTTACTGATTTAAAGTATGTGAGACAGAAGGTTGGGGATAGTCATGCCTACCATCACCACACGGCATAGACTATAAGAAGAAGAGTCTGCGGTTAATGTTTCGTTGGAACATAACCTCATACCTGGCTGTTTCATCCTTTGCAGTCTCATGCAGCTGACTCCATGTCACCCCACCCCCCCCCCGTCCCCCCCCCCCCCCCCCCCCCCCCCCTCCCCGTACACTATTTCTTTCTCTAGTTCTTTTCTCCAACAAGGTACTCGCTTACTCCTGTAATCAAAAGGGGCTAGTAAAGGTTTAGATGCTTAGCCATGTGGATGAGGAAAGCAGGAAAATACTTCTTTTTCTTCTTCTTGACCAAGTTCTTCTTTATGTTCCTTATTGCATCTGTGTTTATTAATTTTTTTATAACATATTTCCTAGTGCAACTGTATTAAATATTTTATAACATTTCCCTAATGCAGCAGTATTAAATAACTATTTTTGAGATGTTTCCTACTGCATCTGTATTAATAACTATTTTATGTAATACACCTTACAGTATTTGCACTCAGTAAAACATCTGATGTCCGAAGAAAACTACAAGGAAATGGAAAAACTTGCTGAAGACTTCCAGTCAGGGATTGGAAATAAGTTGCAGCGCTATCTCATCCTGAAATCATGGTGGGCCACTAATTATGTAAGGAGAATTGTTTTTGGAGACTGTTTGTTATGTTATATTTACATGATAGATATGGACAGTATATCAGCAGATTGAGTTCTTTATATAGGAATCCAGAATTAGTTTCCTTCTAGTCGGAGTGCATCTGCCTGAGAGAAAAGAAGGTTAAATTCTACATACAAATAAGCCAGATCTGTAGAAGGAATGTACACGCAAAACTCAATTTATGAAGCAAGACTAATGTCCAGAAGGGGACAAAAACCAGAACTTTCCGCTGGAGTTTGCAGCCGGTGATCGCAAAGAAGAAGAAGAATTTGTTTTTATTTAAAACAAAAAATAGAGGACATGGTTCCCACATTGGTGAATATGTTCCCAGATCTATATTTTTTAGAGATCAGTTGGCGCTTGATGGATGCTGTAGTCATCATCACACTGGTGACCTTTACTTTCCTGGGATATTTCCTCCTACCCAGTTAGGCTGGATTCATTAACCTTGCAGTTATCTGTTAATCGGGGAATTATATCCATCAACCTGAGAGTTATCCATCAACCTGGAAATTATCTGTCAACCCGGAAGTTATCCGTCAACCTGATAATTATATCCCACAACCTGGGAGTTATCTGTCAACCTGGCAATTGTATCTATCAATCTGGGAAGTTCTCCATCAACCTAGGAATTAAACGACTTAAGTGTTATCCATCAACCTGGGGGTTTTCCCATCAACCCAAAAGTTATCCATCAACCTGAGAGTTATTAATCAACCTGAGAGTTATCCATCAACCTGAGAGCTATCCATCAACCTGAGAGTTATCCATCAACCTGAGAGTTATCCTTCAACCTGAAAGTTATCCATCAACCTGAGAGTTAACCTTCAACCTGAAAGTTATCCATCAACCTGAGAGTTAACCTTCAACCTGAAAGTTATCCATCAACCTGAGAGTTATCCATCAACCTGAGAGTTATCCATCAACCTGAGAGTTATCCATCAACCTGAGAGTTATCCTTCAATCTCGGAGTCATTTGTTATCATGGGAACTATGGTCATTATTTAAAGATAAGCCTGCATGCAAATTTGAACTGAAGATATTTGGGCTTGCAGGCAGTTGTCTAACTCTGTGTCTTCTATATTTCTTTGTAGTTATTTAAAACGCACTTATCTTTTTAATGTTCTTCCTTTCATATCCTATTGGAATGCAGGTCCTTAACTCATGTGATTTCCACTAGCATTATTAGTTTGTGTGTGGACAGGTGTCAATTTATACATTCAAACATTAATTGGTCACCACTTTCTTGTATCTTAAATCAACAGGTGTACATACATCCATTTGTACATTGAAACATTTGATCACCACTTTCTTGTGTCTGTAACCAACAGATGTACAGATACCCATTTATACATTGAAAAATTTGATCATCACTTTCTTGTTTCTTAAACCAAAAAGTGTACATATATCCACTTAGTTATCTTTTCTTGTATCTTAAACCAACAGGAGTTCAGATATCCATTTATGCTTTACCAATTTGGTCATCACTTTCTTTATCCAAAACCAAATGGTTTAAACAGACTTGCAAAGAATTGAACACAAAAGAAACACAACACCCATTCATTATTATTACCAGAAATCAAATTAGTTATCAAATGGAAATACATATAATTGTGGTGAGTGAATCTGCAAGACCACATCAGAAAACAGTTTATAAAAATTTTCTGTCTAAGAACAGGACACTGCAGGCTCAACTACCACATGCATAAAATAAAAACTTTACTGACCCCTGTCAGACAGCCCCACAAAAACCTGAGCACATTCTGCAGGCCTGCCCACTATACCTACACCTAAGAAGAGAAACAAGGTCTCAAAAGCAAAGTGTGCTGAGTAAGCTGTTGGGAATCATGAAGGACCTGCAACAGACATACAGATCCATTGAGGCAGCTCTCCTGGCAGTCTGACTTTAGCATTAAAAAAACCAAATGCAGACGAGAAAAAGAAGAAGAATCCCACTGGTGTACGGAAATGCATTTGTAAATTTAATATTTTGTATCACTTTCTTGTGTCCTAAACCAACAGGTGTCCGATTGGTGGGAGCAGTATGTGTATCTCAGAGGCCGGTCACCAATTATGGTCAACAGCAACTACTATGGAGTGGTCAGTATATTTTGATTGCAGCTCTTCAGCATACTTTCGCCCATTGAGTTCTGGTACCTCATTTGGGGAGAAAAAAGAGAACCCCACCCCCAGAATAAACCAGACAAACGATACTATAATATCCTTTAAAGACAATAATAATAAACCACAAAAACAGTAATCTAAATCTCAGAATGTTGTTGGCACCTCTACATCTTTCCAGAAGATAATGTTATCTTGTGCTATAGGAAGATGTGGGAATCACAGACCTTGGTGATGGCAAGTGTGACTAGTAAGATTCTTAGGTTAGGGAATGTCCTCCGCAGTTAGTTAGAACATGAGATTTCAGGATCATTGTCGCCATCAGCTCTAATCTCAGACAAAAATGATAAGAAAAAATCAGGCTGTAGTAACCTAAATGCCTGGTTGAAACTCCACTAGGATTTATAAACCTATTTTTTGTACTGTTGACAAGGATGGAGATACAGATAGAGAATTTAATAATACAAAAGGCAAGAAGAGCCATTATAGCACATGGAAGTCAAAATAATTTATCCCTGTGTGGCTAGGCTCCAGTTTCTGGGGGTAAAAGTGTAGTCCCACTGCCCCTTCTCCTAACAAGCATACTGCAAAAGGGGTTTTAATAAGGTGTGTTTACTTTGAAGTAGGTGTCTACCTGAGGAACCCACATTCTGCATCCAATAAACCAGATCTGTAAAACAGATGTGTATGCAAAACTCACATTCGGAAATAAGACTAAAGTCCAGAAGGGGACTAACAACTAGAACGTAAAGGAAACCTGTTACTAAGCATAGAATATATAACTCTTATGTCAAATCAGTACTGCTGTATGGAACAACAACATGAGAATTTGTTTCCACTGTTTAAGAATCATTGGTGTAAGGTCCTAGCCTCATATTTGTGTAGATGAGTTGGAACTCAGTAGGTGCCTTTACTTTACAGAATATCTATGGACGCAAGTTTTAGGCTGTTTTGCTTGAACCCTTTTGAGGTTGGGATAACCTCGGAGGTCAGGTCATTGTTTAAAGAATCTCCTTCTTAGGAAAGATACAAACATATAATCACTAAGCCATCAGTCAGGCAAGCTAGTAATATAAACGCTTTAGCCCCATAAAAATCTTTCAAAAATCTTTTCAAAATTTTATTAAAAATGATCATGTTTTTATAAATTTCTGAAACTGAACCCTAAGAAACAAGAGGAAATGAAGATGAAGTAGAAGAAATTCTGAGTCATGGTAAGTTTTTATAAAAATCCACAATTTTTCCTCATGAAGGGAAGTAATTACAGAATGCAGACAGAACAAAGAAATAACTGCTTTCTTCCCCTTGATCATGAAAATGTTTGTTCTGTTGATAGTCTTTAAGTTTTTTTTTTTAATGTCACAATAATATAAAATAAAATCATACCTACATAGTATTCATTTTGCGGCTCTCCTTTCAACTACGGCCGGTAGACAACAGTGGACGGCCGGTTAGTTGGAGTTCTGTTCCCTTGCTGCAGTGCAATTACGGAGTGGAAAGGAGGGAACGAAACAAAACAAATGACATAATTACTGTGTGTTGGCGATAGACAGCGTGCACTGCCCTGCAATAATCATACGGTTACGGTTTGGGTTAGGCTTAGGGTTAGGGGTAGGGTGTGGGTTAGGTTTAGGGTTAGGGTGTGGGTTAGGGTTACGGTTAGTGTCGCCGCATCTTGTCTTCGCACAAACTCATAGTAGCAACCCAAACCCTAACCCTAACCCTACACCTAACCCAAACCCTACCCCTAACCCTAACACAAACCCTAACCGTATGATGACAGTAGGGCACTGCACGCTGTCTATTGCCAACACACAGTAATTATGTCACTTGTTTCATTCCCTCTATTCCACACCGTAATGCATCGCAAGAAGCGGTAAGTAAACGTGGTCACTAATGTGAGTCGCAGCGCGGGGTCTGCCAGGCATGTCGACCTCACTGTGTTTTCTGATTCGTGCCTTCTCCATTCCGTAATTGCACTTCAGCCAGGGGACAGAACTCCGACTAACCGGCTGTCTACTGTTGTCTACCGGCCGTAGTTAAAAGGAGAGCCCATTGTGCAGTTGCAACTAGTACCAAAGCTGTTTATTAGGCATAGTGGTCACTACCCAAAGATGTAATAAAACTGTAAAAGTCAGAAGAACTGGCTCTCTCACGGTGACAGAGTTAACTCTTTCAGTACCAGAAGCTTTCATGGGAGATACTTGAAGTCATTTTAAAATAATAATTACATTAAAAGTGGTAATATCCACATCAGTAGTGTCCATTTGTGGTAACCAGATCATTTTTAGAATGTTGTGACCAAAAGATTGGGGGGAAAAAGTAACAGAGTACATTAGGTTTTGCAGTGAAATAGAGTTAGAGCCATTCATGCATGATGTGTTGCTTGGGACTGAAAGAGTTCAGCAGCTTCCAAAAGTCTTAATAAACTGCTGAAAACCATGCTGGAAGAATGGTTGAAAGATGAAGCTGTAAGATGAAAACATTGAAGGAAATGGATTAATTAGAGCTTCCTGTAAAATCTTAGAAAGAGGATCATTGCAGCACAGTGGCTAATGTGTTTGCCTGCTGGCCAGGCTGTCATAGGTTTAAATCCCAGTCTAAGCAGGTTTTCAAATTATAACTGGGCTCCCAGCTAAGAGCCCACTCTTAAATAGTTGGCAGAACATGTCGTTGGAAGTCAAGGCAGTTGGCGTTATTCAGATCACAGCCATATTCAAGTGCTGATTGGTGTGTGAAAATGTAGTATATGCTGAATTTCTTTCATGACATAGAAATGGGTGCTTTAATTTTTATTTTTGAAAGAGTACCATTACTACCAACCTTTGTTGTGATGATGTTAACTTATCTAAACTAATCATTGATTGTCATGTCTGTTTATATAAACTTAATCATTGATTATTATGTCTTTTTTTTTTAAAACCTAACCGTTGATTTTCAAGCATCTTTTTATAAAAACCTAATCATTGCTTATCAAGTCTGTTTATAAAAACCTAATCGTTGTTTATCATGTCATTTTATAAAAACCTAATCATTGCTTATGATGTCTGTAAAAACCACTACATATGTTAATTTGTATCTCTCACTTTGACTAGGATGCCCTGCTGGTATCTCATTCAACAGTCCAGGTGGCTCGGGCTGCCAACCTAATATACGCCATGCTCATGTACAGGAGAGAATTAGACAGGGAGGAACTCAGTCCCGTAAGTTGTTTACTAATTAGTAGTACACAGTTGGGAATTTCCTAACTAGTTTGTTAATGTGATGATATGAATTAGATAAAGAAGAGTATCTTCTGCAATTTCTTATTTTTGTTTGTATACTGATATGAATTTGCCAGTAAATGAATGAAGAATTGGTTAAAGAAAGAAAGACTTTGAGGCACACTGTGATGAGAGCAAGGTTCTGTTAAGAGCCTGCTGATTGATGAAGAATGGTGTGAATTAGAGAAGAGTAGTTCATTAACTCTTTCTGTCAAAAACAAAACACATTTTGTAATTTGGCACTGTCTGTGTATATTAAACAACAAAAAGTATGTTACTATACATGTTATGTTAGATTTGAATGTACTAAAGAAAAAATGTGGCTAGATATTTAAAGATGTAGCAGACTAGATGTTGTGTCAGGAAAGTTATGTCCCCCCCCCCCTCCCCCCCCCCCCAAAAAAAAAACCCCACACACACTTTGAACTTCCTAGAGCATCAGCTGCTTAATATTTTGAGACTTAAAGAGATAAGCATTTGGCACAGTAAAGTCATTCACTAAGAAACCGTAAACCGGCAGTGCTGCATTTAGCAGTCCCTGACAAGCCTAAATAATCGCATCACCTCTTTTTGCAAATGTGCAGTGTTTAGGATGGTCAGATATGAGTATACTTACTAAAAAATAGTGTGGGGCGGGAAAGGGGGGAGGGATATATTTTGAAATAATGCCTTTTTTATTTAACCATGATGACATCATAATTTTGTTACCTTTAGTAATTTGGGTCACTGTATGGGTCATTGAATGCATTTTTGTTTGTTTAAGGCTAGAGAGAAATAAATCGTTTAATTCTTCATTCAGTTTGAGTTTTTTAGGGACCCATGTTTTTTAAGTTTGGGCGGAGGGAAGGGGGGGGGATTGTTCTCAGGTTCCGTGTTTTTTTCTCCAAAGGGTTTCTATGCCAGAAGGGTTAAGTTCTGATTAATTGATTTGATTTGATTCAAGAACCGACATCACAGCACTCGGTGCATTCCCATAAGCGCTCTGTCTCCATCTTCAGCAGCCAGCGAAGAGTTCCGATATTAATGGTGCCAGTAGCATCCGTCTTGCCTTTCCTCTGAGCCTCGAGCATCTGCCAGAACCTCTCATCGCTCCCAACTGCATCAATCTCACCAGACTGGTGATCCATCTGCTCAGCCTGCCAGTCACCTTATTTTGTGTGTGTGTGTTTTTTTTAAAAAGAGTAAGCGCTGAAAAAAGAAGAACTGTGGTAACATGAAGAAGAGGAAGAAGATCCTTCCTTGCTATGCTTATTTTAATAAATGTATGTTCCTTCTCAGATTCTCATCAATAAGATTGTTCCACTTTGCTCTGCTCAGTATGAGCGCCAGTTCAACACAACACGGATTCCAGGAATTGAAACAGGTTAGTCCCTGAGGACAACTGTCTGATTTCATTTGATTTTCATGGGAATATGATTCTCTATGTCCAGTTTGAAAGATTGTTTTGTGTTGGTTTATGTTTGTGAGCACTATGCATTGTTATATTTGTAGAAGATTGACACATTGTATTGTTACATTTGTAGAAAGTTGACACATTGTAATGTTACATTTGTAGAAGATTGGCTGCATATTGTATTGTTACATTTGTAGAAAGTTGACACATTGTAATGTTACATTTGTAGAAGATTGGCTGCATATTGTATTGTTATATTTGTAGAGGATTGATACATTGAAATATTATATTTGTAGAAGTTAACACATTGTAATGTTACATTTGTAGAAGATTGGCTGCATATTGTATTGTTTTATTTGTAGAGGATTGACACATTGTAATATCATATTTGTAGAAGATTGACACATAGTAATGTTAATATTTGTAGAAGATTGACACATTGTAATATTATATTTGTAGAAGATTGACACATTGTAATATTATATTTGTAGAAGATTAACACATTGTAATATTACATTTGTAGAAGATTGTTCACAGATCATTCCATGTTGTGTTGGAAAGTTTATCTGTATGTTTCCTATTGTTCACAGATCATTCCATTTGTGTTGGAAAGTTTATATGTATGTTCCCTTTTGTTCACAGATAATTTTATGTATGTGCACCAGAGTTACCCATATGTTCATTTTCTTTAAAACAACAGATCATCTACTTCATCTAAAAGACAGCAATCACATCACAGTTCATCACAAGGGCCGCTACTTCAAAGTCTACATTAGACACAAGGGCAAACTACTCAAGCCTTGTGAGATAGAAATGTGAGCAGCAAAATATTTATTGACTCAACATTTAAGTATTAAGTGCTTGTTTATTCTAAGTGCTTTTTGAATTGTTTGTCATTGCAACATAGTACCGCTGTGGACATAGTAGTTTGTTACTGGGTTTCTCTCTCTCTGTGTCTCTCTGACTCTGTCTCTCACGCATGCGCACTCACACCCACACATGCACACACGTGTGTGCACGCACACGCACACACACACAATTCTTGACACCAGTCATCTTACTCATAAGCCTGTTAGAAACCTCAGGCAATCTGACTACAGATTTTTGGGGCATCTTTTCATCTTTCCAGATGATGGTGTTGTATTAGCTGCAGGAGTGACCAGAAGAGATCAAATTGGTAATGACCTCATAAGAGGAAATGTTTGTTCACATATACAGATGGCAATTCAAATAGCTTGGCCACTTTTGCCTTTTGATGCAATGCCATACACCAAAAGAGGAGAAGCACAAAGCAGACCAAGAACAAGATGGGAACATAGTATTTGAGAAACTCTACAGCACAATGTGTCTGTGGTCGAGGCAACCAGAATAGCAAGAAGCAGAACCTTATTATCTCCATCGACACCCAGCGCAGTAAAAGAGGTCAGGAAATAGAAGTGTTGTATTGTGCTATAGGGAGACATGGGAAGCACAGCCCATGGCGATGGTGAATGTGACCAGCAGGACCACCTGGCATTTTGTTTTGTTGATGTTCATTTGTCAAAGTTTTGCATACAGTGCTCTTTTGTTTAGATGTTGCATACTTTGATGTTCTTTTGTTTGAGTGTTTTGTTTCCTCTTTGTTGTTGTTCTTGTGATTAACTGTTTAGGGCCACACATATTGATGTACAGTGTTCTTCTTATTCTTCTTCTTCTTTCTTTCCTTGAAATAGATTATCTATATCTGCAGTGTTGCCTGTAATATGAACTTTAGTGTCTGTTGTAATTCAGTCAGCGATCCGTAAAGTTTGGCTTGTATTGGTTTTTTCTTGGCTAAACGTTTTGTCTTGATATGTTGTATTTGGACAGTCTTGGAGGACCTGATCTGTTGTCTCATATGCTAATCCACATGTACACATGGCTGATTCACCTGATTTGCAAATGTTGTTCTTTTGTATGTTTAATATAGCATGTGTTCTTATTTTGAGTGCCTAATTTTGAGTATGCAGAGACTTATGTTTTAAATATTTGATTTTGAATACACTTTTTTTTTCAGAATGCTGCAGAAGATTGTTGATGATGAGAGCGTCCCAGCTGAGGGTGAGGAGCACCTGGCAGCACTTACGGCAGGTGAGAGGATCCCTTGGGCCAAGGCTAGGAAGGAGTTCTTCAGTAAAGGCAAAAATAAGGCTTCCCTGGATGCTATTGAGAAGGTTAGATTTCTCTCTAAGTGTTAATGTTTCTGTCGTTTGGTCTTCCTTCCCAGATGTTCTGCTGTAGAAGGTCATATAAAGAGTTTAGTTTAGTCTAATGGCATAACTACTCCATTCTCTGTCTTTCAGTGTATTTCAGACACAGACTTGTTTCAACATATCTCTAATGCTGGATTCATCAATCAGTCCCTTCTTCTAGAGCCAGAATTAATGTAGCTGGGTTGTGTGCAATAAATATCTGGTTGTGTAGATGCTTTTATATATGTAAAATAATGCTTTGTTTGTTCAAATATTTCTGCTTAGAAACAATATTTTATATATCTGCACAAATGTTCAGTGTGTCAGTGGATGACTAAATTTACTAGAGACAACATTTGTGTGTGTGTGTGTGTGTGTGTGTGTGTGTGTGCTCGTGTGCACACCACGGAGAGGAGTGTGTATATGTGTGTGTAGGGAAAAAAAAGGGGGGGGGGTGGTGGGGTATTTAAATGTTTTTATTTTTTGAGAAATTCCTACATTATTTTCTGCTCCAGTGGTTACTGGGTCACAGGGTCAACTAAATGTCAGGCTATAATTAGTTTGAAGCTCCAGGAGATTTAAGCCAGTTGATTTTATGCTTCATTAATTTGTTATTATTGTTGTTGATTACTCTCTTTACCTGTGTATAGTATTTGTGTTTTGGATGATACATTTATTTTGTACAACATTTTTTTATGTGACATATAAAATAATTGTTCTTCTAAGGATTTGTCTTCAGAATTTCCAAAAGATTGAAATTATGTGAGCTTGGCTTTGTTTATCTCTATTTCACTGGGGTGGAAGGGTGAATGATTATCTGTTGTTATTTTCAGGCTGCCTTCTGTGTAAGCCTGGACACAGAGCCTCAGATGTATGATCCTGTAAGTCCTGTCGTGATTTACAAACATTAGCTTGCTGTGTTTATCATTGGATGCCATTCCCCCCTGTGGGTTCTGTGCCCCATTTTGGGAGGAGAAAAAAGAACAGATCCAGTGTCCCTCTAACAAGCATATAGTAAAATGTTACTGATTGTTTTTCCTTCGAAGTCAGAGTGCTTCTGCCTGAGAGGCAAGGAACCAGCAGTCTACATACAAATAATTCAGATTAGTAAAAAATAAGATATGCATGCAAAACTCCAGTTCTGAAACAAGACCAAGGTCCAAAAGAGAACAGACAAACAGAATCTGCCCTAGTTTACATCTGGTGAATGCGAAGAAGAGGAGGTTATAATTTAGTCAAGGTTTCAGGTTCACTGCAGATGGATCACCCCATATTTCTTGGTTCTGTGCAAGTGGAAATCACAAAAATGAATCTCACTTTCCCATGTAAAAACCAGTGAACAAACTATTGGGCCTATCAAATTCCAGAAACATACACATGCAGTAATTGCATAAGCAGTTACTAGAAGTGCCAACACCTGCAGTCACGACCAGAATTGCAATTTCATATTGATGGAAAAGGTCAGTCATGACAAGTTGGCCATACACAGTATTAATGGATAAGGCACTTAGCCAGCCTGAATACTAAATGGCTACAAGCTGTTTTGCGAATATTGTTACACAGACTGCTTTAGGCATAGGCGAAAGGCATTCCACATGAAATACACAGTTCACAGTGTTGCACCAAGCACTTAACTTGGTAATTTAGGTCACAAACCAATGAATTCCAGTCAATATGTAGAAACTGCATTAACACACTGTGACCAGAAGCAATAAACATTTCATGGCTTTAACGGTCTGCCCTCCTCTCCACAACATTGGATGAAAGAATTATTTAGAACAATTATAAATATTATGTTCATCATCATCATGTTGCAGGTCTTCTGCAGAATGTCAATCTCATCACTGTCTGCCTGAAAAAAAAAACTTGTTCTCTTGCCAGCCCTCCCACCTTATGTACTTTCATACTCAAGGAGTCACTTATATCCTGTGCTGATTTTCGTGTTGGTTGGCACCTGCCCCTCCTTCCTAGTACTATGCCTTCTGCTGTTATTTTTTCCAGTCCATCATGGTGCTTGATGTGACCAAAATATTTCAGCTTCCAAGACAAGATGCTGTTTATTAACCAATCTTCCTTGATGTTTAGATGTCAGTATTTTGTCTCTTCTTTGTCCATGGTATTCGTTGTCAGTGGTAATTCTTAAAAGGCTGTCACAAGTTTGCCATACGTCCATCTTATGTCCATGCTAAGTATGTAACATTTGACGTAAAGAAGGAATTGAAATTATACTTCTACTAATAATGTTACTTTTTGCAGAATGACCCATCAAAGCTTGACCGCTATGGGAAGGCGATGCTGCATGGCAAGGGACATGACCGATGGTTTGACAAGTCCTTTACCTTCGTTGTTTGCTCAAACGGAATGGTGAGTTATTTATCATCATCAAAGAAGAGTTTTTGTTTTATTCGTAATCTTTCTGTTCTCCCAAACTCTTTTAAATTGACAAGGACTTATAACCTGTAACTGTTGCCTCTTGATTTGTTTCTGAGACCAATTACAGCCAGGGATGTACTTCGTCCTCTCCATAGCACAAAGCCTGGGTAGTATTGTAGAGAACATATGTTGCCCAACATCATGATCCCTTCCTCAACCTGCCTTGTTTACTACAAAGGAAGGGTATTACCAGTATGTTTGGAACAAAGCAGACTGCAAAAGCTGCCTGATCAGAAGAGCAATGCTTTATCTGTCCGCCTGTCAGAGCTTCCCTCTTAGACCAGCTGCCAGCCATAGCTAAGGGCCTTGTCTGCCCTGCTATAACACAAGATTTTTAGGTGGCATTTCCTCTTCCTAAAATAAGGCTAAATCCTCCCCCTACATTCATACAGTAGCTCAGTCATATATGACCAAAACCTGCCTAAACACAGTTTCTCATATTATCATTATTTGCCCTAACAACACTTCTTATATATTTATCAAAGTGTTCTCCTGTGTCTCGCTTATCATTATTTGCCCAAACAACACTTCTTATAAATTTATCGCATTTTATCTGGTGTCTCGCTTACCATTATTTGCCCAAACAACACTTCTTATAAATTTATCGCAGTGTTATCTGGTGTCTTTCTTATCATTATTTGCGCAAAAAACACTGTCTTATATACTTTCAGCAGTGTTCTCTAGTGTGTCTCTTATTATTTGCATGTTGAATTAGGAATCAAGATTACAGCACTCGGGACACTTCCGTAAGCACCCAGTCCCCATCTTTCTTTAGCAGCAAGTGAAGAGTTCTAGTTTGATGGTACAAGTAACTGATTATACATACATCTCGCCTTTCCCTTGAGTGTTGAGCGTCGGCCAGATCACCTTTAACTTCCTGCAGCGCCATTCTCCTCAGACCAAAATGATTTATTTGTGCCTCCGCACTGTTCACTGGCGCAGACAACATTGTCTTATATAGTTGTTTATAAAGGACGGCTTTAGACATTGAGTATGTGGTGTAAGTATCATATTTAAAAAAAAATAAACCAATAGCACTTTCTGAGTGAAGTTGTCAGTTTTCATGCTAGCTGCTTTTACTTTCCAAAACACTTTCTGGTATCCATTTTATGTTAGGTTGACCTGACCGATTACTTGAAAAAAACATCAGCGTCTGTCACTCTCCGTCCCCCCACCTGAGTGAACAGTGTGGAAGGAAAAATAGATCATAGGATTAGTTTCATTTTTGTACCAGGACATGTGGGGCTACAAGGAAATGAGCAAGCTGATAGACTTGCAGGTAAGGCTGCTGTGAAAGCCGGACAAGCCATGGACCAGGCTGATATACTGAAGGCTCTAAGAGAGTTAAGACGTTTGCATGAACCAACTGAGAACTGTGAATCTGCAACCATGGTCAGATTGCAAGAACAACATGTTAAACTGGGTGTCGCCAAACAAGAACACTACGCAGGTAGTCAAAGAAGAAGAATAAACCAACACAGAATTGGTGTCGTTAGCCGCTACGCGCTGCAGGATTTACTGAGGAGGGAATCCGAGCACTTATGGACTGAGTGGTTCAACGTGCAGTGAGGATAATCTGTCGACTAACTAACTATAGATCATCACAGTCAAGACAGAATGGAGTGACCAGGGAATGTGGCAACACCTAAAGAAAAGACAAGGCGTACTACAGACTGCTGCTGCTACCATAGGACTTGCACTGACTGCTGAAGATAATGACAGAGCACTTATGGGAATGTACTGGGTGCTGATGCCTGTTGTTAATTCGGTTCTAACTCAGCTAAACACATTGGTGCATATTATCATGTATTTGATTTGTTAATATATTGGTAGTTGGACCCTGCTGGTAAAGTATTTTGCAGTGGCACCGTTTAAGAGCTGATGGTCTAATGGGAAATATGTCAGACACCTGGGATGGTAACAGTATTCCTGAAAGGTCATGCACTTATTGAAATGTTTTTCCTTGTGTGAGCAGGTCTTTCTAGTCACACCTGCTGTCACCTTAGGCTATGATTTCCCCCCTGCTTCCTTGTTGCACACTGGAACACTTATCGTCTAGAAATACAGAAAGGTGCCAACCAGTATTAGACTTGTTGAGTTAGAAGACTTATTGAGTCAGAAGACTTGTTGCGCCAGAGTCAGACATTGTATATGTATGTCATGTATCTCAACTCTAGTAGACTTGAGTGTATCTGTACCTCTACCTGTTTCTGCTGTTTTCATCTCATTTCCATGCCTGTTTGAATGTTTTCAGATTGGCTTTAACGCTGAGCACTCGTGGTAAGTTTGACTTTTTTTTGGAGTTGTAAATCAGTTTGCAAGGAAAAATATAAAAGAGATAATTTATAAGGTTTTAACTTGCATAGATCATTCACTAGGTTTGTGTTGATTAGAAAAAAGTTTGTTTAGCTATCAAACTTCATCATCATCATCATCAAGGTCATCCTGTTGTGTCATTTTACATCACATATGGCTTGAAGTTTATTCATCCATTCCATTGTCCATCATTATACCCATCAGATAGTGTTGGTAGTGAAAGATGGCCATTTTCTAGCAGTCTTGACATTAACAGAAAGGGAAAAATGGCAAAGAAAAGAACTGGTCAGCCAATTTCATAATTCTGTGTCTTATTGTAAGTGAAAGCCTGCCACTCTACAGCATTTCCTTTCATTGCGTAATCTTTGTCTGTTGTCATTCTGGCAGTGAAAACACCATTTGCTATAATTATTTTTTTTTTCATATACATAACTTCCTAACTGTAAAAAATAGCTCAAGCAGACCTGTTTTGCCTCACAAAGTTGCCTCAAAAATCCACCTGTAGTGCACTACAGGTTTTTTTGTAACCATTTTGTGGTGCCTCGAACTGTTATATGGCAATACGGTTGAATGGGGTTTAGGGATTTGCATGTTTGATTCTCATCCTTGAAATGTTAATCCTTCAGACTAATCTGGGTCGAAAATTGGGGGGGGGGGGGGGGGGGGTCGTTGCCTGTTTAGTTAAAATTTTTACAAAATAAGATTAACTTACAGTGCCAGGAAATAAAGACAAAAAAAAAAAAAATGAAGATCATTGTTTGGAAAAGCTGGAGAGAACATGGGGTGTGTTGAAAGCGATAACTGATAACTTGGTGTAGTTAGTTGAGAGTATGTGTTTCCTTCGGCGATAAAATGCAGAAGAAGAAGTAGAAAGATTGTGTACTCAGCCTAATCTGTGGGTCAGGATTAGATGTCTAGCATTCCCTTAATCAGGATGCAAAACTAAGAGGATTCATATGCAAATTGAACCCAATACAACCCCTCAGCAAGACAGAAAAAGGCTAGTTAAATAGGCTGCAGCACAGACAGTTTTCAAATGTGAAAAACCATACATAATATATATATAAATTCATCATTGTGTGTTTGTGCCACTGTATGTCACAAATGGCTTGCAGTCTATTCCTCTGAGGTTTGGCATCCACCTTGAGTGCTGGAGATCCCAAGTTCAAACCCAGGTGAAGGCTGATTTTTTTCACTCGGACTTCTAGTAATTTTTCCTGGTCTCTGGGTAGTAAGACTGGACGCCCATGTGTACACTTGTGCACATAAAAAAAATACCTTGGCAGTTGGAATTCGAAAAGAGTAGCCTAACGGCACTGCCTGGCAAAATTTGGAGTTAAAATCTACCCAAAAAAGTATTTCAGGATCCTCGCTCATGCACTGCGCAGAGATTCTTCAGACAGGCTTGAGTTAGAAGTAGAACGGATCACTTATGGGTTTGCACCCAAATGCCATAATGTTGATCCGTCGACTAAACTAAACTAAGGCTCTATTCCATTCTCTTATGTGCAGTTAGTTTAATATCATGGATGGAATTCACTTCAGCAGCTTAAGCCTCTCTCATAGCGTTCATCTTAGGGTTTCTTTGGGGCATCCTTGCCTTTATTCCCTTCTGTAATGCCTGTTTAGTGATTGTGTGCTGGTTTATTCTCAGGATCTTGTAACTGCTGATACTAGTTGTTGCCCAACCATTTCTATCATTTCTCCACTCCTTTTGAATTTGTTCTGTTTTGTCTGCATCATTTTCCTCAAACATTTGTTTTTGAATGCATTTATCTTGGTTTTAAAACTCTACAATTTAGAGTTCCATATTTTGTTCAAGCTATTAAAAGTTGCTGATACCTTGCTAATTCATGTTGTAATTTCTTTCCTTGTATTTTGTTCACTGTCAAAATTACTACCTAATTAAGTAAATTAATACATTACTTTAATTACAATTTTCTCTAACAGATGTAATATTTAAAAACAAAATGTCTAATTCTGGAGTATACACAGTTGAATCTTTGACAGTGTTATGGGTTTTCCCTGTGTGATGTTTTTTTTTTCTCAAAGAGAATGAAGCACTTTTGGAGATATCTATATGCAGTTAAAAAAAAAATCCTGTACCAAGCAGATCAGATTCGCCAGTTTGTGTGTACAAAATAATATGGTCTTTTTTCATGGCAGATAAATGATTAACGTAGCCCTCTTTCTGGGGGACACTTTCCTTCTTTCAGGGCGGACGCACCGATCATGGCCCACTTTTGGGAGATTGTTGTCACCCAGGATATGTTAACTTTAGGGTACTATTTTATTGCTGGCTACTCAGCTCGGCAGTTTGATTACATCTTGTGTTCTGTCTTCATTTTATTTTATTTGGGCTTTCATTGTTGACTTTTGTTTTGCATGTGAAAGTGTGGCCTGTGAGGCTCTGATTTTAACCTCTTGACTTCTTATAACAGCTGATGAAGCTTCAGGAAGTTTTTGTTTTTAATTAGTATTTAACTTTTTTATAAAGAGTAATACAGATTTTTTTTATGCAGAATAGGACAATTTTTATATTATTGGTGCATCGAGCACATGGTTCTATACATAAAATGACTTTACAAAGTGTCTGTTTAACATAAAGTAACATCCATTCATCATCATCAGGTGCCTTGCTGACTGGTGTGGGCTATAATGCCTCTCCAAAATCCACGATCTTCGGCAGCATGTATCATTTCGTGTGCTGACACACCTCCATGCCCTGCAACAAGACTGTCAAGAATCTTCTCTCGTTGTCTTCATCTATCCCTCTTTCCACAAGTCTTTCCAGTGCTCACAACATGTTCCATTTTCCCTCTTCTTATAACACGGCTGAAAAATGATGACTGTCTCCTTCTGATGACTGTTATAAGTTGTCTTTGGGCTCCCACCTCTTTCGAAACCTCTTGGTTGCTCTTTTTGGCTGTCCAAGGTATTATAGCTTTACATAGAAAAAAAAAAACACAAGTTGTATAGTTTCATGATATATTGTGTACCATCATTGTGAAAGCGTAATAGTAGGCAGAATAGTATGCATTAAACAAAAGTATTAAATAGTGCAAACTGTATTTGACAAGAAAACAAATATTTTTCTTCAAGTTAAACAGACACTTTATAAAGTCATTTTATGTTGGGTATAGCACCATGTGCTGGATGCACCAATAATATAAAAAGGATCCTTTTGTGCACACAAATAAATATCTGTATTGCTTCATTCTTAAAAATTAGACTTGTCAAATGTTATGTTTACATCACTATATGTGAGATTATTAACGTACATTTAAGAGTAGTACGAAGAAACTCTAGAAGTAGAGTTGCACTGTACAAACACAGTTTTGTCAAAGTGTAACATAAAGCGTATGGACTATGTATTCCATCCTTAATTAAGTAAATCCACGTCTTTTGTTTGTTTATTGGAAGTCAAGGGGTCAACTCTTGAAGGACAGAAGGATATGGTTCATGATGGAATAATTGTATTTCTAGTTTACAGTTAAAAGTTTTTTATGAGTTTATTACTTTACTGATATTATATTATAATTGGTAATACTGAAGATTTAAAAAGTTACAGCCATGACACAATGGTAAACGAATTGTCAGAGGTTATTCCATCATGATTGTTCATAAATATTGGTGCCAAAAAATTACCTCTGTTCTTTAAGAGTTAAATGAGCATTACTAATCCAGAGCAGTTGGGCCTTTTAACTCTTTCAGTCTTGAGCAGCATATTTAATGCTCGCCTCCCTAAATCTCAGCCACTGTGTAATGTGTTCTGAAACTGATTTACATTTGGTAAGAGCCTACTACAAAATTCTGGTTTTCCCCAGTGGCCAATTTGGCTTTATATTTTTTTTAAGGTGAATTAATGCATTTAAGGGACGTCTTTGTGGCTATTTCTCTCATTGCATATCTTCTATAGGACACTCCTCCCCTCTCTTTCCCTACACCCCCCTCCCCATCCCAAGACTGAAAGTGTTGAAATAAGATTTAAACCAAGCATGCAATATTGATGTTAGATTCACTCAGAAGTTAGCTTGCATGTTGTAATCACTGTAACATCACTGCAGGAGAGGGCAAAATGAGCACAATTCAATTACAAATCTTGGCAGCACACACAAGGTTGTCACACAGATAATAAGCAAACTTGTGATGAAAGTCTTTATCAACAAACAAAATATTAGCTACAGAAATAATATAAAATAATCACACAGAAATGTCATCCACATGAAAAACATTTCTGTTCAGGAAACAAAAATGTAAATATTTATGTTTTTTATCTACCTGTTTGTCTGGCATATACTTATTTGTCTATTATCTACTTTTATCACTTACCGACTCTTTTATCTCCATGACATTTGCCTCACTCTGAAAGTCATGTGGTCTGTTTTATGGATGCATCATCTGGTTCATGGTTGCAGTTTTTGCAGAGACCCAGGATATCATTGCTGGAGCTACTGTGTTCATATTTTATACAACACTTGCAGCAGGCAACTAGCTGTCCTGTGGAGAGAGATCAAGCCATATGTTGTTTTACTTATTGTTGATATATCTTTTGTTTTTTGTTTTGTTTTGGTGTGAACAGATTTTCTTTACTATCTTTTCTCCCCAGTGTCTCTGTTAATATGTATTTCACAATGTATCGTTATTTCTTCCTCTTTTCCACCCTGTCTTCCTCTTGCCTCTCATGTTTATTATAATTGCACAACGTTACAAATTTAGTGTATATTAATGTGCACAATTCTCTTGTATAGCAGTTCTCAGCTGACCTGCTTTCAGTACTTCACTGTCTAGTCTGAGGATGAAAATTTTGCTCACTTCTTGTACCACAGTACATATTCCTAATTATATGTATACACCAATAAATACTTGAGACCATATTGACATCATGATCATGAATACATGCTTGTAGATTACCTATTTCAGTACCAGAGGAAAGTTTAATTAGTCATAACTCGACACATGATGCATTTCTTGGTAACTAAAGCACTAATGATGAATCTTTCTTCACACAGGGAAAAGCCCAGGATCTGTACAACAGTAAACTAATAATAATTATAATCTTGATGTTCTCCATGTTTGTTTTTGTTTCCTCCCAGGAGAAACTTTTTATCAGATACATCATGCTTTTTTTAACAAGACTTTTGTGCAGTTATGTTGCAGTAAAATAGTTGCCTTTGTCAACAATTCTAAAATCTTGAACTAGCAAACTCATTGGACAAAGTTTTTTTTTTAAGGAAACTCTTGCATGTTTTCTACCCTGAAATAGTTCCTTGTGTCAAATGACCTTCATATGAAAAATCAATATTTTGTACCAGTGACTATTTGACCTTGTTTAAAAAAAATAATTTGTACCAACAGCTTAATGAGTAGTTTCTAGGGCCCCACTGTAGGGGAGAAAAACAATTACAGAGCCACTGTACTTAACTAGCATGTCATGGAAGATGACCAATGAAGGATTTTCTGAGATCAGATGTGTTGGGCTGAAACACCTAGCTGTAAATCACAACAAGCCTGCAGCCCTTTCAAGCTCAAAGACAGAAGAGAAGGGCGGGCAGCATAGTTGCTCTTGTAAAATCTTGTCATTATTTGGTACTAGCAATAACCGAACAATTTTTTTTAAGGCATCTCTGATTTTGTACTGGTAAGATCTTTCCATAAAAGTTAGTTGCTTAGTTGCCTATCCTTTACAGGACGTTTCAGAACCAACCCCAACAGTCCCTGGCTGTTGTGTGGTTTTTCTCGGCATATTTACGTCAAGTAGTTTGCCATTGCTTTCTGGGCGGTCAGCTTTCTTGATACCACTGTCGAAACCAAGGCTAGGCGTATTTCCCGCAGCTGGAATCGATTCCATAAAAGACAGATATCAATATTTAGTACCAACAATCTTATTAAACATTGTTCTATAGGAATCTCTTATATATTTTGTACTAGTAACATTGTTTCTCATGTTACATCTACTCTTTATTTGGTGCCAACTGTTACATTGGATATTTGCTTATTGGAAATCTCTTATTGGACATACACTTTTGTGGAATCTCTTCAGTGTTTTGTACAAGGAAAATTATTCAAGTCAGATCTCGTCAGTATTTGATACCAGCAGTGATATGGGGCATTTATTTTTATGATGGAATCTTTTCCGTGTTTATTACCAGTAACACCATTCCTCCTGTCTCATCTACTCAGTATTTGGCACCAACAGTCAGTTTGGACATTTGCCTATGATGTGGAATTTTCTTGATATTGTACACCAGAATCATCATCTCCTGACAGATCTTGGTATTTGATATTAGCAGTCAAATTCGACATTTGCTTTTTACGTTGAATCCTCTTTGTCTTTTGTAGAAGTAACATCATTCCTGATGTAAACTCACTGTGTTTGAGACCAGAGTTTTCGGACATTAACTTACCATAAATTGTGGTGTAGAAGTCGACCTGGTGCACAAGTGGACCACAAGATTGCTAATTCATAATTCTGAGTTAAGCCTTTACCTAGGTAACACATTTTAAACCCACCATATAAGTCAACCCCGAGTTTTGGAAAGATTTTTTTAAAGCTAGAAAACTCGACTTACACTCCGCAACGTATGGTATGTTTATTGTCTTGAGTATTTTTTTTAAATCGGTAAACACCATACGATTCTGTGTGTATTAAAACAGGGCTGATGCTCCACTCATGGCTCATATGTGGGAAATCTGTAGAAACTACGAGTTGGAAAAAGGGTAATTCTGTGCTCTTTGAGTACACATTGATGGATCACTGCTTGCCGCTGTTTAAAAGGAAATTATTAATGTATACGTGCACTAGCATTTTTAAAATTGCTTGGACCTATCTGCGTGTAGTTTATAAAGTTGAATACTAACACATAATTTAATCCTATGGATTAATCATAATCATAATTAATTATAATGATGTTTATAGATGACAGTAGGATGTGGTAATGTAGAGTATGTCAAGCTGGGTAGGTAGAACTGTGATGAAAACAAAGGCCACTGCAGTCAAGCTAATGTCGGGAATTTAATCCACTTACCTATTTTTAGGTTGGGTCAGGGGAAAGGCAAGACATATATACAATCAGACAGTTAAGGGTACCATCGGAATTTTAACTCTTCGCTTGCTGCTGAAGATGGGGACGGAGCGCTTATGAGGGTGTCTTGAGTGCTGTGATGTCGATTCTTAATTCAGCATTCAACATTTTAAGCTGGGTCAGCTTAGGACACTAGGTCAAAAAACACACTTTTATCTTGATAGGGATTAAAACCTATGAAGGCTGGACTGGCGGCAAGTATCTACTGCATCACGGCAGTGTTTTTAGTGTTTAAATCAATAATTATATTACATTGTACGTATTTTAACATAGATTTATTTATGATTAACGCCGTGTGCTGTGGTAAAGGGAAATTATAGTGTCCTAGTGGCTTAAAAAAACTCTAGTCTTTTTTCACAATAAAACACCCTTTAAATTATATCATTAAAAAATTTACTCATATCTGGCGCTCCAAAATACTGCACAGGTGCAGACAGAACCAGTGCCATTAACATGGCTTGTTAGGGACAGGCCAGGGCAGCAAGGCTTTTTGAATAGTTCTTTGCTGGGATTGATATGGACAGCAATGCTGAATTAGTCGCACGATGGGGCTAAAGGGTTAACAAATAAATGCCTACTTTTCTTTCTAGTAACTGACGTAATTTAATGATTTAATTGCATTAAATAAATATTTAAATATAGCAGTAGATTGCAAAAGCCTTAAACAGGCATCTGAATTTAAATATCTGTCCCGTGGTACCATTTTTTTGAATGAATGAATGAACCAAGTATTGCCATCACTGTACTCAGGACATTCCCACCCATGCTGTGTCCTATTTTTTCCAGTAGCCAACTTTGCGTTGAAATGCTAATAGTACCAGCTGCAACATGATTGAAAGTCTGCCTGTGTTCCCTTCCACAGTGTTGATTATCTTCCAGACTCTCTACCACTAGTCCCTATAGGTACAATAGAAAACTGTTTAAATATTATTTGAGCACAGATTTCATGCCCCCATAGAGGACAAAAGAATATTATTTGAGCACAGATTTCATGCCCCCATAGAGGACAAAAGAATATTATTTGAGCACAGATTTCATGCCCCCATAGAGGACAAAAGAATATTATTTGAGCACAGATTTCATGCCCCCATAGAGGACAAAAGAATATTATTTGAGCACAGATTTCATGCCCCCATAGAGGACAAAAGAATATTATTTGAGCACAGATTTCATGCCCCCATAGAGGACAAAAGAATATTATTTGAGCACAGATTTCATGCCCCCATAGAGGACAAAAGAATATTATTTGAGCACAGATTTCATGCCCCCATAGAGGACAAAAGAATATTATTTGAGCACAGATTTCATGCCCCCATAGAGGACAAAAGAATATTATTTGAGCACAGATTTCATACCCCCATAGAGGACAAAAGAATATTATTTGAGCACAGATTTCATGCCCCCATAGAGGACAAAAGAATATTATTTGAGCACAGATTTCATGCCCCCATAGAGGACAAAAGAATATTATTTGAGCACAGATTTCATGCCCCCATAGAGGACAAAAGAATATTATTTGAGCACAGATTTCATGCCCCCATAGAGGACAAAAGAATATTATTTGAGCACAGATTTCATGCCCCCATAGAGGACAAAAACAAAAAATATTTTTGAAATAGCGCCTTTTTCCATAGATTTATAACAACCACTACGGTTTGTTGTAGTTAGAAATGTAGACATTCCAGTGCTTGTACTGAATGTTTTGATGCTTTTGATAATGTTTTATTTATTACTTGATGTGTGAATGAAATGATGTAAGAATGGAGGGAGACCTCGAAGGGCAGAATGTTAGACGGGCCTGCGTGCCCAATTCTTAACCCTTTAAAAATAAAGTTTGTTCGTTCGTTCGTTCTACTCACTTTCCATTGAATTAGTTTTTCAATGTATGGATTTTCTTGATGTTCTGTTACATGGTTCATTAACAGAACTTAACTCTGAGCATTGAGATTCAATCAGATCTTCTGCTCACTCCCGTTTGCATAATTCTTTCTAGATTGTGGTGATCCATTTGCTCTTTGTTGTTTTGTTTTCATGCTACGAAGAAAATGTTTATTGTTAACTGGCATCAATTCTCGTTATGCCTAGTGGCACATGAGGCTTCAGAGAGGACTTTCCATGCTTTCCTGTCCTGTGCAATCTTCAGTGCAGTTTTCCATGTCAAAGATACCGCACTCAGGTCGCTTTCCATCGTTCGTCTCCATGTTATTTTTGGGCGCCCCTGTTTTCTCTTTTCGTCTGGTGTCCATGTGAGAGCTGTTTTGGCAGGTATATCAGAATTCATTCTCATAACGTGGCCAAGCCATTTCCATCTTCTCTTGGTAATCATACTGTCTAAAGTTTCTTGGTTTGTGGCTTGAAGTAGTTTAGTGTTTGAGATTGTATCTGACCAAATAATTTTGATGATTCTACGTAGACATGTGTGGTGGAAGGTGGACAGCTTGTGTGCATCCTTTTTGGTCATTCTTCAGCATTCCGCTTCATAAAGAAGAACTGGCAAAATGATGCTCTCGTAGAGTCTGAGTTTCGTTCCTCTGCAGTAATTGTTGGATTTCCAGATTTGCCTCATCTAACTGGCATACTTGATGAAAAAAAAAGATTAAGCCAAAAAGAGATATTAATCTAGATTGCTTGGTCAGATGGTATAATTAGGTCCAAAAGACTAACCTGATGATAATGTGGGATTGCGAACCATGAATGTTTACCAGCATGGCACATACAGATGTTGATGAAATAGAAAAAACTCCTGCTCCCTGAACTGCCACATTTCAGTCTTTATGAAAACACTCTGCTGCCTCTCTAGTGGTGGTTCGCTGCAGTGGTTAGATACATCCACTGCTATCTTCTAGAGTATAAAGTTGTGAGGCTGGAATCTCTCGCATGATATGATTCTCATACCGCTGTATTAAAAACCACAAGAACTATAAGTCTCTATATTTCAACATTAACCCTTTTCCCCAGTTATGACCAGTTTTCTGTAAATGTCATTTTCCAACTTGTTTGCAGCAATCTGTTCACAAGACGTATAGTTAATGCTATTAGCTATGTTTATGCCTACTCAAACATTTATGAGGTTAGGATGTGAATATATTACATAAACATAACATTGCGGGACTTTTCCTTCAATTCAAATGCTTTTTTTAAAAGCTAGTTTGATGTCTAATGTTCCCCTAGCCCTCAGTATTAGAGGTCACAGGTCACGGCATAAGTCACCTGATGCATTCATTTTTTTAGACCCCCGAGAATATATACCATTTATTGCTTCACTCTGGTCATGTTTCTTGATTACTCCCTTTATATATTTTGAATAAGATATTTTTTTTAAATAAAAAAATTTCTTTGTGACCTGTGTAAAATTATTGTTTTCAAAGGAATTTTTTTCAAGAATGCTCATGGGTCATGACTCATTTTATTTTTAGTGTTACTTGGGTAAAAGAGTTAAACAGAATACTCTCATGCCCAGGCTCGACATTAAACAAAATATTTATATGTAGTTGTATTATCTAAACATCGTGTGTCATTCAACTCATGTAGGGCTGATGCACCCATCATGGCACAACTGTGGGAGGTTTCCCAGGTACAGGATTACAACTTGGGGTAAACTCCAGAAAGATTGCACCACCTTTTATATAGCTACTGCTGTGCAGCCATGCAGCTAATATGCTTTCCTGTCACTTTTTCCCCGTACACAGGTTTCAAGTGCTTTTGTATTCTCTGCGATTCTGCTACAGAAATTAATGCTACTTTCCTGTTCAAAATGGCTTCCTCACAAATGTTTATAGTAGTTAAGTTATTTCAAAATTCAAAAAGAATTTACATTTGGAAAACATTTTTTAAATCTTCCTATAAGAAAGAGTTCCTAATGTTTTACAATGCTGCCCCTCTCTCTCTTTCTCTATTTTTTCTTTCCCTCTCACCCCCCTCTCTCCTTTTCCCATAGAAGCGTTTCTAGTGCCCTCTGCCACACACCACACACAATTTGTATTGCTTTCATGCTCTCTGCCACACACCACACACAACTTGTAGTGCTTTCATGCATTCTGACACACACCACACACAAATTGTAGTGCTTTCATGCTCTCTGCCACACACCACACACAACTTGTAGTGCTTTCATGCTCTCTGCCACACACCACACACAACTTGTAGTGCTTTCATGCTCTCTGCCACACACCACACACAACTTGTATTGCTTTCATGCTCTCTGCCACACACCACACACAACTTGTAGTGCTTTCATGCTCTCTGCCACACACCACACACAACTTGTAGTGCTTTCATGCTCTCTGCCACACACAACTTGTATTGCTTTCATGCTCTCTGCCACACACTACACACAACTTGTAGTGCTTTCATGCTCTCTGCCACACCCCACACACAACTTGTAGTGTTTTCATGCTCTCTGCCACACACCACATACAACTTGTAGTGTTTTCATGCTCTCTGCCACACACTACACACAACTTGTAGTTATTTCATGCTCTCTACTACACACCACACACAACGTGTAGTGATTTTATGCTTTCTGCTACACACCACACACAACTTGTAATGACTTCATGCACAACTTGTAATGCTTTCATTCTCTCTGCTACACACCACACACAACTTGTAGTGATTTTAAGCTCTCTGCTACACACCACACAGGGCTTGTAGTGCTTTCATGCTCTCTGCTACACACCACACACAACTTGTAGTGATTTCATGCTCTCTGCCACACACCACACACAACTTGTATTGCTTTCATGCTCTCTGCCACACACCACACACAACTTGTAGTGCTTTCATGCTCTCTGCCACACACCACACACAACTTGTAGTGCTTTCATGCTCTCTGCCACACACCACACACAACTTGTAGTGCTTTCATGCATTCTGACACACACCACACACAAATTGTAGTGCTTTCATGCTCTCTGCCACACACCACACACAACTTGTAGTGCTTTCATGCTCTCTGCCACACACCACACACAACTTGTAGTGCTTTCATGCTCTCTGCCACACACCACACACAACTTGTATTGCTTTCATGCTCTCTGCCACACACCACACACAACTTGTAGTGCTTTCATGCTCTCTGCCACACACCACACACAACTTGTAGTGCTTTCATGCTCTCTGCCACACACAACTTGTATTGCTTTCATGCTCTCTGCCACACACTACACACAACTTGTAGTGCTTTCATGCTCTCTGCCACACCCCACACACAACTTGTAGTGTTTTCATGCTCTCTGCCACACACCACATACAACTTGTAGTGTTTTCATGCTCTCTGCCACACACTACACACAACTTGTAGTTATTTCATGCTCTCTACTACACACCACACACAACGTGTAGTGATTTTATGCTTTCTGCTACACACCACACACAACTTGTAATGACTTCATGCACAACTTGTAATGCTTTCATTCTCTCTGCTACACACCACACACAACTTGTAGTGATTTTAAGCTCTCTGCTACACACCACACAGGGCTTGTAGTGCTTTCATGCTCTCTGCTACACACCACACACAACTTGTAGTGATTTCATGCTCTCTGCCACACACCACACACAACTTGTATTGCTTTCATGCTCTCTGCCACACACCACACACAACTTGTAGTGCTTTCATGCTCTCTGCCACACACCACACACAACTTGTAGTGCTTTCATGCTCTCTGCCACACACCACACACAACTTGTAGTGCTTTCATGCTCTCTGCCACACACCACACACAACTTGTATTGCTTTCATGCTCTCTGCCACACACAACTTGTAGTGCTTTCATGCTCTCTGCCACACACTACACACAACTTGTAGTGCTTTCATGCTCTCTGCCACACCCCACACACAACTTGTAGTGTTTTCATGCTCTCTGCCACACACCACATACAACTTGTAGTGTTTTCATGCTCTCTGCCACACACTACACACAACTTGTAGTTATTTCATGCTCTCTACTACACACCACACACAACGTGTAGTGATTTTATGCTTTCTGCTACACACCACACACAACGTGTAGTGATTTCATGCACAACGTGTAATGCTTTCATTCTCTCTGCTACACACCACACACAACTTGTAGTGATTTTATGCTCTCTGCTACACACCACACAGGGCTTGTAGTGCTTTCATGCTCTCTGCTACACACAACACACAACTTGTAGTGATTTCAATGCTCTCTCCTACACACCACACACAACTTGTAGTGATTTTATGCTCTCTGCTACACACCACACACAACTTGTAATGACTTCATGCACAACTTGTAATGCTTTCATGCTCTCTGCTACACACCACACACAACTTGTAGTGATTTCATGCTTTCTGCTACACACCACACACAACTTGTAGTGCTTTCATGCACAACTTGTAATGTTTTCATGCTTTCTCACATACAGAATTTGGCTCTTCTCTCTGATATAGAATGTCACCCTTCTCTCACATACAGAATGCTGTGCTGTCTGCCTAAACCTTGCACATTAATTAAAAGTTATTTCATGTTTTTTGCTATGCTTCCCCACAATAATGTATAGTGATTTCATGCTCTCTGCTACACTTCAGAAAATTATTTATTATGATTTAAGACTCTTAATACTCTCCACAAGTATTTTTAATGATTTCATGCTCTTTGCTACACTCCCCACAAGTATTTATAGTGATTTCCTGCTCTTTGCTACACTTCCCACAAGTAATTATAGTGATTTCTTGCTCTTTGCTACACTTCCCACAAGTAATTATAGTGATTTCCTGCTCTTTGCTACACTTCCCCCAAAAGTAATTATAGAGATGTAATGCTCTGCTCCTCCCCACGAGTATTTATAGTGATTTAGGACTTTCTGCTACTCCCTACAAGTATTTATAGTGATTTAAGACTTTCTGCTACTCCCTACAAGTATTTAAAGTGATTTAAGACTTTCTGCTACTCCCTACAAGTATGTATAGGTATATGACTCTCTGCTACTCCCTACAAGTATTTATAGTGATTTAAGAATTTCTGCTACTACCTACAAGTATTTATAGTGATTTAAGACTTTCTGCTACTCCCTACAAGTATGTATAGGTATATAAGACTCTGCTACTCCCTACAAGTATTTATAGTGATTTAAGACTCTCTGCTACTCCCTACAAGTACGTATAGGGATATATGACTTTCTGCTACTCCATACAAGTATTTATAGTGATTTAAGACTTTCTGCTACTCCATACAAGTATTTATTGTGATTTAAGACTTTCTGCTACTCCCTACAAGTATTTATAGTGATTTCAGACTTTCTGCTACTCCCTACAATTTTCTATATTGATTTAAGACTCTCTGCTACTCCCTACAATTATTTATAGTGATGTAAGACTCTCTGCTACTCCCTACAAGTACTTATAGTGATTTAGGACTTTCTGCTACTCCCTGCAAGTATTTATAGTGATTTAAGACTCTCTGCTGCTCCCTACAAGTATTTATAGTGATTTAAGACTCTCTGCTACTACCTACAAGTATTTATAGTGATTTAAGACTCTCTGCTACTCCCTACAAGTATTTAAAGGGATTTAAGACTCTCTGCTACTCCCTACAAGTATTTATAATGATTTAAGAATCTCTGCTACTCCCTACAAGTATTTATAGTGATTTACGACTCTCTGCTACTCCCTACCAGTATTTATAGTGATTTAAGAATCTCTGCTACTCCCTACCAGTATTTATAGTGATTTAAGACTCTCTGCTACTCCCTACAAGTATTTATAGTGATTTAAGACTATCTGCTACTCCCTACCAGTATTTATAGTGATTTAAGACTCTCTGCTACTCCCTACAAGTATTTATAGTGATTTAAGACTCTCTACTACTCCCTACAAGTATTTATAGTGATTTAAGACTCTCTGCTACTCCCTACCAGTATTTATAGTGATTTAAGACTCTGCTACTCACTACAAGTATTTATAGTGATTTAAGAATCTTTGCTACTCCCTGCAAGTATTTATAGTGATTTAAGACTCTCCCCTACTCCCTACAAGTATTTGATGATCTCTGCTGACTCTGCAGAAGACTTTATTGATATTTCATGGTTTCTGCTAAATGCTTGAACGATAGTATTTTAATTCTTCCATGAAACTTCCCAACAAAAGTTTCCAGTGTTTTTCCCTGTGTATGAAAGTCCATGAGGATGGAAAGTCGGCAAGGGACCAACTGGTTTCTTCTCATGTTTTGATGAGATGTGAAAGTTGGCAAGGGACCCACTGGTTTCTTCTCATGTTTTGATGAGATGTGAAAGTTGGCAAGGGACCCACTGGTTTCTTCTCATGTTGTGATGAGGTGGGAAAGTTGGCAAGGGACCCACTGGTTTCTTCTCATGTTGTGATGAGGTGTGAAAGTTGGCAAGGGACCCACTGGTTTCTTCTCATGTTGTGATGAGATGTGAAAGTTGGCAAGGGACCCACTGGTTTCTTCTCATGTTGTGATGAGGTGTGAAAGTTGGCAAGGGACCCACTGGTTTCTTCTCATGTTGTGATGAGGTGGGAAAGTTGGCAAGGGACCACTGGTTTCTTCTCATGTTGTGATGAGGTGTGAAAGTTGGCAAGGGACCCACTGGTTTCTTCTCATGTTGTGATGAGATGTGAAAGTTGGCAAGGGACCCACTGGTTTCTTCTCATGTTGTAATGAGGTGTGAAAGTTGGCAAATGACCAACTGGTTTCTTCTCATGTTTTGATGAGATGTGAAAGTTGGCAAGGGACCCACTGGTTTCTTCTCATGTTGTGATGAGGTGTGAAAGTTGGCAAGGGACCCACTGGTTTCTTCTCATGTTGTGATGAGGTGTGAAAGTTGGCAAGGGACCCACTGGTTTCTTCTCATGTTTTGATGAGATGTGAAAGTTGGCAAGGGACCCACTGGTTTCTTCTCATGTTTTGATGAGGTGTGAAAGTTGGCAAGGGACCCACTGGTTTCTTCTCATGTTGTGATCAGGTGTGAAAGTTGGCAAGAGACTACTGGTTTCTTCTCATGTTGTGATCAGGTGTGAAAGTTGGCAAGGGACCCACTGGTTTCTTCTCATGTTGTGATCAGGTGTGAAAGTTGGCAAGGGACCCACTGGTTTCTTCTCATGTTGTGATGGGGTGTGAAAGTTGGCAAGGGACCAACTGGTTTCTTCTCATGTTGTGATGAGGTGTGAAAGTTGGCAAGGGACCCACTGGTTTCTTCTCATGTTGTGATGAGGTGTGAAAGTTGGCAAGGGACCCACTGGTTTCTTCTCATGTTGTGATGAGGTGTGAAAGTTGGCAAGGGACCCACTGGTTTCTTCTCATGTTGTGATCAGGTGTGAAAGTTGGCAAGGGACCCACTGGTTTCTTCTCATGTTGTAAGAATGACTTGCTCAAAGGACCTGCTGCATGATGCTTAGTTTTATATACTTCAGCACTTCTTTTTCTTCAACATTCTGAGCCCTTGAGGTTCATTGCTGGAGATATCACACATCTCTATTAATCTTTCTGGTGGGCCTTCTCTTTCCAGTTGGTGACACCAAGTGTTTGCAGGTCTGTCTGGACATTATCTCTCCATTGTCTTCTTGGTCAGCCTTGTGGTCTACAGTCTCTCAACTTTCTTATGTATAGAGTTTTTACTACACTGTCATCTGACATTCTCTCAATATGCCCTAGCCATTTCAGTCTATTAGCCCTCTTGATGCCAGTAATCAGTGGTGATTTAAACAGATTATGAATTTTGTTGTTGCTTCTCACTTTCCATTCTCCGCTGTTTGTATATTTGATGAGTCTAAAGATTCATCGTAAGACTGTTTTTGAAAGTTTTTAGTAAGGCTTCATCTCTCTTAGTTGTGCTTCAGGTTTTAAAGCCATATAAAACAACTTCAGCACTTGCCATTTTTATATTAAAACCGGTCTTATATGCAGCTTGATTTAATGAGGCTATGAAACAGGTTCTCTGCCTTATTATTTTGATGATATATAAATTTTTTTTTAAAATGTGTGAAATTTTCCGTTGTGTTCTGTTGTCTTTGCTAATTAGTTGGGTGGGTTTCTATAGACATGTTTGTGGGTCATGTGGATGAGTGTAAAATCATCTACACGATATATGTGAAGACAAAAAAAAAAAGAGGCCGGGTGTGGGGGGGGGGGGGGGGGGGGGGGGGGGGAGGGGGGGGGGGGGGGGGGGGGGGGGGGATAAATAAATAGTGAATAGACAGTCAGTCATTACCATTCATATATAATACTAAAGAAACCACAAACTGCCATGAATTTCAAGCGCTTAATTATCCATGATTTAAAACTCAAATCTGTAGGTTATTGTTGTCCAAAGCTTCAACCATTGTCTACTAGTTGACCACAAACCATGAGAGGTGGACTGTAATATTGTCTTTTCAGTTCTGAAATAGACTGTAAAGGAGACTGCTAGTGATTTGCTGAAATTAAACCAATAATCAGTTATGGGCCATCTCTGGAATGAAGTTTGGCTGCAATGAATCTCCAGATCTCTCTGTCTCTTGTCTTGGTAGTACATTCTCTTAGACTGCTGTTCATCTAGCTCTTGATGCTGTCCTTCCAGTTAAAAGAGTGTTATATCATTTAATATGGCTGAAATATTTCAGTTTTCTCTTTTTTTTATTTCCTTTTTTTCCCCTCAGTAACTCTGTTTTAATTGACAGTCTCTCCAGAAGCTCTGTATTTTATTCGTTTTATTTGCATGAAATACGAACATGTTCTTCTGGGTATCCACATTTCCAGAGACTCAGCTTGATTTAGAATTTGCTTGTTCATTGTCCAGATTTATACACCATTCAGCAGGGTTGTTAAAACATTTGATTTTTGTGTGTGTGGATGTATGGTTTATCTCTCTAGCTGTCAATAAAGTTCACATCTTATTTAAAGATCTGCAATGAAAAATAGCCCTGAAGGTTCTACTTATGTTTTTCGCAAACAAACCGTTCTTAGCCTTTCATTCATGCTTCTTGACCTTTCGCATGTGCTGGTCTATCTTACAGGGGTGTCACTTAGCATTGTCTTCGATGCTCTCACCTGCGATGTTGCGTATTCTTTATTATACAATGTGACCACTTTTACAGAAAACCTAGAACTGGCCCTAACCCCTACATCCCACGAGAGAGTGCAGCCTACGTCCCATATCACGTTTTATTTCTTCGATGCTATCACCGGCAATATCCTGTGTTCTATATTACACGATCTGACCGCTTTTAACGATCCCACTACATCTATAACTGGCCCTAACCCCAACCTCCCTACCCTACAGCCTACATCCAGCGGTTTCAGAATTGTTAACATTTTCCGCTGCACCCTAAAAAGCCATCTTGCTGCGGAAAAGCAATGTTGCTCTCCTTGTCGCTTATCAACGCTGAAAGCTGAAGTAATTTCATGCCCTCCTTGAAGTCTGAGGAAAGCTGCGATATACGCAATGTCGCTGGCCACTCGCAATAATGAGTGAAAACAATGTTTAAATCGCCGCTCACATGAAGCGCTATATAGAAAGCTGTTCGTAAAGACAAAACATGGTCTGACACCCCTGTAGCATAGACTAGCACATGGAAAAGGTCATCAAGCATGAATGAAAGGCCAACCACAGTTTGTTTAGGGCGGAAAAAGTAACAAGTTCCACCCTGAGTCCTAAATTGGTTAACTGCCACAGCTTTAGAAGTTTGTAGACAATTGTTCATAAGCCATCTCTTATTATATATTTATGTTCATGTCATTTCATTAAGAAATATCCTAATTTGTTTATGATTTTTTACAGCAACAGAAAAGTTAAATGTTTCTACTTTTTGGGGTTAAAACCCACTTTACTATTTATGCCTTTTCTTCTTCTTTTTTGTGTGTGTGTTGAAAAATAAAAATAAATTAACCCTTTACTATTATCTTAACAATTTGTAGATTCCCTATTGAAAACAACAACAGACTATTTGCTATTGTCTTTACAGTTTATAGATTTACCGTACACATATAGATTATATAAATTAAAATGTCACGTATTTATCAGTGTTGAAAGTTTCCTTTCTCTTCTAGATAGTTAACACAATGGGTCAGTGTTTCCGATTTAAATTTATCTATGATACTATTTACCCCCCCCCCCCCCCCCCCCCCCAAAAGCTCCTTAACTTTAGAAGAACATTTTGAAAAGATATCAAACCAAATGAAAAGTAGAACAAGCCAACTTCACGTTAACACAGATAACAAGTGAATGTCACAGCTAGAAAGCCTTCATCAGCACATCCATAAATCTACATTGAACAAGAATACATAAAAATCACTTAACCAATGAATCTTAACTTTAGAATGCGATCCTTTCATGATTCTAATATTGTTATAAATTTTAATAAGTTCTTCAGTGTGATATTAACTCTTTCAGTTCCAAGGAACACATCATATGTTCATGGGTTCCCACCTAGAAACCCAGTGATGCAGGATGCCTCAATTTTACATCTCTGTTTTCTACCCCTTTGGCCTCTGGTGCCAGACCCCTGAGGCGAAAGAGTTGAAAGGACTATGTTCACATCATTAGAACCTCTGGCATATAATGAAGTAAAGGACCCCTTTCCACACCTTTAGGGAATATAGGGCTAGACCTATACCTACTTTCTAGACCAATCAATAATCTGTGCATAATGCGGTCAACGTCATGCTGGCCACCTTAACTACCAAGGACTTTATCTGGTATCCATTTATGGCCCGGTCAAAATGGCAGCCAAGGTTGTTTTTGAAAAGAGGCAGACTCAGGGCATTTTTATAATAGACCAGCACTTTATGGGTCATCTGGTCAGCATCCTGCCAGCTACTTTTGCCTCCCTGACCATTACCTGATATCCGTTTTAGGCTGGGCTGACCTAGGAGCCAGGGTCGATTTGAACAAATGGATTTGAACCCAAGACTTTAGGGCCATCAGGTGAGTTATCTGGTCACTTACTCTGCTTGTGCAGCACTCCGAAACTATGAATGAGAGAAGAGGATAAGAGACGGAGACGAATTGTATGCGAAGGACAAGGGTAGGGTCTGCATGATGGCTACAGGTAGGTAGCTTGGTAAGAGCTACAGGCCTTTTGCTTCAGACGGGTGTAAAGGGCAGAGGAGGAACACTGCTGCTTAAACACTTGATTGATAGACAGTTTTTTTTCACATTCTGTCTCTCTCTATCTTTCTCTCTCTCTCTCAATCTCTCTTTCTCTCTCCTCTCTCTCTCCTCTTTCTCTCTCCTCTCTCTCTCCTCTCTCTTTCTCTCTCCTCTCTCTTTCTCTCTCCTCTCTCTCTTTTTTTCCTCTTCTCTCTCTCTTCTCTCTCTCTCTTCTCTCTCTCTCTCTCACTCTCTCTCTCTGCTCTCTCTCTCTCTCTCTCTCTCTCTCTGAGACACATTTCCAGGACGAAAAATTACAGTTAAAACAAAAATATGACATTTCACATTAATTTAATAGTATATTAAACACTAAAAAAAAAATCTAATTCTACAAAAAAATATGCACATCTGCCATTTATATTTTTATTGACATTTCTTGATAATAAAATATATGCAGTCACAGTATATCAGTGCTAATTAGTAGATCCTGTGCACAGATCAACATGCCACTGTTTACACCAGCATTGATAGGCACCAAATAGCCAGTTGTTGTGTTTTCTTTAGAGTAGTGTTGCATGCCTTCTGCTTTTCTTGTTGCTGGCTTTGGGCTTTTTGTGTAAACAGTCTTGCATGCCTACTGCTGTTTGTATTGCTTGCTTACAGCCCTGCACAATGTACAGTTTTACTGGCATTTATTTAGTTGCGGGTTTTGCTTGCGTTTATTCATATTGTTAACAGTAGTTGTAATTTAATGTTACTTTTTTTCTTCTTTCTCTTTTTCAGTTAATGTTTTTGAGCTTTCCTGTTAAACTTGTTTCATATAACATTTGTGCAGTTATGTCTTTGAGCTTTCCTTTTAATTTATTTAAGATATCAGTTATGTTTTAGGCTTTTCTGTTAAATTGAGTAGAGGTAACATTTAAACATTTGGGTTAAAAAAAATTATATCTACGATCTAGAAGAGTTTGTACATGGTGTGTTCACACTTTGACTTTAGGAGTGTGTGTATGTATTTACCTGTTAACAATGAGCATACATTTACATGTTAAAAGTGTGTATACATTTACATGTTAGATGTGAGCGTACATTCACATGTTAAAATTGTCTGTACATTTACATGTTAGATGTGAGCGTACATTCGCATGTTAAAATTGTCTGTACATTTACATGTTAGATGTGAACGTACATTCGCATGTTAAAATTGTCTGTATATTTACATGTTAGATGTGAGCATACATTCACATGTTACAATTGTCTGTATATTTACATGTTAGATGTGAGCATACATTCACATGTTAAAATTGTCTGTACATTAACATTTTAGATGTGAGCGTACATTCACATGTTACAATTGTCTGTATATTTACATGTTAGATGTGAGCGTACATTCGCATGTTTAAATTGTCTGTATATTTACATGTTAGATGTGAGCTTACATTCACATGTTAAAATTGTCTGTATATTTACATGTTAGATGTGAGCATACATTCACATGTTAAAATTGTCTGTATATTTACATGTTAGATGTGAGCGTACATTCGCATGTTAAAATTGTCTGTATATTTACATGTTAGATGTGAGCGTACATTCACATGTTAAAATTGTCTGTATATTTACATGTTAGATGTGAGCTTACATTCACATGTTAAAATTGTCTGTATATTTACATGTTAGATGTGAGCATACATTCACATGTTAAAATTGTCTGTACATTTACATGTTAGATGTGAGCGTACATTCACATGTTAAAATTGTCTGTATATTTACATGTTAGATGTGAGCGTACATTCACATGTTAAAATTGTCTGTACGAACATTCATGTTAAAAGTGTGTGTACTTTCACATGTTAAAAGTGTGTGTACATTTACATATTTGCAGTGAGTGTAAATTTCCATGTGTACAAAGGGTGTTTACATGTTAGGCATGTCTGTGTACATTTACATGTTAGAAGTATGCTTGTACATAATGTGTTTACGTTTACACATCAGTCGGCATTGCCGAAGGTTAAAAATGGACTGATGTGGCATGAGTGGAAATATGCCTGGCAATAAACTGTGCCATGTTTTGTTTTTCTCCGCATTATTTAAAGAAACAGATTCCTTGTAGTATGTCATCTATATATATGTGTATTAAGTAATGAACAAAAGACAAAACACAAGTTTTTACCAATGACCAGCAGACACAAGGACATTTACTATGTATATCAGCTGAGGCGTCTGTATTAAGCTTCGTATTAAGAAAGGGTCATTGAACTCTGTACATTTATACTTTGTTACTTTTCCATGACTGACAGATGTCCGACAATAAAATTATAAATTGTCTGTACATTAATTACATTGTTGATGTCTAGATATGTACATGGTCACACCCGAACCCCAGAGTGTGTCAGACTAGAATCACATTAAAAGCAGGTATTTTATGGCTAGCAGTTTTCTTCTTGTATATAGTCTTTGCCGTGTGGCGTTGATAATCATGTCTTATCTACAGCCATGTGTCCTTTTTTTAAAAAAAATAGTCATTTCTGATACATGATCATCCAAGCTGTGGTGTTGTTCTGCTATGCACAATTCTCTCTCTTGTTTAATATCTTCTCTCTGCTACCTATATCCCCCCTCCCCATAAATCTGTGTGTGTATATGTGCGTGCGCATATGCACACTCACATAATAGCCAGACACATGCTTTTTTATAGAGAGTTAAAACTGGATTGGATTGGACAGAAGTAGAAACAAAATATCATTTACTGAGTAACCAGTAAAGTTCAGTTTATTGCTTGGTGTAGAATGAGTTAGGTTTTCTTGAACTATGACACTTCTTGTTATCTTTGTAATTTTCTACAACCAACTTTGTGTTGCTGTGAATCAGTGCCAGCAGGTGATCCAGACAAGTCTACAGGTGGCCCGCGCTCTGCTCAACGATGTGGATCTGCACATCATGATGTTCCGGGAGTTTGGTAAGGGCTTTGTCAAGACATGCAGGGTCAGCCCAGATGCTTTCATACAGACAGCTGCAGCTAAGAACTACCGGGTCATTGTCTGTTTTTGTTGACACACACTTTACACACACTTTTCCACGCACACACAGAGAGAGAGACAATAAGAGATATAAAGACATTCTGTATATTAACAGGGTATGTGTTTCTTGTCATTCGATCATTGTTTGACATGATAAAGATGGTCACACCCGAGGCACCACAGAGACACCATACACACACACACACACGCACATACACACGCACACACACACACACATGAGAGAGAGAGAGAGATGGTATATCACAGGGTATGTGTTTCTTATCTTTTGATCATTGTTTGACATACCCACAAACAGATGACATATCACAGGGTTTGTGTTTCTGGTCTGTTGTTGTTTCAAACACATTTCTGATATACACACAACACACACACACACACATGAGAGATCCAAGCTGAGATGGTATGCTATGCAGGGTATTCTTTCTTGTTTAGATCTTCTCTCTGACTACCCACAAACAGATGACATATCACAGGGTTTGTGTTTCTGTCTGTTATGTGCATGCGCACATGCACAGACACATAATAGCCATACACACACGCTTTTCTTACAGAGAGTTAAAAGATTGGATTGGACACAGGGTATGTGTGTTTCAAATCTTTTGATCTGACATGAGTAACAGATACAGTCACAGGTTTATTGCTTGGTTTTGATGATTGTTTGACATACCCTTGAACAGATGACATATCACTTGTTATGTGTTTCTACAACCAACTTTGTTTGCCCACAAACAGATGCATATCACAGGGTGATCCAGATCAAGTCTACAGGTGGCCCGCGCTCTGCTCAACGATGTGACATATCACAGGGTATGTGTTTCTTATCTTTTGGATCAGGGTTTGACATCAAGACATGACGGGTCAGGGCCCAGATGCTTTCATACATCATTGTTTGACATACCAGCTGACAGATACTATGACAGGGTATGTGTTTCTTGTCTTTTGGTTGTTGACACACACACGCACAAACAGCACACACACACGTCTGTTGGTTGTCACACCCACACAGGGAGAGAGAGAGAGATATGAGAGACTTAGAGATGGTATATCATTTCAGGGTATGTTTGATTTCTTGTCATTTGCAGGGACTGCTTTGACACTGATTTCCACAATGGTAGATGACATATTACAGGTATGTGCAGTTTTGTCTGTTGTTGTGGAGCGTAATGCACACATCACTCACAAGTTGATTGGTCACAAATATCGGTTACACGCACACACACGCCTGATAGTTGTGAACACGCACCTTTACACATGATAGAGAGAGAGAGATCCTTTACTTTCTTACAGGCAAAAAGAGTGTTTCTTATACTTTTGATCAAAAAAGATTGTTTACATATCCACAAAAAGAGTCCTTTACTTTACTTATCAGAGCAAAAAGAGTTTTTGTTTCAAGGTCTGTTGGTTGTCGGAGACCCACAAGAGTTACTTTATCAAGATGCAAAAAATATTCTTTTTGTTAGCATCTGTGACTTAGGCTTTGTAAATTTGGTTTGTCATTTCAGAATACCTAGTTTGATTCTAACTATCAGCAGTTCAGCAGGGACTGCTTTGCACTGATTTCAACAATGGTATGAAGAGCCAATCAGCCTCGAGCAGGTACCAGATGCAGTCCTGGAAAGTAAAGGTGGTCAGCGTAATGCTGACCACATCACTCACCAAGTGTTGATTGGTCTATAAAATATCGGTCTAGCCCTATATGCCCAGTACGCCTGATAGTGTGAAAAAGGGTCCTTTACTTTACTTATCAAGAGCAAAAAGAGTCCTTTACTTTACTTATCAAGAGCAAAAAGAGTCCTTTACTTTACTTATCAAGAGCAAAAAGAGTCCTTTACTTTACTTATCAAGAGCAAAAAGAGTCCTTTACTTTACTTATCAAGAGCAAAAAGAGTCCTTTACTTTACTTATCAAGAGCAAAAAGAGTCCTTTACTTTACTTATCAAGAGCAAAAAGAGTCCTTTACTTATCAAGAGCAAAAAGAGTCCTTTACTTATCAAGAGCAAAAAGAGTCCTTTACTTATCAAGAGCAAAAAGAGTCCTTTACTTATCAAGAGCAAAAAGAGTCCTTTACTTTACTTATCAAGAGCAAAAAGAGTCCTTCGCTTTACTTATCAAGAGCCAATCAGTCTATAAGCAGGGGCAAACGGCTGAATATTAAGTTCTCTTGTAGCATCATAAACAGCAAAAACAAATTGCTTGGATTGGTTCTGCAACCTCCATGAAACTACCTTTTTTTTTAAGCTCCACTTTATATTAGTTGAAAATATTTTTTCTTGTAATTTTCAAATTTTTTTCTGAATGTGAAAATGAATGCTTTTCTACAGCTGGAGAAACACTTCTGTCTGACATACGAGTCTTCTATGACCAGACTGTTCCGTGAGGGCAGGACGGAGACAGTCAGGTCTTGCACACAGGACACCTGCAACTTTGTCAAGGCTGTTGAAGAAGGAAGACCGGTAAGTCAGCAACTGTTGTTTGTGTGAAAACCAAATTGTATTGCTGTATAACTGTCCAATGGCATAAGGGAGCTCGCGGTGTTGAAGTGGTCAAGCCGTTTGCCTCGCACTTTGAAGGTCGTGGGTTCCTTTCATATCAGTGCCGTTGAGTTCACGAGTGTAATTTTTATGGAGATCCCTGAGGATCATCGTCGTAGCTACAGAGGTCGTGCTCTGTGTGACTTTCTCGGCAGGTAGCTAGTTGTTCTGTGAAGATGGAGCCATATGGGATAAAACCCGGCACAATGAAGTTGATCCTGTCACCTTACTTTACCGATGACATAAAAGACAGGTTATGAATATCCCCCCTATGTGTTCCGGGGTCCTATTTTAGGGGCAGAGTAGACCCACTACTTTCTGAACATCATGTCATAAAAGTGGATTAATTAGAGATGTTTCTAATGGTCAGCATGAATCTGCTCAAGAGGCAAGGTACCAACAGTCTGCATACAAGTCAGCCAGATCTGTGAAACTGAAGTGTGCCCAAAACTCAAGTTCTGGAACAAGACTAAAGTTGACCCCCCCCCCCCCCTAGAAGAACTATTCGTCTGAGTTTATAGCTCGTGAACACTAGGAAGAAAGGAGGTTATGACTAGATTTCATCCCAGTATTACACAACACACTGTTCTTCCACAGAACACAGAGTGTATCAAACTATTACAAAAGGCAGCAGAATTCCACCAGAAACTCTATCGGGACTCCATGACCGGCAAAGGTGTTGACCGACATCTCTTCTGCCTGTATGTGGTGTCCAAATACCTGGGCGTGGACTCACCTTTTCTGGCTAAAGCTCTCAGTGACCCCTGGAAGTTGTCCACTAGCCAGGTGAGTACTACTGATGCATTGCAGAAGTGTTCATGTTCAGCTTGAGTTAGTTTTGCATTGGTATCCTTGGCAGAGAATGCAAAGAATTCTCTAATGGAAGGGAATTGAAGAACATAGGGATGATTACTGCCAAACTGCTGCTGTTTCTTTCATAATTCCCAGCCCTTGAGATTTACTGCTGCAGATATCACCATCCTCCATTCATCTCTGTGATTGACCTTCTCTTTCTTGTTGATAACATGAAGATTTTGTAGGTCTATCTAATTATTATTTTCACCCTGTTTTATTTTTTGTGTGGTCTGCCTCGAGGTCTGCTTCCAAATCTTTTTTGTACGCTGTTTCTGGCTCTCATTTATTTGGCCTTCTCTCTACATGTATAACATTGCAGTCTCGTGGTGCTAGTAGTTAATGCTGATTTAAACAGATTAAGAATTTTGTTGTTGCTTCTCATTCTCCATTTTCCAGTTTTTAATTTTTTTTTTAATTTGTTAAATGTGTCCAAAGATTCATTATAAAACTTTTTTTTTTAGTGGTGCTCCACATTACAAAGCCATATAGGACACTTGATCCTATCTGTGTTCTAATTATGGTAATCTTTGGATTTATTTTTGTAGCTAAGTGTTCTTGGTATTTTGTTCGGTGGTTGAAATGTTCATTTGTGTCTGTCTCTTTCCTTTCACTGACCTCCTTAGTTGTATTCTGTCTCTGTTTGCTCATTGTAACAAGATGGTCATGTCTTCTTACCAGATGGCACAGTGATCCTCTCTCCCTCTTCCTTCATCTCTATTTACTCCTCATTCCCTCTCTATAATCTGTATATCTCCTGCTCTATCCCTCTCTTTCCTCCTTTCTCTTTCTATATCACCCCCATTTCCCCCCCCCCTCTCTCTCTCTCTCTCTCGCTCTCTCTCTCTGTGTCTCTCATTATCTGCTTTATATTTTCAATGCCCCATCATTGGTTTAGTTTCTCAAGAATCACTGTGATTGAATACACACATCTCCATCAGTGCTGTCAAGTTTTTCTACTTTAAACAAGTTGAATTTATGGGACTGTAAATTATCAAAAGAATAAAAAAAACATTCTAAGATAATGCTAATGACTCGAAGTTGTTAGCAGAAAGTGAGCAGGAGTTACAAGACTTATTGGATTAAGATTTTTAAAAAAAGGTTCAGTGCTGTATATGAAGTATTATGGGCTGAGTGGTTAAAAACGCCAGGTTCTCATCAGGAGATCCAGGTTCAAATCCTTGGTAAGGTGTTGCAATTTTCTTTCAAGTGCAAAAATAGAATCCTAACCTACACAGTCCATTGTGATGAAACTAGCCATGTGACCCTAAATTCCCAGACTGAAGATGCACCCGGTCCTTCATCGTCCGATGAAAGCAGTACCTTTTTGTGGTCATGTGATGAGAAGGAGAAATCTGGAGTACACCATGACAGTAGGAAAGTTGGAGGGAAGGAGAGGCAGATGGAGACCTAGAGAAAAGATATGTTGACATCATGGCATGGAGGATCATCTGTATCAGAGTTGATTGAAAGTACACGAGACAGAAGGTTGTGGATAGACATGACTACCAATGCCACACAGCATGGACTTTTAAGGAGAAGAAGTGGAAAGATGTTGAATATTAACATCTGTAGTAGAAAGATATTGAATATTAACACCTGTAGTGGAAAGTTATTAAATATTACCACCTTTAGTGGAAAGTTATTGAATATTAACACCTGTAGTGGAAAGCTGTTGAATATTAACACTTGTAGTGGAAAGTTATTAAATATTAACACCTGTAGTGGAAAGTTATTAAATATTAACACTTGTAGTGGAAAGACCTCAACTACGATATAAAGATGTGTGCAAGCGGGACATGATTTGTACAGGTATTGAGGTATACTCATGGGAACAAAATGCCATGAACCGTATTGTGTGGAAAGGGCATATCAGGAAGGGAATGAGACTGAAGAAAGAAATGATTGCAGAAAGGATGAGAGCTGAGCGTCTGAAAAGAAACAGATTAAACACAAATGTTGACAACAATGGTCCTGAAATCCCATGCTATCATTGTGGAAGACTTTTCTTGACACGGGCGGGCCTTGCTAGTCACACTTGCCATCGCCATGGGCTGTGAGTCTCATGCCTCCTCATGACGCAATATAACACTATCGTCTGGAAAGATGGAAAGGTGCCAATGAGTGAATGAATGAGTGGAAAGTTATTGAATGTTAATGCCTGCAGTAGGGACGTTGAAAATGGTCAAGTGTGAAATAGATGCAGTAGTAAATTATTGGCTGGCTTTTGAAGGCCTGACGAAATACTTTACATGTGATTTGTGTTGCAGACTCCTCACCAGCAGACAGACAAATTGGATCTTGACAAGCATCCAGATCGTATCTGTGGCGGAGGTGGTTTTGGTCCAGTAAGTTTGTCATTTCTTAATTTCCCTTATCTTCTTGTTCTAATTCCAAGTTCATTCTCATTTTATTCACTGCAGTCTCTGATTCTCTTCTCCATGTACTAGCTGAAAGATGGTAAGCCATCAGACTCTTTTTTGGCTATCTGTACTGCTTCAGATCTCTTCTAGGGGTGTGCAGGTGTAAGAGGACATGAACAAGCTGATAGGCTTGCAGATGAGGCTACTGTGAGAGCAGATGAGCAATGGATGAGACTGATATGCTGAATACTGTGATAAATAAGAAGTTTGTGAGAATCAAGTGATGACTGTGAATCTGCAACCATAATCGGACTGCAGCCAGACAAGAGTACTATGCAGGAAGCTAAATAAGAACGAACGAACGAGCAAACTTTATTTTCAAAGGGTCACAAATTAGGCACGCAGGCCTGTCTTACATTCGGCCCTTCTAAACTCCTATATTTCACACAGCAGTTGTATTTCATCAATAAAGCATGTTATGTTTCATGTAATAGGCATATTATGAATATCAAGTCAAAACAAAAGCATGGGTGCTAAAATACTTGGGCACGCTCGCACGTGAACACACACACACATACACACACAAACCCATTCACTCACTTACACAGACACACATAGGCACCTAATTCACACATACATCCACATACATACAAACAAACACACACATGTGTACACACACACATACATACATACATACATACATACATACATACATACATTCATACATACATACATACATACATACATACATACATACATACATACATACATACATACATACATACATACATACATACATACATACATACATACATACATACATACATACATACATACAATACATACATACATACATACATACATACATACATACATACATACATACATACATACATACATACATACATACATACATACATACATACATACATACATACATACATACATACATACATACATACATACATACATACATACATACATACATACATACATACATACATACATACATACATACATACATACATACATACATACATACATACATACATACATACATACATACATACATACATACATACATACATACATACATACATACATACATACATACATACATACATACATACATACATACATACATACATACATACATACATACATACATACATACATACATACATACATACATACATACATACATACATACATACATACATACATACATACATACATACATACATACATACATACATACATACATACATACATACATACATACATACATACATACATACATACATACATACATACATACATACATACATACATACATACATACATACATACATACATACATACATACATACATACATACATACATACATACATACATACATACATACATACATACATACATACATACATTCATTCATTCATTCATTCATTCATTCATTCATTCATTCATTCATTCATTCATTCATTCATTCATTCATTCATTCATTCATTCATTCATTCAT
>CAJHNH020001166.1:258611-278497 GCA_905116865.2 Candidula unifasciata
TAGTAGGCTTTTGCAGCCAAAGAAGTTTTTTTTTTTTTTAAAGATGGGAAATCCAAACTCTACTCTGCCTTTAGTTACCTTTGTCTTACCTGCCTGATGGGTTGCAGTGTTAGTAGTCTTTGATTCTGCTAAGGGCTCCAGTATCATACAATTTACCTCACAGTGTTCTAGAACTGCCAGCTTGTTCAAGAAAATCTCTGTTATTTTACTCATTTTTTTCCAGTGTTTAGGCATTCAAGCATTGTGGATACTTTAAAAAAAATTATTATTTTATTTTGATTAAATGCCTTATAAGTTATAAAGAACTATTTAAAAGAACCACTGGGACACACGTTTTTTTTTACATTATAAAGAACAATCTAACAGAACCCTTTGGACATAACCAGACTGTCAGAAATGTCAGAAACAGTTTGTGGTGACTGCACTAGTCATGTGACCTTGGATCCTCAGGCTCACAGTCCTTCCTGTCTACACCACCATCAAAGTGGTAAATAGTAAAGTAAAATAAACGACACCTTTAGGCTTATTGGGCTAGACCAATGTTTTATAGACCAATCGGTACTAAGTTGGTGATGTGATCAACATTGTGCCAGCCACTTTTACTTCCCTGGACTTTACCTGGCACCTGTTTAAGGCTGGGTTGACCTGGGAGCCAAAGTTATTTTTGAAAAATACCTGGCTCCGTCAGGAGCTGAACTAATGACCTTCATATCTAAAGGTGAGCCACTAGACTACTGCAGCTCCCAAAGAAGTGGGGAATACAGGCAGGAAAGGCAGATCTATGGTCACTGTAATGATGATGTTGTTTTGGTTCTCATCAGGTAACTGATGATGGCTATGGTGTGTCCTACATGATTGCTGGAGAGGACACCATCTTCTTTCACATCTCTTGTAAAAAATCCTGCCCACATACGGTAAAGTGATGTTCTGTACACCATCAGCATCGTTATCGTCATCACTGTCATCATCATCATCATCATTTTGTGCCCTTATAGGTCACATAGCGCTGCATTTTATTCTTCCAGTGTGTTCTGGCCTGTACAGTTGTCTCAGCGTAATGGACATAATCCAGCCCAGCACCCCTGGCGTCTGTCATCAACGTTTGTCTTAAAGAGTTTCTTGTAGGCATACTCATTTCATCACCCCATGTGTTTCCCATCTGGGTGACTGGAGATTCTCTATTTATTATTTTTTCCTCTTAAACACCACACTCAAACATATTTATGCATACATCGTCTTCATGTTATAGTCTGAGCCATGTGCTGTTGGTTGTTGTGTTATCCAGAGCCTTTTGTCTCATGTGCTACAAAATATTTCTCCTATAAATGTTCCTTATACCATGGGGTCAAACTGTCTATCATCTTCTCTCATGGTCTCCCTAGTCTTTTTGCACCTCTTGTCACCCGGAATATAACGTAGATTTTCTGCGGGGAATATTCTGAAGTGCAGGTAATGAACAGCTTGATATAATGGCTGCCTTTACTCCTTCAGAGGGTGAGTTACTTTAGGATAAAGTGGGAGCATAAGATGTTATGTTTTGGCCAATCTGACATGAATGTCTTTGCATTTTCTTCTTCATGTTGACCAGCTGTAAACACCAGCATAAAATTCTGGTTGTTTGTCCACTTCTGAACTTTAGTCTTGTGTCAGAACTTGAGTTTTGCATGCACAACCATTTTACAGATCTGACTTATGTGTATACAGATTGTTGATGCCTTGATATCAACTTCCATAAAGAGAAACACTGAAGAAATATAGTGAACATAGAGCAAATGGAAAAACTTTGCAAAAGTTAGTTCTACATCATCAAGAACAGCCTTGAGAAAATGAAGATAAACTTATAGACGGGAAGAAACACACGGGAAGAAACACACGGGAAGAAGAGAAGGAAAAGAAGCGGACAAAGAAAAAGAAGAAGATGAAGAAGAAGACGGAGAAGAGGATGAAGAGGAAGTTGGTGTTGTGTTTCTGAACAAACCCAAAGAAATCTGTTTAGACGTTTAGACATTGTCACCTGTAGCAGAGTACTTGTTGCACTAATGTGGAGTAGACATTGTCACCTGCAGTAGAGTACTTGTTGCACTAATGTGGAGTAGACATTGTCACCTGCAGCAGAGTACTTGTTGCACTAATGTGGAGTAGACATTGTCACCTGCAGCAGAGTACTTGTTGCACTAATGTGGAGTAGAGATTGTCACCTGCAACAGAGTACTTGTTGCACTAATGTGGAGTAGAGATTGTCACCTGCAGCAGAGTACTTGTTGCACTAATGTGGAGTAGACATTGTCACCTGCAGCAGAGTACTTGTTGCACTAATGTGGAGTAGACATTGTCACCTGCAGCAGAGTACTTGTTGCACTAATGTGGAGTAGACATTGTCACCTGCAGTAGAGTACTTGTTGCACTAATGTGGAGTAGACATTGTCACCTGCAGTAGAGTACTTGTTGCACTAATGTGGAGTAGACATTGTCACCTGCAGCAGAGTACTTGTTGCACTAATGTGGAGTAGACATTGTCACCTGCAGCAGAGTACTTGTTGCACTAATGTGGAGTAGACATTGTCACCTGCAGCAGAGTACTTGCACTAATGTGGAGTAGACATTGTCACCTGCAGCAGAGTACTTGTTGCACTAATGTGGAGTAGACATTGTCACCTGCAGCAGAGTACTTGTTGCACTAATGTGGAGTAGACATTGTCACCTGCAGCAGAGTACTTGTTGCACTAATGTGGAGTAGACATTGTCACCTGCAGTAGAGTACTTGTTGCACTAATGTGGAGTAGACATTGTCACCTACAGTAGAGTACTTGTTGCACTAATGTGGAGTAGACATTGTCACCTGCAGCAGAGTACTTGTTGCACTAATGTGGAGTAGACATTGTCACCTGCAGCAGAGTACTTGTTGCACTAATGTGGAGTAGACATTGTCACCTGCAGTAGAGTACTTGTTTGTTGCACTAATGTGGAGTAGACATTGTCACCTGCAGCAGAGTACTTGTTGCACTAATGTGGAGTAGACATTGTCACCTGCAGCAGAGTACTTGTTGCACTAATGTGGAGTAGACATTGTCACCTGCAGTAGAGTACTTGTTGCACTAATGTGGAGTAGACATTGTCACCTGCAGTAGAGTACTTGTTGCACTAATGTGGAGTAGACATTGTCACCTGCAGTAGAGTACTTGTTGCACTAATGTGGAGTAGACATTGTCACCTGCAGCAGAGTACTTGTTGCACTAATGTGGAGTAGACATTGTCACCTGCAGTAGAGTACTTGTTGCACTAATGTGGAGTAGACATTGTCACCTGCAGCAGAGTACTTGTTGCACTAATGTGGAGTAGACATTGTCACCTGCAGTAGAGTACTTGTTGCACTAATGTGGAGTAGACATTGTCACCTGCAGCAGAGTACTTGTTGCACTAATGTGGAGTAGACATTGTCACCTGCAGTAGAGTACTTGTTGCACTAATGTGGAGTAGACATTGTCACCTGCAGTAGAGTACTTGTTGCACTAATGTGGAGTAGACATTGTCACCTGCAGTAGAGTACTTGTTGCACTAATGTGGAGTAGACGTCATTTGCAGCAGAGTACTTGTTGCACTAATGTGGAGTAGACATTGTCACCTGCAGCAGAGTACTTGTTGCACTAATGTGGAGTAGACATTGTCACCTGCAGTAGAGTACTTGTTGCACTAATGTGGAGTAGACATTGTCACCTGCAGTAGAGTACTTGTTGCACTAATGTGGAGTAGACATTGTCACCTGCAGTAGAGTACTTGTTGCACTAATGTGGAGTAGACATTGTCACCTGCAGCAGAGTACTTGTTGCACTAATGTGGAGTAGACATTGTCACCTGCAGCAGAGTACTTGTTGCACTAATGTGGAGTAGAGATTGTCACCTGCAGCAGAGTACTTGTTGCACTAATGTGGAGTAGACATTGTCACCTGCAGTAGAGTACTTGTTGCACTAATGTGGAGTAGACATTGTCACCTGCAGCAGAGTACTTGTTGCACTAATGTGGAGTAGAGATTGTCACCTGCAGCAGAGTACTTGTTGCACTAATGTGGAGTAGACATTGTCACCTGCAGCAGAGTACTTGTTGCACTAATGTGGAGTAGACATTGTCACCTGCAGCAGAGTACTTGTTGCACTAATGTGGAGCTTCAGTAGAGAACTGTTCAAATTCCAGTGAACTAAAATACCCTTGCATCGGAACCCACAGGGCCAGACAAATAAAGGAAGACACACACAAAAATAAGGTGGGGAGATAAAAAATAAGAAATTCAAGACTAGGGTGAATAAACAAATGAATGAACAAACTTTATTTTTAAAGATTGGACGGGAAAGGGGGGGGGGGGGGGGGGGGTTACATTTGGCCCTTCCAAACAGCCCATCTTTTCACACAGCAATATTGTTTTATCTGTAAAGCAGGTTTTTGTTCATATAACAGTATACATACTATTAGTTCACAAAAGCGTGAATGGTGTATGTATACACATATGCATACATACACACACCAATACATCAATAACAACACCTTTATTAACACTTGTAAGCATGCACACAGACACACAACATGCCCACACTCATACAAATACATGAAATGGAGGGCATTGGGTAAGCTCCACATGATGGCCAAGAATAGGAGGATGTGACATGAGCTGGCTGTGGGCCTTTATTCTCTATAATGGAGGTGGGCTGTATTGTATCCAGTGGGACTATTAAGTCATGACACCCCAACTCTTCCATGGTGCGACTCGTATCATTTTCTGGAAATGGTCTTTTTCAGAACAGCCCACTGCAGGAATCAAACTCTGTTTTTAAAGTGTCTAGGACTTTATTGCAAAACCTTTCAACTAGCCTCATGGCTACAGAAATGCACCAATGTTCTTGTAGGGGATAAAACAAAAAAAAAAAACAAAACAAAAAAAAAAGGAAGGAGGCAATAGTAAATGTTAATTTATTGATGCCTTTTCCATTGTGGTTATTGTCATTTTGGGTGTCTGCTTATAAGTCATCTACAAATGAAAGAAGTTTGTCCCACCTGAACCTGATAGCACAGTACATTGTAACCATCGGATACCTCAATACAACTGTGTTATGTGGATGAATAGAGTTTCTAAGATTGCCTCCTGTGTGATTGATTCTCATCAGAATAGTGGCTCTTCAAGTCAAATCATGTTGTTTTCTATCATGTTAGGATGCTCACAAGTTTGGAGCCACTCTGAAGCAGTCTCTATGTGACATGCGGCACCTGTTTCAAAAGTGATATAGCCTGTTGACCAGTGCCGGTACTCCTTGACAGCAGCCATGGAAAGCACTTCTGTTTATTTGCTGTCATCGTCAAAGGATTGCTCTACAGTTTGAGAACCACTGTACAATTTCTTTTACAGTAACTCATTAAGGATGTGATAATTTTGTATTTTTAGTTTTTTAGTTTTGTGCAGGATTGTTCTCTTTCTTGGAGATGTCTTACACTGATACATTTTTACAGTCTTGTGTGAAACTACAATATTGTTGAAGGTTTGTTTTGGTCTGATACAAAAGGTGTTTATAAAATATTAAATGATATTTGAAAGGTGAGTTCAGCAGGTATTATGTAAGTTCAGTTTGTTTAAAACACAGCAGGTTTTATGTTAACAAGTTGAAAGTTTAATTAAACGAAAATACAAATAAATAAACAACAACAGTTTCTGTATGTAACATTGCCATTTAAAAAAAAATTCAATTGAACAAATCAGTCTAAACGAGAACTAGTTAGTTTCCCAATAAAACACAGTCAATGAGGGCACAAATAATGGTTGAAGCTAAGAAGCCTTCATCAGAATACAGCACAATAATACGGCTATCTAAAATAATACACGTTCTTCTTCTTAACGTCCATGACATGTGGCATTGGTAATGTCTATTCACAACCTTCTGTCTTGTGTACGTTCCAGTCAACTCTGATACAAGTGATCCTCCAGGCCGTGATGTCAGACTAACCATATGTTCTTTCAGTCTCCCTCTGCCTCTCCTACCCTCCAACTTTCCTACTGTCACAATGTGCTCCAGTCTTCTCCTTCTCATTACATGACTAAAGAGTGTAGATTGTCTCTTTCTGATGTGGGCAATCAGTTCCCTTCTTTAGTCAATTTCTTTCAAGATATCTTCAAAAGAGTACATAAAATAGGATTATTGGAAGTTTATTTTGCTTGAATATGACACCTTTTGTTGAACATTACAAGATAATTAAAAGTTGAACATTACAAGATAATTAAAAGTTGAACATTACAAGATAATTAAAAGTTGAACATTACAAGATAATTAAAAGTTGAACATTACAAGATAATTAAAAGTTGAACATTACAAGATAATTAAAAGTTGAACATTACAAGATAATTAAAAGTTGAACATTACAAGATAATTAAAAGTTGAACATTACAAGATAATTAAAAGTTGAACATTACAAGATAATTAAAAGTTTATTTTACCTGAACACAACAGATCGTTTATAAACATTAAAACATAGTTGAAAGTTTATTTAAACTGAACACAACAGATTGTTTATAAACATTAAAACATAGTTGAAAGTTTTTTTAACCTGAACACAACAGGTCTTTTTTAAACATTACAAGATAGTTTATTTTACCCGAACAAAACAGGTCTTTTATAAACATTAAAACATAGTTAAAAGTTTATTTTACCTGAACACAACAGATCGTTTATAAACATTAAAACATAGTTGAAAGTTTATTTAACCTGAACGCAACAGGTCTTTTATAAACATTACAAGATAGTTAAAAGTTTATTTTACCTCGACACAACAGGTCTTTTATAAAGATTACAAGATAGTTGAAATTTTTTAACCTGAATACAACAGGTCTTTTATAAACATTATAATTCCAATTCCAGTTGTCAAACAAAAATTCAAAATTTGATCCTTTTTCAGCTGCCCGGAGGCCTGCTATATGAAGGAAGGTTCCTTGGCTATCTTATTTGATTTCCAATTATTTGTGGTGTGAAGTCACACCTGATATTCTGTTTCTTTGCCTTTCTTGCTACGGTGTGGTGCTTGGGGTTTTTGGGTCTGGTCTGGTCCAGTTCTCATAGTGCTGATATCTGTGGGTTTTAGCTGATTGTTGATGGTGCTTGGTTTACCTCGTGCTGATCGCTGTGCTGGTACCCTATTGCTGCTTGGTTGCCGTTACAAGATAGTTGAAAATTTATTATACCTGAACACAGCAGATCTTTTATAAACATTACAAGATAGTTGAAAGTTTATTATATTGGAACACACAAGGTCTTTTATAAACATTTCAGGATAGTTTAAAGCTTATTTTCCTTGAGCACAGCAGGTCTTTGATAAAACAGAACAACATAGTTGAAGTATTTTTTCGCTTGAACATGGCAGGTTGTTGTTTTTGTTTTTGTTTTTTTTAACATCACAGGATAGTTTTTGACTTTTATTTTGCTTGAACACAGGTCTTTTGTTGAACATTACAATATATTTGAAAGTTTATGTTTGCGATGAACTCAGCAAGTCTTTTGCAAAACCCTACTGGAGAAGTGAAAGTGTTTTCATGTCGTATCAATGCAACTGTGATGTATGTTCCTATCAATGCAATGGTGAAGGGATCTTATGTGTATATATACATTACTTCATGTATTCTACATTTCAGTATATCAGAAGTTAGTTAATTTTTTAAATGAAAAACCTCAAAACCTTTTGTTTGATTTGTTCTTTTTGTTTGTTTCAGTCTAATTTTGTGTGCCACATTATAGACTGAGAAAAAGAAAGAGATAAGTTCACCATTGAAAACTGTATAAAGTGACTTTGACCCATCGAACATATGGTGCTAGACCTATATATTTTTATAGACCAGTCAACACTTGATGGGTTATGTAGTTAACCTCATGCGGGTTCCTTTATATCCCAGGTTATTACTTGGTTCTCATTTAAGCTTGGGTTAAATCTGAGTTCCTGAGCTGGAATGCTACAGAAACATTCTTAGAATACCATGGGTCAAGAAGAAGAAAAACACTGGCATCCTAGGGGATTTGAGCATCAAGGAGAATTGGCTCGTAAACAGCATCCTTTACTGAAAGCTGAGGTATTGTGGCTATGTTCAACGTCAAAGTGGCCTCGAAGAGAACGATGATGGAGACTTTCTAGAAAATGAGGCTGCAACAGACATCTGCAAAAGTGGATACAGGACACATTGACTGTGAAAGCACCCAGGGCTGGACAAATGGCTTTTAAAAAAAAGAGAGACTTTCTGGCATGTTGTGAGGAAAGTGACATTCTGTAAAGGACCTGATTTGAACATTATACCTTTGGGTTAGCAGGCACGTGTCTCACCATTACACTACCACAGCTTGTGATATACTACAAATGATAAATAAGAACAAGCTTAACCCTTTTGGTCTCAAGCAAATTATTATTCAGCCCCTTTCTATCCAGGAAGTTGAGCCTAAAAGCAATAAACTCTAAGGTCTGAAGGAGTTATGAAACACTATGAGATAAAAGTAGAAAAACAAATAATTCAGATACAAGGGGTTAAGATAAAAACTGGGTAGAAGGCATTCAGAAATTGTACTTAGCCTGCCTCAGCTGGATCTGTACACCTGGGCATGCCGGCTTGAAATGTAATGAACGAGCAGACTAACTAGCACCCTCGCACAAAGAAAACAAGCGTAGACAGCAGATATCGACACTGCATGGACTAGATTAGTAGATAATGACAATCTTGGACACTAGCATGATTGCATGTCCTGGGGGCAAAGCATAGTGAAGCACATCCATGCCATCTTCGAGGCAGAGAAAGGAGACATTATTACCTGCTCCTCATGAGAACAATCAGTAGAGGTATCTTGTAATGGCTTCTGCATCGAAGGACTGAGCGGGCATGGGAATACCCAATGTGCAGTGGCATCAATGTGATAGCATAATTTTCAGTAATAGAAGGCAGCAACAATATTATAGTACCTGTGAAATAACCAAGAATCTTGTACAGTTTGATTGGTACTGAAATAGTTCAGTCTCATTTATACATCTTTAGGTATAGTGCTCTAGCCTCATGTTCATCTGGACCAGACATCACTAAGTGAATGGTGGGGTTAATATCATGCTTACACTTCCCTGGACATTTGCTGGTACCCATTTTGTAGGTCAGAGGAACTTGGAGATGTGGTTTCTGAGAGGCATGCCCCGAATGCTATGGACAGTGACTAACCATGGCTGCCTAGCCTAGAAATGGTTAATGAGATGATAACACTATAGACAACTATAATTAACCCTACCAGACCTGAGGCCCTGAACCTAACTGTCCCCTATACCTGAGCTCCTGGGCATTAACCCGAAAAAAGCCAACTACAAAAATATTTGTTACATGCAAACAAGTGGCTAGAATAAGATGACACTTGGAGCCATTGTAGAAAACAGGCTTATCTTTTATCTAGCGCCAATATTCCACCTTTGTGTGCCAATCCACTCAAGGGAGGATCAAGATTGTTTCACAAAGTGAGTACCAGATGTTACTGTTTGAGGAACACGCCCCCTTCTCTTACTATCGATCTATTTCTAGATTTTTAATTTTTAAGATTCTCATTATTCGAGCTGAATGTGTCACTTAAACTGTGAACGTATTCTTCATGAAATTATGATTACGCAGAGTCTGAATAAAACAAAGTATCGATCACCTATTGGACTGTGAAAAACCTAGACCTACTTTACTTTGCTGTCGAAGTGCTTAGTTCATCAGCCGCTCGTTTCATTGTGGATTTTCAGAATGTTTTCACGTAAAACAACAAATTTTATCCAAACACACGAGGGCAGACATCTAGGATCCACAAGATCCGATTACAATTGGCTAGTGACTTCCCTTGAAATTCATTAGTCGCAGGGCTTGTCTATGTTACCTGGTTGCTGCACTTAGTGACAAGCTAACAGCACATAGCATTTTACTGGTTGTTGTCACCTGTGATACTGTGTGTTGTATATTCCAGGATGTGAGCAATTTTAATGGTCCTGAAACATGCAGAACTAGCTCTAACCCCCCCCCCCTCTCAAAAAAAAAAATATATATATCATAGGCTGTATGCAGTCATCATACGTAGGCTGGCACTCTCTCGTCGGACGTAAGGGAGTTGGGGTTAGAGCCAGTTCTATATGTTTTGGGACTGTATCACCACCAGTGACACAGCACTACACCCTAGCAACATAGGACAAGCCCAGTGACACAGCGATTTATGAATGGCAAGGGAAGTTACTCTCATCCTGGGCTGGACTCCGTAACTAGGACCAAGACCTGATATTTCATAATGCACTGCAGGGCTGTTCGGCTCACTACTATTCATAACTTTCATTAATAACATCTGTAAAGAAACAAACCAAATAAGGACTATGCTACATCAAGGAGAAGAGGACCCAAAGCCAAACAGTTTTTTTTCTTTAAATAGCAAAAAGCAGTATATAAATCGAGTCATCAGTACACACAAGCTCAGGCTAGTCTATATTACAGGGGTGTCACACTGTATTGTCTCCAGTCCTATCACTGGTGGTGATGTGTGTACTATATTACACAATGTGACTGCTTTTAACAACCCCATGTCTAGAACTGGTTCTAACCCCAACCTCCCCCCCCCCAAATCCCTACCCACAACCTACATCTTAAGAGAGAGAGAACAGCAAACCACATGTGGTTCGAGAACTATTAACATTTTATGGTGGGTAAATTCATGTTGTAGTTCAAGTCCGAGAAAGCTATAATATATGTTAACGTCGCTGACCGCTGCTCACAACGAGTGAAAACGCAATGTCACCAGCAGCTGCTCACAGCAACGAGTAACACACAATGCAGAAAGCTTTGCAAAGACAATACGACATGACACCCCTGTAACATAGACTAGCCTGAGCAAGCATGAATAAAAGGTAAACCAGTGTGTGTTTGAGCCGCACATCATAAAAAGAACTGATGCGCTAAAGTTGGCTGGTGTGGCTAAAGAGTGACTACGTTAAGAAATCAAAAGTCTCAAGTGTTAGATAATGTGAATTTCTTTAGACACTGATATTAGAATGTTACATAGCCAAAGAGTAGTGCACATTTAAACGTAGATTTTGATGTAAACATGTTGCTAACTTCATAGGGTAGTTTAAGTTTGATAGATGGTCATGTATACCAAAGTACTGCCATCGTTGAAAGATAGGACACACAATATATTTAAGTGACACACTTCAACATGACTCTGAAGGTTGAGTCAGCCTGTATGACACACAATATCTGTATCTCAGTATACTGTGGCTTCCATTGGTGAACAGATGTAAGTCATATTTTCTCTACATTGGGAGATCCACGTAAAGTCAATTTTGTTTTAGAGTGACCCATACTGAAATGAGTGCTGGGAAATGTCCTGGGATGTAAAGGTGGCCAGCATGATATTGACCACATCACTCATCAAGTGCCAACTGGTGTATAAAAATATGGGTCTTGCACTTTATGAATGTCAGTGGCATGAAAATTATATACTAGTAGTAGCAAAAGAGGGATCCATCACTTTCTACTAGCAAGAGAGTGATCCATTACTTTCTGCTAGCAAGAGTGTGATCCATTACTTACTACTAGCAACAGAGTGATCCATTACTTTCTACTAACAAGAGAGAATGACAACACATAAGCGCATGCTGGCACTAGTTGCATCTTGTTCTCATGAAATCCATAACAATTCAAATAAGAAGTAGAATCCAGTCGCCTGGCCTAGTAAGTACAGCAGAACAAACAGTAATAATTGTCACAAGTTTATAACGATGTTTTAGTTTTGTAAAAAAAATTGCTGTTTTTTAAATATACCGCTTAATATTTATATATAAGGATAATTCACTTCTTTGTCCTAAAGTTGTTTCACTTTTTGAAATCACCCATGCCTATTTAGTTTGCTCCATATATCATTCCTACCTTGTAAAACCACTTTCTTGAATACCATTACAGTCTTTGTGTCGTACAGAAGGCTTTGTTCTTCAAAGAATAATACAAATATTTATGAGTGTAATATAAATCAGTTGGCGTCTGTGGTTTAGGTGTTGCAAAAACTGTAATTCTGAAATACCTTGTTCAATTCTGGCTGTGGGTGATTGGGCCACAGCCCACTTTGTGTGATTTTGACAGTGGTATCAAGGGCCGACCATTTAGAAAGCAATGACTTTCAAAGCATGAAAGTTCCACCCACATCAACCCAGAACAACATTCAGCAAGAGCACTGGAGTTTAGTGTTCAGGGAACTGTTCCTTACGTACTTTAGAGACCATCCACCAGTGCAAACCTCCACAACCGGGCCGCATTACGACAAATAACGGCTAGAACCATTACGAGACATTATCAACCATTTCAAACACATCGCTCTGCCAAATCTGACTTCCTTTATTACAGGAAGACAACTATAAGACCACTATGTTCACACATGAAATGTTTTAACAATTTCAGATCTATCCAAACCCAAAAACTGTTTTCAATACTTTTGGCAAATTAAAAAACTCAAAATTTTCAAACTATAAATAGTGGTCCAAATGGATATTGTGTAAACCTAACTCAGTCCCCTATGGGATACACCTGGCCAAACTAGAACTGAGGAGGATCCACAAGGAAAACATCAGGAAGATAGGGGTTCAAGAAACACACTGACATACAGGAATGGAAGGTGCGGTGTGTCTTTGAGGACAGGGACATTAGACCAGAGAATTGGCACAAATACCAGAACCTTAGCCACGATAGTGGTGCAAATAAACCAGACCACAAATATAGCTTCGGCTAGCTAACAGCAGGTTGAACATGGCCAAGCTTTTTGTTTTTGTAGAGCAGAACGGAATCATAAACAGCCAAAAATTCTGGGATGTTTTTTTCATGTGCACAACTAACCCCTTTAACTCTCTCAGTCCCACAAAGTTCTAGCTCAAGTCCGAGGGAGTTACTAATGGCAGTACTAAACTCAAGGTTATACTACTGGCAGAGGGGGTACAATGTACAACCCTAGCAGGAAACAGATATGTTGTCAGAGCTCTTTAGAGTGCCTCACTAAACATAAGATGTAAAATATTGTTTTATGTTATCACAATCGACGTCACTGCACATTGGGCATTCCCAAATGTGCTCAGTCCCCCAAAGCAGCAGCCACTCTATAAGCCGTAAAAACAATAACATGTTGAGTGGTACGTATGAATAATACCCAGCCGGTGCAGTCCGTTAAATGGTGTGAAAAATGTCCTTTACTAATTACTTTTATATCTGTTGCACTTTTATATCTGTTGCTATTCTGTGTATCTGTTACTTTTTGCTAAGTCTGTTACTATTCTGTGTATCTGTTAACTGTTCTCTATATCTGTTACTTTTCTTTATGTCTGTTAACTGGTTTCTATATCTGGTACTGTTCTGTTTACATATTACTTTTCTGTGTGTCTGTTACTGTTCTGTAAATCTGTTACTTTTCTCTATGCCTGTTACTGTTCTCTATGTATCTGTTCCTTTTCTCCATATCTGTTACTGCTATATATCTGTTACTGCAGTACATCTGTTACTGTTATGTATATGTGTTACTGTTCTGTGTTTGTTACTCTTCTGTAGGTCTGTAACTGTTCTCTATGTTTGTTACTGTTCTGTATATCTGTTACTGTTCTGTATATCTGTTACTCTTCTGTATATCTGTTACTGCTGTATATTTGTGACTGCTGTATATCTGTTACTGTTCTGTATATCTGTTACTGTTCTGTATATCTGTTACTGTTCTGTATATCTGTTACTGCTGTATATTTGTGACTGCTGTATATCTGTTACTGTTCTGTATATCTGTTACTGTTCTGTATATCTGTTACTGCTGTATATTTGTGACTGCTGTATATCTGTTACTGTTCTGTATATCTGTTACTGTTCTGTATATCTGTTACTGCTGTATATTTGTGACTGCTGTATATCTGTTCTGTATATCTGTTACTGCTGTATATCTGGTGCTGTTTTATATATCTGCTACTGTTTTGTTGATCTATTACTGTTTTATATATTGGTTACTGTTCCGTGTATCCGTTACTATACTGTGTTTCTACTGTTTTATATAGATGCTACTGTTTTGTATATCTGCTACTGTTTTGTATATCTGCTACTGTTTTGTTTATCTGCTACTGAGACATATGAATATCATTGTCAGCGTTAGTTGTGTCAAATGTGTATACTCCTGTAATAAATTATTGCTGCTGTTCTAATGATAATTGCTTTGGGAAATGACAGTTGTCTGCCCTTGTCACTGTGTGCTTCTTCCAGGTCAGCTGTGAATGTTGTTGCTTAAATGTTGAAATAAAAATTTATCTCATCAAAGCACAGAATGACTGTTAAGCTCTTTCATTACCAAATGGTTGTTAACAGGCTTTAATTTAAATAGAAAAAAGGGCGTTGGCTAGACTATACAAGTTGCTGGTACTTACCGCAGTGCCTATTACTGTAGTGCTGAGGAATACTAACTGTTGCATATTTAGGACATGTTTACAATTGAACAAGACAGATTGGCTGGATCTGCACCACTGGCTGGTGAATTGTTATTTCTTGACTCAGCTGAACTGAACATAAATGACAACAAATAAATTCACTTCACCTATGAATATTTATGAAGACACGCCTCTGAACAAAAAATGGAACTGAAAATTCAGATGTTCACTGTAAAATATAAAGTTCAGTCTACTTAATTACAGTGGTTCGAAAAGATCAAAGGAATTGGCTCATATGCCGCATCCTGAGTATCTGTGAACTAAAGAATACCTTTTTTTTTGCATCATGGGTATTCTAAGGCTGCATGCAAACAATCATTGCGATCTAACTGGCAGTTTTCAAGAAAATGCCTTGCAAGTGTGTTTATCAATTGTTGAATGAACTATTGTAGTGAGTACCCTTGGTGTTCCATTTTTGGAATTCAGAGGACCCCTAGAAAACAGCTTGATGATCTGGACTTTGCTGATGATATTTCCCTTCTGTCCCACTCATAGAATCAGATGCAAGATAAATTAAATATACTTGATGCAAGATCACAACAGCTAGGTCTGAAAATCCATAAGGAAAAGGCAAAGATAATGAGAGAATAAATCAAGCAAATAATAATGTGGTTTCTATTTGTGGTATTCCCACGCCAAGATGTGGAGTCGTACAACTATTTAGGCAGTAATGTAGATAGTTGAGTTGAGTCAAGAATTGACATCACAACACTCTGGGAATTCCCATGTGTGCTCCGTCCTCATCTTCAGCAGCTAGCGCAGAGTTCTAGTACTGATGGTATCGGTCACAATCTGGTTATATGTCCGTCTTGGCTTTCCTCTGAGTGTAGTGAGCCCAATGTTCTCCAACATGCATACTTGTGTTATGTCTTCTGCTTGAGCCATCCACGATTTTCCCCTTTTCAGTCTCTGACCCTTGCCTGCAACCATACAGAGGGTGTTCCCTGTCTGCAGCTACTCTGAGGTATGACTTAGCCTGCAGCACCTTTAACCTATCTGCAATAGTCGGCAATGCAAGGATGTATCGCATGCACACAATCAGAGTTTCTCTTCAACATCCCAGGATCACCCTCATAGCTTCATTCTGTATGCGTTCCAGTTTCCAATTTAGATAAAGATGGGGGAACTGAAATGTGAATACAAAAGAAAGAGGAGCTTTCATAGCACTAGGGAAAGTGTGAAGGTCAAAAGAAATTAAAACTAACACTAAACTAAAAGTTTTATTTCTAATGTTAAATCAGTACTGTTTAGAGTACTGAATAGAGGGAAATAAATAGGATGATAGAGCTTTGGGAAAGAAGTAAACAAGTTGGCTAATAAGTGAAGAAAAGACACTGACGCTGGATAGGACCCAGGTTAAGAAAACCTCAGGATAATATAACTAGAATCTTCGCACTGGAAACCACAGGGGCATAGAAATAAAGGAAGACCAAAAAACACATGGAGAAGGGAGCTGTAGAGTGAAGTTAAAAAGATGGGGAGAACATGGGGAGAGCTGCATGCGATAGCCAAGGATGGAATGACATAGCCTGAGTTAGTTAAGGGCCTATGCTCTATTAGGGGATAGAAGGCTGGTTGTTACTTCTAGCAAGCCTGCGAGTTTCAATGAACTAAAGAAAATTGTTTAAATGTGGAATGTGATAAGGTAGGTAGCCACTGTGAAAGACAGGATGAGCATACACTCAGAGTTTCAATATAGTTTTTTTAAAAGAGAAATTATGTGTTTCAGTGAACTAAAATTGGTGAAATGTGGAACATGATTTGTTTGGATAGCCATTGTGGGAGAAAGAATGAACATATCAAAAGAACTCCCTGTGTGGGTTATGGGGCCCTATTATAGGGAAAACAAGAATAGACCCACTGCCTACCCAAAAGCATGTCGTAAGAGTCAACTAATTGAGAGCTTCCTTCGAAGTCGGAGTGCATCTGCTCGAGAGGCAAGGAAGCAACAGTCTGCATACAAATTAGATCTGTCAAATGGATGCACACGCAACACTTAGGTTCTGGAATAGATAGGAGGACTGCAGTCCAGATGTGGACGAACAACTAGAACTTTCTGCCGTGGTGTATACAGCCAGTGAACGCCAACAAAGAAGAAGAAAGATCAAAAGAACTAGACTCTCCATGTGGGTTCCGGGGTTCTATCTTGGTAGGAAAAAAATAACAGACCCATTGTCCCCAACAGGCTTTTCATAAAAGGCAACTAATTAGGTAATGGTTTTTTCTTCGAAGTCGGAGTGCATCTGCCTGAAAGCTGAGAAAACCGACAGTCTGCATACAAGTAAACACATTTGTAAAAGAGATATGCATGCAAAAAAAAGTTCTTGAACATATTCAAAGTCCAGAAGTGAACAAACAACCAGGACTTTTCACCAGAGTTGACAACCAGTGAATGCTAAGAAGGAGAATTGGACAAGAAGCTCACCAGCCTGTACCACATATAGAGTAACCAACAAGTGTATGATTTAGATATCTGGTAAAAAAAGAGCTGAACTACTAGAAGAGTTAAAACTCTTGCACTACCAGTCAGCATGTATTGTGTGTGACTGACAACCCATCTGATCCAAACACATCTTCCGACTTTTATGTTTGGTCAGCTCAGACCAAACACCACATCTTACTTTTATTTTGGTCAGCTCAGACCAAACACCACATCTTACTTTTATTTTGGTCAGCTCAGAACAAACACCACATCTTACTTTTATTTTGGTCAGCTCAGATCAAACACCACATCTTACTTTTATTTTGGTCAGCTCAGACCAAACACATCTTCTTACTTTTATTTTGGTCAGCTCAGTTTGATTACTATTCAGAGAACATATTACATCTAGACTGGTATTTGAGGTTTTGAATAACAGACCACCATCATGGCACACGGGTAGTAACCCACAAGTGCTCCGTTCTTCTTCTAACTCAAGTCTGAGTCCGAAAGAAGCTCAGCACAGTGCACAAGCTTTGTAGCACCGGTGAGGATTCTGAAATACTTTGGGTAGAGTTTTAACTCCTAATTTTGCCTGGGCAACGCTGTTGGGCTACTCTTTTCGATTTCCAACTGCCAAGAGACATTTTTTACGTGCGCAACGATGTACATGGGCGTCTGATCTCACTACCCAGAGACCAGGGGGAATTACTAGAAGTCCAAGTGAAAAAATACCATCCCTTACCGTAGATTCAACCCGGAACCTCTAGCACTCGATGCGGACACCATGCCTCGAGACCACGCAGCCCCCCTATCTAGACTGGTAATGTTTCCTATATACATTTGATCATTTACTGAAGATGAACCAAAAAAAAAGCCTTTTCTGCATGAGAGCCCTGAACAATAACCACTCAGCCGGGCACTTCATTTTGTCAAACATCCACCCTAATTCAAACAGACAACAAACCAACAACAGATTAATATTCCATGTTTAATTATCAAGTATGAATAAAATAGCCATGTGATCTTGAATTATTGTACACAAGAGTTCTCAATACTTCTTCCCATCTGTGCATCTTTCACACACTGGCTGTGTGTTGAGATGGTTTACTCTTTCTATTTCTTCTTCTGCCTTTCTAAGCCCCAGTGGAGCATAGGCTCAACCAACTCATGCCAAATCACTCTATGTCTTTCTCTTTTGCATGCAGCTCTTCCCATCTTTTTAGCTTCACTCTCCAGCTACCTTCTCCATGTGTTTTTGGTCCTCCTTTACTTTATTGCTATGCCCTCTGTGGGTCTAAGTACAAAAATATTCTAGTTATACTGTTCTCAGGTTTTCTTCTTTTGGTCCTCCTTTACTTTATTTCTATGCACTCTGTGGGTCTAAGTACAAACACATTCTAGTTATACTGTTCTCAGGTTTTCTTCTGTATGTCATGAGAATAAAATAGTTTTACTTTATTGCTATGCACTCTGTGGGTCTAAGTACAAAAATATTCTAGTTATACTGTTCTCAGGTTTTCTTCTGTATGTCATGAGAATAAAATAGTTTTCCCTGGATTTAGAATACATTGTTAACTCTTTCAGCAGTAAACAAGTCACCACAGGTTTCTTACCCAGTCCAGGAAGTTCTTTCCATCTTCTATGTTATCTTAACTCTTTATATCTTCTTCTTCTTTACATCGACAGGCTGTAAACTCCTATTCAAAGTTCTGGTTGTCTTCTTCTGCTTTTTTTCTCTCTCTCCAAAACGTGGGTTTTGCATGCGCATCTATTTTACATATAGGTCTTATCTGGTTTCTTGCCTCATAGGCAGACCGTTGAGTTTTAACTGTTTCTGACTCATAGTGTCCCTGTTGAATAATAAAAGTATTTGGGGGTTTTCTTTTTCTGCGTTCACCTTTAAAAGAACAATTGGCTGCAGTTTACAGCTAGGCTGTGATATCTGCGCCGCAACACATCTGACTGCAGCAAACTCCTAATTAGTCACCTTGTATGACAGTGACAGCAGTGGCTCTGTTTCTCACCGGATCAAACACACAGGGGAAATTTGTTGCTTTAAGCCCCACTCCTTGGGAGAGAAGGGGTGAAACTAGTAACTGCTTGGAAGTGAAAGTGTGAATGAACAAGTATAACAACAGTACAGTAACAATCCACGCTTGAAGCAAACTGGACATCTGCTGTTAGTTTATATATTTGTATATACTTGGGACTTGATGTGCCTAATATTGGGGGGAAAAAAGTGTGTGTGGGAGGGGGGGGGGGGTGCCCTCTGTCCCCCAATGAGAACGACATAAGAGACAACTAATTATTATACGATACGTCAGACCGAGAACCACAGATATCAAAGCCTAGCTTTAAACCACAATACACTGTGCCAACCCCCTTCTTAAGGCAGAACAGGACGGCTGCTAGTTGCATATCGTTTAAAGTACCTTACAAACCAACCCCAGCATTCTTTGGCTGTTTTATAGTTTTACTTTATGTGGCGAATGGCCGCCCCTATCTTTGTTTGTGATGGTAACTGTTTTTTACTTTAACATTTACTTTCAGTAGTTTGCCTCTGCTTTCTCTCCAACAATCGGTTCTCAACACCACTGTCAAAATCCGTGCAAAGCAGCCTGCTGCCAAACAGCTGGCAGCTAAAATCGAAGCGGGTATATCAAATGATGAGAAAACCCTGGAAAGATAGAAAGAGTAACGAGGATGTCCTGAGTGAAACTGGTCACGAAGAGAACTGTCCGCCTCACATCAAAAGAGCAATCACCATTCTTTGGTCGCATATGAGAAAGGAGAAGAACTTGGAGTAACATCGTTACACAGGAAAAGATGGTGGGGGGGGGGGGAAGAAAGCAGATGGAGACTATACAACAGATGCTGGCATTTGACATCATGGCATGAAAATCATCTAATGTCAGAGTTAACTGAAAGTAGACGAGACAGAAGGTTGTAGATAGACCAATG
>CAJHNH020001167.1:0-80000 GCA_905116865.2 Candidula unifasciata
GAGCAAGAGAAAGTCAGATAGATGTGTTAGCCAAATGGCACAAATATGCAAATAGAACAGTTCTTCTTAAAATAACACCATGCACCAAAAAAACAAAAATAAGATAAAAAAGATAATATCAAAGTTCCCATGTGGATTCTGGGGTCCCATGGAAGGGGATTTACCACCCCCCCCCCCCCCCCCCCCCCCCCCCCTGAAACAAGCATGATGTTAAAGGCAACTGATGATGGTTCTGTTGAAGTTGTATATTTTGGGCTAAAATGTGCAGGTATCGCAACCTTGCTGTAAACCACAACACACAACAGCCCTTATAATGGTGAAAAATAGTTTTCTTAGCCTCCAAAGTCTTCTATACGAGTAAAAGTAAAGGACCACAAGTACATCACTGAGGCTTCAGGCATATGAAGCTAGACTTATATTTTAAACAGGCAGCTGGTGGTTGATGCGATCACCTTTGCACTGGCGGCAATTAACTTCCCAGAGCATTTACCGGATACCAATTTTAGGCTGGATTGACCTGCGAGTCAAGGTTAGTCTTGAAAACTCCACCTTGGTGCAGATTCAAACTCAAAGACTTTCAGGTTAACCTGCCAGCATCAAGCCATTATGCTGCCTTAGTTCCCTGTGGGAGTAAATACGCTGCTTATTCTCTTTCAGAACAACAGCAGACACACGTGAAACAAGAGGATACAACAAAAGATGCGCCAGTAACCCAACAGAGAACAGACACCAACAGTGATACAGTGAATCCTGGATCTGGCACAGATTACACATCCATCCGTCCCAACTCTGACCGACCTGACCACATTGCCAAAGGTCAGAAAGCTGATGAGGATGTCATCATATTAAGTGACTAATTATAAGATTGGTATGTCTCAAGGCTCTGGTGAGATGTGCTTTGTCACAGAGCCGTCGTTTGTCACAGAGATTAGAGGGATAGTGTTTTGTTAATGAGTTTGACGGGATAGTGTTTTGTCACAGATGTTGAGGGAATAGTAGTCAGTATTTTGTCACTGAACTTAATGCGATGAATGTGTTTTGCTTCAGAACTTGGTGGGAGTTGGTTTGTGTTTTGTCACAAAACTTGGTCAGACAATGGTTAGTATTTTGTCACAGAACTTGATGGAATAGTGGTCCTCATTTTGTCACTGAACTTAATGTGATGAATGTGTTTTGCTACAGAACTTGGTGGGAATTGGTTTGTGTTTTGTCACAGAACTTGGTGGGATAGTGGTTAGTGTTTTGTCCTAGTACTTGATGTGGTGAGAATGTTTTCTGCTACAGAACTTGATGGAACAGTGGTTCATGCTTTCTCACAGAACTTGATGTTATGAGAATGTGTTTTATCACAGAACTCATAGAGATAGTGGTTAGATGTATTGACACACAATTTGATTGGACAGTGGTTAGCATATAATGTCACAGAGCTATAAATTATTATTATTTTGCCGTAGAGCTTTTGGTGGGATCTCACAGAGCTGTGTGTTGGATAATAATTAGTACACTGGCATACTAACACAGATGTCTTCGGTAGTTCTTTATATGAGTGTTGATCAATTTATGTCTAATTTCTTATCATATGTACTGGTAGTGAAATTTTTCTTCTCTGGCCAATGTGGCTGTTTTTTTTAAAATAAAAAATGTAACATTTTCTACCAAGAAATGGCAGTGAAACAGCAAACTGGCCACTCTAACATATTATGATGGCATTTGGTACACATGGAGACAAATCACTTTACATACAAGCTGTACAGCAGTGGTCTCCAACCTTGGCGAACCCCCCCCCCTCCTTTTTTTTTGCGTATATGGCAGGGGACCCCCTCCCCCATCCCAAAATAACAGAATGTGATTAAAGAGAGGAGGACAAACATAAAAATCCCAAGTACTTCAATAAGAACTTGGAGAAAAAAACATACAAGACAAGGCGTGGTCAAGACCTTTTGGGAACAAGCAACAGAATCAGTAGAGAAAGAAGATTATTATGGCCTGGAGAGAATGAGGCACCTGGTGTAACCAGAGGGTCTGGCCGGCTCACTACACTCAGAGGAAATGCAAGATATACATATAACCAGATTGTGACAGATACCATCAATATTGGAACTCTGCGCTGGCTGCTGAAGATGAGGACGGAGCACACATGAGAATGCCCCTAGTGCTGTGATGTCAATTCTTGACTCAACTCTGTTAGTCCAGAGGTGACATTAGCCCATTGTTGTCCCGGAAGGATCTTGGACAATGAGCGAAAGGAACAGTATATGTTCCTGAAAGACACTGTCAAATAACAGAAGAAAACAATCATCAGCAACTGGTAATTTAGTGTCCAAATATCATTATGATGGTTAACACTGTTTTGTCTAAATGATATCTGCTCTTTTTGGGCCACTAGTGGACAAGGCACAATGAAGATCACTCTCCACACCAAGCTGGCAGTTTTGTTTTCATGACTGTTTAAGCTGAAAATTCTGATTATTAACAAGTACAAATTTATCAATTGCAAAATTGCTTAATGCCCTCCTTGAAATGTCCTCACATCTGCGAGGTTTGAGATCACTGCCATACAGCATCTCTGCCTGTCCATTTGTTATGTAAATTAGTAAAGATGTTAATGTTATATTTGTAATTCATTTAATATAACAATATTTGATTGCTGAAATGTGTAGTTCTTCTTCATGTTCACCTGCTGTAAAATCAAGCAGAAAGTTCTGGTTGTTGGTCCACCTCTGTTCCAAAACCTGAGTGTTGCATATACATCTGTTTTACAGATCCGACTTTTTTGTATACAGACTTTTGGTCCCTTGCCTCTCAGGCATATGTACCCTGATTTTGAAGGAAGCCCCCCAATTAGTCAGCTCTTATGACATGCTTTTTGGGGAGGCAGTGAGTCTATTCTTATTTCCCTCTACAAAGGAGCCCGGGAACCACACAGAAAAACAACTTCCCAACACCGTACCTCAGCTCATTTTGTCACCATTCAGTAGTGCCCCAAAATAACTGCTAAATGGCTGTGATCACAGATAAAAAAAGCAATGAAGATGTCTTGGAAAAAAAAACTGACCCACGAAGAGAACTGAGAGCCTACATCAGAAAGAGAGACAATCTACATTCTTTAGTCATGTAAAAGGTAAAGTCAAGATGTGTGAACCAGCGTCATTGCACACGGTTATAAACCATAAGTGCTCTGCCACCAGTATGGACAGCTGATAAGAAACTGTCCGCCTGTGTCACCGTCCACACGAAATTCCGTAGCTACGACGACGTTCCTTTACCCCATGCTGCTAACGTGGCCCTCTTTAGTCATGTGATGAGAAGGAGAAAACTGGGGTACATCGTGACAGTAAGAAAGATGGAAGAGGGGGGAGGGGGAGAGAGAAAGGCAGACCGAGATACAAAAAATGCTGGACAGCTTAACATGGCATGAAGGATCACCTGTGTCAAATTTGACTAAAAGTACACAAGACAGAAGGTTGTGGATAGACATGACTACCAACACCATAGGGCATGGACTAAGAAGAGGAAATGGTTGAATGGGGCTTCCAGATTTGTAGCTTTTGGATTCTTATCCTTGAGATGGTAATCCTAAAGACTGAAATCTTGGAGCGGGGAAAAAAAAGATGACCAAAAAAAAGTGTTGATCTGAAAAGTCTCTTCTTCTTCCTATAGGTCATGTGGCATTAGTCATCTCATCATGTCTGCCCACAGCCTTCTGTCTCATGTACTGTCAGTCTTTTCTGATACAGATGGTTGTCAATGCCATGACGCCAAACTGTCCATCAAACTCTGTCTGCATCTCCCTCTATCTCTTCTACTGTCCTGTTGTCATGACATACTCTGCACCTTATCACAGCAAGCCAAAGAATATAAATAGCCTTTTTCTAATTCAAGTAACCAGTTCTCTTTGCCAGTTTCCCTGCCTATTTTGTGTTTGCCCTTTAAAGAGCAGTTGGCACATTGTGTTGTGGTTTACAGCAGAACCTGTCTGCACATTGTGACCCAACACATTCAATTTCAGCAGATCCTTAATTAGCTGCAATTGACAACGTGCTGGTTAAGCAGTTGGTCTACTCTTTCTCTCCCAAAAATGTTGAATTAAGAATCAACATTATAGCACTTGGGGCACTCCCATAAGTGTTCCATCCCCATCTTCAGCAGCAAACAAAGAGTTCCAGTTTGGATGGTACCGGTAACTGTCTGATTGTATATCTAGGCTGAGTGTAATAAGGAAAGATCGACTAAGGAACATGATATCAGGAGGAAATTTGGCTCAGAACCAATACTGAACTTTATAAGTAAACAACAAATCAAATGGTTTGGCCATGTAACAAGACTGGAATCAGACAGGGCACCACAAAGAGCAATGTTATACAGATACAATGATAACACAGCCAGATGACAACCAGATATGGGCCGCCAAAAAATCAGACTTAAAAGTACTTTATGCAAAGCAAACAGAAGGGTCCATTCCAGATTGTTCTTCCTGCCATGACGCCGCAAGGTATTCCAGGAGTAAAGAAAGGAAGTTGATAAATATTAACTGACTACAGTGGTAGGGACATTTAGAAAGAGTGGCAGATAAAAGAGAAGCAAAAGAGCTGAATGGAAGTAGGCTATGAGGCAGACCGTGAAGAATCTGGAGAGATAATATACAGGCCTAAAAACAGTTGGTGTCACCAATTGGAAACAGAAAGCCAAACAGAGATAAATGGAACCAGATGATGTTTGCAACAGTGAACCTCAGGGGCTCGGAATGCTGATGAAAAGTTCTCCTTCGTCTACCTGCTGAAATTAATTTGCGAGATTACTTAATTCTAAATCATGTCATTTTTTTAAAGTGAGATCATTTGATGATATTAATTTGTTGCATGCATTGTTGTAATTGGAACCTGTCTGTTTTTCAATCAAAAGCTGAAATTATATGGTTTAACTCTTTCCCTGCCCGTCTCTCCCGCGGTGAGTGGGTGACGAACTCCTTGTGGTCCGGGTTCACTCCCGGGGGTGGGCAGAAAAGCCACATTTCTTCCAGATTTACGGTATTTAAAAATGGAATCAAGGCCGAAAGGTTGCGATATCCATAATACCGAGCCTAAGGGTTAACAACTCATGGCTTCTGGATACTTAAAAAAAAAAAAAAAAAAACTCTTTCCCTCTTCAGTTCTTCTGTTATGTTTTTACGTATACAGCTTCTCATCAAAAGCTGTATTTCTCAGCTCTATTAGACTGAATAATTGCTCATATAGGATACAACTTTAACATGGACAGTGTGAAAATCAGAACTATCTGGGAACTGAAAGCATTAGCCTTGCACACAGCTGTAGTGCCTTGGCCAAATGCTTGCCTACTGGTTCAAGAGTCATGGGTTTGAATCAGCATCAAGGTGTATGTTTATTGTTAACCTTGGCTGCCAAGTCAACTCAGCCTAAAATCATCATCAAGTGCCTTTCCAACAGCATGTATCAGTTCAGGTGCTGACACCCCTCCATGTCATGACAAATGGCTGTCAGGAATCTTCTTGTGTCTCCTTTTGTTTTTCCACAGATCTTTCCTGTGGTCACATGCTTTAAGTTTCCTTCTTCTCATAACATGACCAAGAACTATTTTTCTTTGTTCACCGGCTATAAGCTGGAGCGGAAAGTCCTGGTTGTTCATACATTTGGACTTTAGCTCTGTGCTAGGGCCTGAGTTTTGCGTGTACATTGGTTTTACTGGCTTATTTGTGTGCAGCTGTTTATTCCTTGCTGCTCGGGCAGAAAAAGCGGACATTGAAGGAAGTCCCCAATTAGTCGACTCCTACGACATGATTGTTGGGGAGGCAGTGGGTATATTCTTGTTTTCCCCCACATGGGGATGACCAAGAAATGATGACCATCTCTTGCAATTGTTTGTGATAAGTTTTTCAAGCCCTCACCTCTTTCAAAACATCTTGATTGCTCTTTTTGGCTGTCCAGGGAAATCTAAGGATTCTTCTGTTAACAGCCTAAAATAAGCACAAGAATTATCAGAAGCAAAGGTGGCAGGTGTTATGATGACATCAGCCATTAAGTGCCGACAGGTCTTAAAAAATACCGGAGTATGAAAAGGGGTTTACTATTATATTGCAGGCAGTTAACAAAAGGTGTACATAATATGCTTGTAAAAACCATACTGGAGTGAAGGTCAGGGCAAGAAAACAAGAAGCAGACAAGTGGGAAGACAACATCAAGAGATATATGAAAAGCAGTCTGAGAGAGTGTACAACTAAGACAAGAGACAAAGCATGTTTGAGATCTATTGCAGCCAACCTTTAGAGTGCACACTGATTGGAGGTGTGATAGGAAACTGCATGCAAAGTTGGACTGGTCTGTGTTATGGATACTGAGTAAAACGTACTATGGTAAAGGGCTAATTTTTAAGCCAAGAAGTATAACAAAAATACTGTGCTTATCCCAGTACCGGCACCTTTTTTAAGGCATTTTTTTTCAACACTATTATAATGGACAGATTATGGTCAGTATCGGCACCTCTTTTAAACAATCTGAGGGGAGTACCGGCAAACCTTTAAAAATTTTTTTTTTATAAAAAAAAGCTTTGGCTAGCTCTCATATTTTTAGACCTGAAAAGGTTAAGAATAGTCAAAGATTATATAATATGCAACTAAGAGATGGGGTTGTCTGGTAATATTATGAAAGGAAAGATTGGGGGTGGAATAGCAGAGCAGCAATAGCATGAGAGAAATGTTACTGTCAAAAATAATTGTATGGAGGAATATCAGTACAGAACACAAAGGACTGATATATGCATGTTTTCTTCTTCTCAACGTCCACCAACTGTATACTCCGGCAGAAAGTTCTGGTTGTTCGTCCACTTCTACACTTTAGTCTTGTTTCAGAACTTGAGTTTTGCCTGCACATCTGTTGTACAGCTCTGGCTTATATTGTTTGCAGACTGTTGGTTTCTTGCCACTGAGGCAGATGCACTCAAACTTAGAAGGAAACACCCTTTTACAACCTACTTGGGGGGGGGGGGGGGGGGGAAATGGATTCCCCCCCCCCCCCCCCCCACTTGGGAAACTGAAATGTATGAATGCCAACCAGAAGATGTGCTAGCTCAGTAACTAGATGTTTGCTATTGGTCGAAAGGTCTGGTTTGAATTCTAAAAATTGACCTGCGCCTTCAGGTCGACTCAGCCAATGTGAGCACTAGGAAATGTCCTGAGAAGTAAAGGTTACCAGCACTGATTGTTTTATGAAAGTATGGGCCTGGCATTATAGGCCTTATGTGCCAGAGGCACTACTGAAGATTTTTCCATTTGACAATTACTTAGTATAAATCTAGTGATCTCTTTAGAATGCTTCCACAACTACCAACAAAAACATATTAAAAGATCTGATGTGAGAGTAAGAGGTCGCCCTAGTAGCAGATGAACTGATGACATTAAAGACATCAACACGGAATGACAACAGTTATTGCTACCTATGAAGCAATGGCTGACAAGCTGTTGCTTAATGGCAAAAATGGAAACCGATGATGATGGCTCAATAAAAAGGTCTTAGATGGCTCAATATAAAGGTTTTAGATGGCTCAATATAAAGGTTTTACAAGGCAGCCAAGTTACACTCACAATACCATGGCTTCTCACATACCATGCTCGGGACAACATATTCCTAAAAATGCCTATTTCATTAGAAGAAAGGCACAGAGCAGTTGTCAGGTTGTATGTGGCGGTTATGATCAACACTGTGCGGTAGTACTTAGGAGGTTAGCAAAATGGTTTCACAAAGTCAATCCTCGACGTTTAGCAGGCTTTGATTCCCACTGTGGGCGGTTTAGAAAAAAGACTGATCAGTGCTTTATTAATATCCTACCCCAAACAGGGGAAATCCACAGGTCACGGGACAGTGTAATATTTCAGGGGGTGGTAGACTACATGCAGTCTTGGGACCTAGGCTGCACTCCCTCGTAGGCCGTAGGTGGGTTGTGGTAGGGCTAGATCTAGATGTTTTGGGGTCGCTAAAAACATCAGAAAGCCAGGAAACCCAGCCTTACCACCCTCTAAAATGTTGGACTGTCCTGTGGCATCATCTGGGGTAGGATATTAATAAAGCACCGACCGATCTTGTGGCTTTCTGATAGTACTACACGAGTCGCACCATGAAAGAGATTTGAGCCTCACTGCCACATTCCCATAGTAAACAGTGGATACCTTGTAGCCAACCTCCATTGCGGAGACAGCAAAATATTTCTTCAATGATAAAGATCTAAGACTTGAATGAAGATCATTTATTAAAGGTTGAGCGAATATACAAACTATGGACTGAAAACATGGAGAACAACTAAGGCAATTACTAATAAACTATAGACATTCATTAACTGGTGCCTGTGAAGAATAGAGGGAATTAAATGTTATGATATATTCACTAATGTAGAGCTCTGGGAGAGAACTAAGCAAGATCAGTGGACCAAGACGTGAAGAAAAGGTGCTGGCGTTGGATACGACACACTGAGAAAACTGGAGAACAATATAACTAGAATGTCTTTGCACTGGAACCCACAGGGGCATCGGAATAAAGGAAGGCCAAAAAACACACGGAGAGCTGCATGAAATAGCAAAAGATAGAACGACTTGGCGTGAGTTGGTTGAGGGCCTATGCTCTACTGGGGACTAGAAAGGCAGAAAAGTATACAAACTGCTGTCCAAACTAAGACATGTTATTCCAAGACTAAAAAAATTACAATAGCTTTTAAAAATCAAAAGGCAATTTCAACAATAAATCCGAACATTAAATATTTTATTTCAACAGTTATTGCAATGAAAACTCACACACAATTTTACAAGGAGAAAAAAATTACAATTCAAATTCCCAATACTTCATTTATCCCCAAAACATATGCATACCATTCCTACCTACCAGATACTGTAAAAATTGCAATCGTGAACAGAATGATTTAGCCACAGAGGCTCAAGTAAAAAAAAAAATACAAGCTTAACAGAACAAGCAAAACAGAAAAAAAAAAAAAAAAAGAACAAATGCACAACAAATCAAATTCCTTAAAACTGTTGACTAATGATAAAGTGAACATTGACAAACTCTTTTCACCCCAGAAATCTTTGGGGGCAACAAAGGCAACCTGAAAAGACCTTTAAAAAAAAAATTGTTCATGGGTCACTAATAAATTTTACAGATTTAAAAACTCAAGAAATAGGAAAGTAAAAAATAAATACTAATGCAACTGAAAATTAAATAGATTACATACCTCGGGGCCTAAAATAAAATGCATTCGATGTCTGTCTCATATCGTGACCCCATCATAATGTGACTATAAGAAGCAAATTATATAAACCCAGCTCGCTAGCTTAGTTGGTTAAACCTGACTCTGCGGCGACTGCGTGACAAACTCATTGTGGTCCGGGTTCACACCAAGGGGTAGGCAGAAAAGCCACATTTCTCCCAGGTTTAGGGTATCTTTTATGGGATCATGGCTGAAGGGTTGCGACTTCCACAGTAATGAACCAAATTCATGGTTTCTGGATATATATATATATATATAAAACGCAAATTATCATATCATAATGACTATTTAAAAACAGCCACACATAATACATCTGTGGCTTTGGGGTTGCGAACATGCTTCATAATGCCGGGGTGCTGGGTTTGATCCCAGGTGCGGATGATCTGACTTGCTTTAGTTTCGACAACAGCCAATAAATGCTGGGATTGGTTCTGCATGTCATGTAAAGGATTCACAACTAACTTTAACACATAATACAAGGGCAGAGAATGAAAAACCCTCAACTGTTCACAGCAGGTTAGTAGTTTCCTGATGTGCAGTTAACACCACACTGATTATTGTAGCTTTATGTCTTTGCATATGAATCATCGTTCACTTTAGCTTTCCTGAGATTTTCTTTTTCTGCTTCAAATCTGGACTGAAAATCCTAGAATGGAAGAAAAAGCAAGCAAAATAAATTGAAGGATAAATGAATCAAGAACTGACATCAGTGCACTTGGACATTCCCATTCTGTATTCTTCCTGAGTAACTAACAACAACACAACAACTCCCATACTAACAGTGCCAATCGCAACCTGATTAAAAGTCTGCATAGGGACTGTGTGGTCTCGAGGCATGGCGTCTGCCTCCAGTGCTGGAGGTCCCGAGTTCAGGCTGGGATTTTTTTCAACATGACTTCTAGTAATTTTCCCTGGTCTATGGGAAGCAAGACCGGACACCTTTGCGTATTACTGCGCACTTTAAAAATCCCTTGGCAGAAAGAAATCGAAAAGAGTAGCCTAACAGCGCTGCCCGGTCAAAATTTGGAGTTAAAAATCTCCCCAAAATATTTCAGGATCCCTGCCGGTGCTACGGAGCTGAGCTACTTCAGACCCAGACTTGAGTTAGAAGTACAGGGTTTGTAGCCGACCTGGAAACTTGAATTTAACCTTGGAATGGCAGCCCTGACCTTGAACCTTAGTTTTCACCTGGAATTTTGACAGTCGCAATGAGATCATTGGGGAAAACCTGCTATTTTCGGCCATTTGGCTAGTTTTGGCTACTTTTGTTTACGGTCATTTCAGGTATGGGGGCAACTGATTATCGGCCATTTTCAGCTGAAATGGCTTATTAAAGGCTAGGAAAGGACGGGCTGTGTTGCAGCAGCATGGCATGGGGCGGGAAGGAGCAGTCGCCGTCTTGTGTGCCTTTATTTCTAGCATGCCCGACAGTATTAATACTATAAACAGTTACAGGGCCGTGGTTTCTAGATACAAGGATTACATTGGATCTTTTATCTGGATACAAATAAGCCAGATCTGAATACAAATAAGCCTGACTGGATATAAATAATTAACTGGTCTTCTCAACACGTGTCATATCCAGCAGCAGGGTTTTCCGTCACCTCTTATCATCTGTTTGCCTTTAAAAGAGCAGTGGGCACGTGTGCGTGCTTCACAGCTAGGCTGCAATATCACAACACAACTGATTTCGTGAATCCTTTAATTAGTCCCACTTTACAAGATCAAGATGCTTCTTAAAAGACAATTGGTTTATCCCCCCCCCCCCCCAATAGGGCCACGGAATCCATGCGGCATATACAGGTGTTTAGTTCCTCATCTTGAATTAACTAAAAAAAAACAAAAAAACACATACACACATGTAAAGGAAGTAATACATTACCTCAAGCGGACGATATAACATATGAACACACTGTGCGCCAGCAAACATCGACACACTCGCTCCAATAACAGCACCAATATAACGGGACCATGAAACTCCACCCGGCATCGTCATTGGTCTCTTTTGGTAAATAATTATGTCTTATAAAGTTCACGTAAATACACGATCAGTTCAAGTAACTTGCTGACTTTACTATCATTAACTGTGACAGTTTTTCCACATAAGGTAGTTTAATATGGCTGGAGATTAATTTGCTTCAGATTTCAAAGCTCGTTCAGCTAGTTTCTTGGCTTCTTTCTCCTTGTACACTTCATCTGAAAAAAAAATAAAATCCATACAATATTTTTGAAGAACAGAAGCTGAAGAAGCAAAGTGTTAAAAACATTTTAAATGCACACAAATATCTCATTCAACTCTTTTGGTTAAAGTTAGCTGTTTGCAGAACCAACCCCAGCATTTGTTGGCTGTTGTGGTTTTTCTTTAGGCAAACTTTACATTTAGCAGTTTGCCACTGCTTCTGAACAGTCAGATCGCGGTAGCACTATCAAAACAAATGCCAAATTGTCTGCAGCTGGGATTGAACCTGGCACCCTGGCATATGTTATGTAGTGTGTTTGCAAAGGCCAAACCTCAGACGTCAATGATTTCAGTGAAACATCCCTAATTAGTCGACTCTTACAACATGCTTGTTAGGGAGGCATTGGATCTATTCTTGATTTGCTCACAACAAGGCATCAGAACACACATGGATTGGGAAAGTTGGGAAAGGGGGGGGGGGGGGGGGGGGTAAAGATTCAATACTTAACAATGTGTTGCTTTATGATTATGGGAAGTAACTAACTGCACATATGGTTTGCTGCTTGGGACCGAAAGAGTTAAAAGTCAAGCAAATAACTCCTTATCATGAAGCATATGGTGCAAGATCCATATTTTGTATACCAATCAGCAGATTCAACAACGAACTATGCGGAGTAACTAATTGCACATATGGTTCGCTGCTTGGGACTGAAAGAGTTAAACATGAAGTTAATAACTCCTTATCATGAAGCATAAGAGGTATATAGCGCCAGATCCATATTTTGTATAAATCAGCAGTTGTCTGTGGCTTAGGCGTTGCAAACACGCTTTGTAATGCCTGGATACTAGGTTCCATCCCAGCTGTGGACAGTTTGTCTGTGTTGGTTTAGACAGTGGTACCAAGAGCTGACCGTCCAGAAGCAATGGCAAACTCTGAATGTAAAAATTGCCTAGAAAAACCACAACAGCCAAAAAATGCTGGGGTTGGTTCTGCAACGTCCTGTGAAAGATTCACAACTAACTGTATCAGCATTTAGGGCACCAGAACAGAAAATAACTAGATGTGAAATGCGCTGTCTCCACAACATCACTAACAACACAATTAGAGACAGGATTACGAATACCAGCATTACAGAGAAAGTCTGAATTAGACCATGTTCAGATTATACTGATGGACAAAGAATAAAATGGTTCAGAAAAAAATCTGGGAGAAAGGCGAGAGGAAGACCAAGAAAGATATGGATAAACAGTGCAGCTGAAACTTGCAAAAAGATGAACAAATCCATCATCCAAGCCACCCGAGAGCGCAAGACAAATACAGAAAACCACCGCACTGTGTTACAACCTGGTATCAGTGAGATGACAAAAGAAGAAGAATCAGCATTACATGACTGATATCAATCAAATGCTGGTGATCTTTATTTCCTAGATATTGTTTAAAACTATTTCGGCTGAGATGAGCTGTGAGAACAAAAAAAAGTTTTTAATTATGCATATATATATATATAGATGTGCATATATATATATATTATATATATAGGTATATATAGATGTATGTATGTACGTATATATATATATATATATATATATATATATATATATATATATATATATGTATGTATGTGTATATATATATGTATATGTATGTATGTGTATATATATATATATATGTATGTATGTGTATATATATATATATATATATATATATATATATATATATATATATATATATATATATATATATATATATATATATATGTATATGTATGTATGTATATATATATATATATATATATATACACACATATATATATATATGTATATGTATGTATGTATATATATATATATATATATATGTATATATATATATATATATATATATATATATATATATATATATATATATATATATATATATATATATATATATATATATATATATATATATATATATATATTAGCGACTACGGTGTTCGGCAATTGGCGGTCTTTTGGCAATTTCCGTTACCATGGAAACCGTTCGAAACTTTCTTCGCAAATGTCGGCTGGGGTTTCGGGATGGGTCCTAATCTCTCATGAAATTTTGCGATTGGTGTGATTTTCACCCACTATAAAAAGCTGAAAACGGCGGGAAGGAACCCGATTAACAGCGCATATGTACGACAGCCGGACGTCCTCTGTTTTTCTGTTACATCGGTTTGATTGAAAATAGCGCTAAGTATTCAAGGTTGGCTTTAAGGCCTTAAACATTACCAGACATGGTAATGCTAGTTATAATTGAATTCTCCGTCCAATTTTACATTTGAGTATAAAATTTCTTTCTTATCTGTGGCTGTTTCGTTTTACAGTGACATTTTTCATGCAATCGCTATTATGTGGCTGTGTCTGAGAAAAATTGTCTGCCATCTTGTCCAATGAAAACAAAGCCAAAACGAAAGTTGCGCAGTTTGGTTGCGCAGAGAAAACTTCTTGTTTCTCAGACACAAGTTTTAGCAGCTGTTTTTTTACATCTCATCTCCACAAAAACCTACATATCTCAGCTCAGAAATTACATACAAGCCTAAATGAGGTACCATTGGAAAGAGATTGTTTACAGCTATCTAACTGTGCTGGTTTTATTGGTGTTGAGGGCATTTAACAAATTTGACAAAAGTACCTATATATATATATATTATATATATATATACATATTATATATATATATACATATTTATGGCCTGCCTATATTGCGGCCCCTGGCAAAAGCCAGGGTGGGGTTTCAAAAAAAAACAAAAAATGTCGTCCTAAAAAGGGCGAAACTGGGTAACTTTTTACAAGTAAAGTAGCATGAGCAACTAACAAATCATTCAAATCAATGACAATGTCAAGACAGAAACTTTCGTCTTACAAAAATTAACTCCGAGAGGCTTCCAATTAATCATTGCAAACTCCATTGCTGCTCCGACAAGAAAAAACAATGGCATAAACCTGTAAATCCCGAAAGTTTGCTTTCCAGGCCATTTATCTATTAACAGCTGAACGATTTTTATCCGTTTTGCCATTTAAAAGTTGTCAAGGAGAACAACAGAAAATCCACACGCCGACATTACTCGACCTTCCTTATTTTTGTGTTGACGGTAATTTAAAAACTACTCTGACAAAAACAAATCGCGTAAAAACTCTTGCCAAAACAAAACAAAACAAAAAATTCTACAACTTGGAGTGGATGCAATTTCTGACTGCCATAAGTATGTTGAATATCATCACTTTATTATGACATTTTTTTTAAAAAACTTACGTCTGTATAAGGATTGCGAAAGATATGGGCTTCAAATGATTCCCCTAAAAATGACATCGAAATTGGAACTTTTCGCTTGCTGTTGAATATGGGGACAGAGCGCTTATGGGGATGTTCCGAGTGCTGTGATGACGACTCCTAATTCAAATGTGAGCCGCTTCAAGAAGCCTCACCGCACCCCCCCCCCCCCTAAAGTGCCAGTCTTGGCTGATCAGGTGACTACATCACAGGCGCCGACCCATGGTAAGCTCCTCCCCATGGTTTTAAATTTGACCCCTTCCACTATTTCTTTGTCTTAAAATCTGTACGGGGGAGGGGGGGGTAACTGAGAGGGGAGCCTGTCTAATATTTGCGTCGTTGTGGCGCGCCTGCTATACAGTTTTTGTCTTCAGGCTGTACGCAGCGGGACACAGTAAAGGCCTAATATTTTTCGACAATTATGTTATCAGTCAAGATACGACAGAATACATGACAATAACAAGACAGGGAAATAATACCTAATCCTGCCACACACAAGTCGATAACATGAAAACCAAACGAACGGACACATATAAGTACTCGGGGGCAAACTTCAACTGCTACAATATGCTGAGAGAATAAATAACAATCTGGAAATAAAGTATTCTATGCCCTTCAACATCTGCTAAAGTCAAAGTCTCTGTCACGCAACACCAAGATCAAAATATATAAAACGTTGACAAGACCAGTCGTTTTATATGGCTCTAAAACTTGGAGCATAACTGATATTATTACGAATTTTCGAAAACAGTCTAACGACAAAACTTTGGACCCATCAAAGATGCAAACAGCGGGGAATGGAGAGTGAGAAGCAACAACGAATTCATATTCTGTTTAAATCACCAATGATCACTGGTATCATTAGAGCTAATAGACTGAAAAGACTGGAGCACATTAAGAGATATTACTAAAGAATCTATGATATACATAATAAACAAAAAGACAATTATTCATCGGCATTGATATAAAGAAGTAAAGTTTGTTTCGTTTCCGCAAACACAGATTTGGCTGAAGGCTAAATTAATCGACGATATTAACAGCAAAAGTTGGCTTGTTATTGTTTTTTGTTGTTGCGCATTTAGTAATCCTCGCCAGAAGGGGGATAAAAAAATACACACCTGTTTTAGAGAATAGTGCACATTGTTTCATTTGTGAGTAAATTATTAAAATATTGGTTGTTTCTTTCGAGATTCCGAATTCATAGTCACTGACTTGACTTCATTGAGAATTTAATAATTTATTTCATAATAATGAACTGAACATTACCATTACATTACAGAACAGCTAATAAAAAGATGTTTTCCCGCAAATTTGTATATTTTATCTCTAAAATATTTATTAGTTTTGTGTTCTAAATAACTAATTCGTAAAATGTATTTATAACATTCACATATTCAAAAGCCCGAACCCTCATCTATATTTCCACAGAAAGTAAACCCTAACAGAGCCTCACTCATATCCAAAATTCGCATTTCTTTTGCGGCGAATTAGCCGCGTCAAAAGTTGGATTAATTGCGCACGACACTTTAGCGAAACGCAACATACTCTTTTACGAAGATTAAACGGCGGCAAAACTAGGATTAACTACGGACGAAAAATTAGAGACACGCAAGAATACTCCTGACAGCGCTATCCTAGGCAGGGCCACAGTTATATGTAAGTTGTGGACCACTTTTCGCCGACTATAGTGCCACCTCCGAGAGTATCCTCCGCGCCGATACGCGAGGCACGGAAGGACCTAAACTAGATGGCTGGGACTCAGAGCAGCAGCTACCGCTTCTCCTGCAGCTTCCTCAATTGTATTTGCTCGTGAGTCCTAGCCATCTAGTTTAGCCCCTTCCGTGCCGCACATATGTGGCACTATAGTCGCAGGAAAACAGCCATGAGCTACTTCTTCCAGGGCAACTGCCAGCGTTGTCGCATTCGCCACGGTCAAGAGGTGGTTGGGATAGTGGAGCGCCATAGTGGCAGCTGCTGGTTTGAAGTTGTCCCGAGGCGACTGCTGGTTTGAAGCTGTCCCGAGGCGACATGCGCGTACATTAAAACGCGCATTATTGATTATGTCTTGCCCGGAACGAGAATCGCAGACAAGCCGCGCCCTGTTGAAATGGCGAACAGCCCGAAAGAACAGATATTCGGGCACTAGTTGCAACTTCTGTGCCACAATTTTCACATATAAAGCATTTAACTGCCATGGAGAAGGAAATATATGTTAATGAGGAAAGATTGGAAGTGGTGGAAAATTTCGAATATCTTGGGTCACTGGTTACCAACAATGGTGACACAATGAAAGAAATTAAACGGCGACTATCAATTGCTCTTCAAAGACTAAAACAACTGAATAAATTATGGAATTGTACAGATAGAATTACAAAGGTCAGATTTTTAAGAGCATGCATCTTTCCCATTGCAACATACGCCTGTGAGACCTGGACACTTACTAAACAAGCGGAACAGCGCATAAATGCATTTGAATATAAATGTTACAGACAGGTTCTAAGAATATCTTAGGTATAAAGAAAAGAACAAATGCATCCATACTTCAAGAGCTGAATATTGAAGAGGGTTGGCTAGTAAAGACAATAAAACAAAGAAAATTGAAATATTTTGGTCACTTGAAACGTCATGGAGGTCTAGAGAGAACAATAATGGAGGGGTATATGCCTGGGAAGAGAAGAAGAGGAAGGCCAAGGAGAAGATGGGTGCAGGATGTGGCAGATGATCTCCAGATTGGTGTATCAGACGCAGGACATCTTGCTCATGATAGGAAGGTTTTCCGGAGGGTTGTTATGGCAGCGAGGTTCCGCGAAGGACATGCTACTGAATGAACTGTCAGTAAGTAGTAGACTTCGCCCTTTTCCTCATACTTTTCGTTCCTTATATTCTCCGAGCTACAACTTTTAAATCTTTGTAGGGTAGGACGTAATGAGGCTCTGTTAGGGTTTACTTTCTGCGTAGATCATTTGGGACCGTTATTCAGAGGAGAGCCGAAAATAGACAACACCAGTGATTTGTAAATATTGACCTTGATTGCGATGCTGATTTTGCTCTTCCACATCATATTCAACTGAGACATTGCGGCTGTTGCAATATCAAGTCTTTTCTTGTTCTCTTTGGTTGTTTGTTTGTTTAAGTATCCAGAAGCCATCATTTGTTAACCCTTAGGCGCGATATTATGAATATCACAACCTTTCGGCTTTGATTCCATTGTAAATACCATAAATCTGAGAGAAATGTGGCTTTTCTGCCTACCCCCGGGAGTGAACCCGGACCACAAGGAGCTCATCACCCGGTCTTCTCGCAGTCCAGTTTAGCCAACTACGCTAGAGAGTCGGGCTGCTCTCTTTGGTAAAGCTGCCATCCTTGCATATGTGGGAGCCAAAATATTTAAAGGTTTCATTTCATAGTTTTTTCCCTTTTATCTATATGTTGGTGGGTGCTTGCTTATTGTGACTATTTACCAGAATCTTTCTTTTCTCTGCATTGATTTCCATGCCATATTTACGACAGACTGTCTTCCTCCAATGGATATAAATGTTTCATGATTTTCTAGTGTTTCTCTCATTATGTGTTCTGAATACAAATTAAAAAGGACAGGGGATAATATGCAACTTAGTCTCACTCCCACACTGGCCTTGAACAATTTGCCTATGTCATTTTGAATGAGTACTGCACTGCTTGCATCTTTATAAAGTGCTTAAATGGTGTCTGTGATGTTCTTATCGAAGTTGAAATTTCACATTATTTGCCAGAGCTCAACATGATACACACGGCCAAATGCCTTCGTGAAGTCGATAAAGTTATGGAATAGGTCGCGTTGATGTTGTGTTTTTCTATTAACGATCTAACGTTGAAAATTTGTTCTGTGGTGTTTCTGTTTTTCCAGAAACCCGCCTGCTATTTGGCTAGTATTTCTTCAGATTTTGCTTTCAGTCTGTTAAGCAGTATGTTTAGCTTTATTTTGCTTGTGTGGGTGATAAGACTGATAGTTCTATAATTGTTGCAGCTTTTCAGATTTCTTTTCTTTGGCAGTGGTATCACCAACGATTGTGTCAGTTAAGTAGGCCACTTCTTTGTGACTCAAATTCTCTGGCACACTTATGTCATCACCTTAGTTATGTATTCTCCTCTCTATTTCAAAAGTTCAGCAGGGACGTATCCATACCTGACGATTTACCTTCTTTTAATGAGCGTATCGCCTCCTCAACTTCTGTTATTAATATTTCAGCGTCACCAACTTCTCTGTTTTCCCATACAATTGTGTCTCAGACTGCATTGTCAGGCTATGCTTCTTGATTATATATGTCTACAATATTCTGCCCATCTCTCTAATATTGCTGTTTTAACATTATGGACTTGACTGTTCTTATGGGTATCTTGCGTTTTTGTGGTTTGGTTAGTCTTTTTATTGTCTCCTACGCTGCCTTGGTGTTGCCCTGTTTCAGACCTACCTCAGTGAACTCACACTGGTTTTTAATCCATTATTCTTTCGCCATCTTAATTGGTGTCCTGATTTTTATATCAACTATTCTATATTTTTCTTGCTGCTGCTGGAGTTTGCCTTTTGTCCTTTTAATTTCCACCGCATACCGCATAATTTCAAGATGTCAAGATTTTTTTGGCTGCATCAATAGTCCCTCATTCGCGCTTTTTGTCAGCAAGTTCACAATTTCTTCTAAAAGATTTAAAACTGCAAATTTACCTCCTCGAAGATCTCTTCCACTGGAGGATTCTTTAATTTAATCTAGATAGAATCTCACTCGAGTATAGCAGTTACAATGGTAGTTCTTTTTGAGTTTGAGTGTAACGAGAACCATTTTGTGGTCGCTGCCAGTGTCAGCTCCTGGGAAAGTTCTTATCTATGCATCTGTGCTTGGTTGATGCTAGATTTGAACCTTTTTGGAACAAGTATATAATCTTTCTGGTTGTTTATTTCTGCCCTTGGTGCATGCCATGTTGTTCTTCTGGAAATTTTGGGAATATGGGGCGAGACCTATATTTTTATAGATGAATCAGCACTTGTTGGGTGATGTGGTCAGCATCACGCCGGCTGCCTTTACTTCCCAGGACTGTACCCGGTACCCACTCAGGGCTGAGTCGACCTGGGAGTCAAGTCATTTTTGAGGAAAAAAAAAGTCAGGCTCAAATTATAGATTTCATATTATTTCATATATATATATATATATATATATATATATATATATACATACATATAAGAGTTTATGTGCCTTTCAGCTTTCTAAAAATAATAATAATATAAAAATAATATCACTAATAATTATTGTGCAGTTAATCAAGGCTTGGCACCCCAACTCCATTTTGAGGGGTAGGCATCTTAGAGGGCTTAAACATTATTTAGTTGTGCAGTGATAGTAATTGCTATTATTGTGCAATTAAGTAAAGCTTGAGCCACCTTCCAGCCACTAAAAAAGTGCGGAAGTGGGGCGGGAGAGTTTGGGTTAGGGCTGAGCCTACCCCTCCCGGCAATGTTTTGTCTCTGGTGGTACACCTGCTACAGTGTGAAATATACAATATTTAAAATGCCAAAAGTATAACTTAGAAAAATGATGACATTCTGTTAATGTTACACACATGCACACACACGCACATACACACACACACACGTGCATGCACACACACACACACACACACGTGCATGCACACACATACATACACTCTTACTTACTTACTTAGATGAGCCTCTTCTACCATGGGGTGTAGAGGTTTGCTAGAGAGAGATTGCCATAGGTCTCTGTCAGCAGTTTCCATTTCGGCTTTGTTCCGTTCCAGTCCAGTCCTCTTTCAGTCATAGACTATCGAATGTAGTCCTCCCAGCAAACCCTGGGTCATCCTAGATGTCCGGTTCTCTGGTTCTTGGCCTCCCATGTCTTAAGTGATGGCCAGTTCTCTTCCATTCTGCATACATGTCCAAACTGTCTTAACTGTCCTGATCAACTTGAATTTGTAACTTCTGGGTTTCAAGATCCCCCTTTTTGTTCAATTTGGCCATTGACTGGCTGATGAAGGAAGTTACACCAGATAGAAAAAGAGTCATCAGGTGGTCACTCACCTCTATTTTAGAAGATTTGGACTAGACAGATGACATCAGCCTTATATCAAGCCTTCATGTGGACGCTCAGAAAAAGATTGAAAGACTTTCAACAACAGCCCTTAAGATAGGACTCAAAATAAACACTAGTAAAACTAAAGTAATGAGAAATAATTTTAACACAGAAAATCCAATTATCTTAAATAATGAAGCAATAGAGGAAGTTCAAGAATTTATATACCTCTGAAGTAAAGTTACTCCAGATGGAGATTCTGAAAAGGATGTAACATCAAGAATAAACAAAGCAAATCAAGCATTTGTCACGCTTAACAATATATGGAGGTCAAAGGAATTTAATTTGAAGACAAAACTAAGAATATACAAGAGCAAAATTTTAGGAATGCTATTATACAACAGTCAGTGTTGGGAAATGACAGTGGGAATTAAACATAAACTTGAGACTTTTCAAAATAAATGTTTAAGTGGAATTCTACGAATATTTTGGCCAAACAAGATCACAAATGAAGAATAACTGATGAGGAAAACAGAATGTGTATCACTGGCAAATGTTATCAAAGTAAGACGATGGAGATGGTTTGGACATGTTTGCAGAATACCTTGTGACACTCTGGCAAAAACAGCTCTCCGGTGGACAGCAGATGGGAAAAGGAGATGTGGGCGACCTAAGGAAACCTGGAGAAGGACAAAGCATGGAAAATGAAATAATGTAAACTGACAGCAGATCGGCAGCAATGGAGATCACTTGTTGCTGCCTTTTGTGTCAACAGCAACATGAAGAGGATATAGATATAGATAGGGTTTCAAGATCATGATGTGTCGTTGAATATCACCCTGTCTAAAACAATTGTCTCAATTTCTTCTGATCTTTGGTTTGCTCTTTTTACAAAATTTCTGCAGCTTTTTTTTTTTTTTTTACAGAAGCTGTTTATTGGGCTAATCATGGGAGCTGGAATGTTATTCCTTGCCAAGCAGTCCAATAGCTTCTTGCTCCAGGAAACCTTATTAAATACCTTTTCTAGATCCCCAAAAACATAGGTGCATCACTCTTATATTCTAGCAATTTCTCACTCATCTGTCTGAAGATAGAGTCTTGAGTACTTTGGTTTGCTCTGAAACTGCATTGAGCCTGACCCAGACTATGATTGCCACCATTAGTATTGGAACTCTGTGCTGGCTGCTGAAGATGGGGATGTAGTTTTTATGGTAATACACCAGGTGCTGTTTTGTTGATTCTTAACTCCTAACTATCAAAATTATTAGTCTTAAAATGGGCTGAATTGTCTGTTGCATTAATAACACATTAAAATTTTCCTCAACAGTCTCTATTGTCTGTGTGGTGTGAATCACAGAGCAGAGTTAGAGGGTCTTAACAAGCAACACAGGAAACTTCTGCCCAAATTATGGGCTGTATTGACATAAAGAGACGTAACCAAGAAACAGATTCATAATTTATTTTCACAATTTGTGGATATGGAGAATCAGTATGTACAACCCTATTACTGTAAAAACTTTTTTTACACTGTAAAAACTTCTTTTACATTTAGAATTGGTTATTAAAAAGCATCTTGTAATTTTTTATCATGTTCCTTTGTCTGTTCTTTGCTTGTAGGTTTTAACTTATCTTTGTAAACATTTTCTTTTTTTTATGATGATGTGTTTCTGTGCCCTTATTTAATCTTACCTTTATATTTGTTTTATGGGAAATCGCTGTGGTGGAGCAGCTAGATGCTCACCGCGGATCAGAAGGTCGTGGGTTCTCTCCCTGGTGGAGCCGGACTTTCTTTAAAAATAACCTTGGTTCCCAGGTCGACCCAGCCTTTGAGTTTTTTTCTTTGCTTTTCTATATTTCTGTTCTGTTCTGTTTTGTTTTGTGAAAATTTTTCTATCCAACTTTCAGTTCATTTGTTATTCATGTTCCCATATCTTTCCTTGCATTTTTTTTTAAAGCACAGATCATGCTGTCATTACTTTTTAAACATGTAGCCTTTCAGAGGCGCAAAATAAAAATAAAAATTGAAAGAATTTAGTTCCCAAAAAACCGATTTTTTTTCACACAGATCATGCTGTCATTACGAACTTGTAAAACGCGCTGAAAAATCAAGAATGTGTTTTTAAAAAAAAGTAATAATAATTCATCCCTGCTGTAACTTAATTGTTGTTCAGTTTAACTGCATGTTCTTCTTATTCTCTCTCTCTCTCTCTTTCTCTCTCTGTCTCTCTCATATTTTTATATATATATATCTATATATATATATATATATATATATATATATATATATATATATATATATATATATATATATATATATATATATATATAGGTTAGTTGCGTATCCTTTACAGGACGTTGCAGAACCAACCCCAACAGCCCCTGGCTGTTGTGTGGTTTTTCTAGGCAAATTTACATCCAGTAGTTTGCCATTGCTTTCTGGACGGTCGGCTTTCTTGATACCACTGTCAAAACCATCGCAAGGTGCATGGCCCGCAGCTGGAATCGAACTCGGCATTCCGGCATCCCGGCATTACGAAGCGTTCTCATCGACTTAGCCCACAGAGATATATATATATATATATATATATATATATATATATATATATATATATATATATATATATATATATATTATAAAGTAAATATCGGACAGCACCCATGACAGCGTAATAGCTAGATGCTTATCTGCCATCCAGAATTTCTTGGGTTAAAATCTTTATCAAATCAGATAAAAATATAATAACCTTGGTTCCCAGGTTGATCTGGCCCAAAAATGGTACCAGGAAATGCCCAGGGTGGTAAAGGTGACCAATCAACCAGTCTTATGTTAAGCACATCACCCATAAAATGTGGATTGGTCTATAAAAATATGTCTCTACACCTGATGTACCAGTGATGTGAAAAAGGTGCTGTACTTGGTCAGTGATGATCATCTTGACTTGTTAATTAAAAAAAAAATTTAAATTCAGTGTCCATTAAAGTGCCTTTTGTCAGCTAGTTAACCGATGTGTTAATCAGTTTGTTTTATACCTACCAGAAACAAGATCAAGGTTTTGGAGTACGAGGTTGAGATCAAAAACACACAATGGCCAATAGTTTACAGTCCGATGTACAATATCTCCTTCTGGGGACTTGAGAAACTGCATCCTTTTGATAGCAAAAAATGGGGTAGAATATATAAACGCCTTAAAGGTACAGTGTGTGAGAAATGTTGCACATAAATTTGTACATTGTGTGAGAAATCAGGGCATTTATATTATTCATGAGTTTACATAATTGTGGGAGAAATATGTGCATTTATGTTGCACATACATTTGTACATTGTGTGAGAAATCTGTGCATTTATGTTGCACATACATTCGAACATGTGTGAGAAATCTGTGCATTTATGTTGCACATACATTTGTACAGTGTGTTAGAAATCTGTGCATTTATTTGAGCATGCCCTGTATTGAAATCTGTGCATTTGAGCATGCTTGGTATTGATTTCCAAACCCAGCAAGAACAAGGCTGTGAGATCACACAGAAAAAATGGTTCAGACAGGCTCAAAGTGCCGCAAGCTAGGTCATACTTTGGGGTGACTCTTCACCACTTAAATCCAAGTCTTTGTGCAGTCACTTTCATGAAATTATTATAGCCTGCCTGCTTGCCAGACTATCGTCTCCTAAAGAGAGTATAGTGAGGGTCAGAGTATCAGAGCAAAAACCAGACTTGTATGGGGTTCTAACTACACTTGGCCAGGAGTGCAGGGCTTGGCCAAGTGCTACTGAAGAATTAGAAATTCAGTAATTGATCCGTGATAATTCCTGCCCAGGTGATGTGATTATCTATACAGTTGGCACTGTGTTGAGAGGCAGAAGAAGTGCATTACACACGAGTTTGTACATATTTAGGAAATCTGTACATTTATGTTACACATGAGTTTGTAAAGCATGTAGGAAATCTGTAGATTTATGTTCCACATGAGTCTATATGGTATGTAGGAAATCTGTACATTTATGTTAAAGTGAGTTTGTACAGTATGTAGGAAATCTGTTCATTTATGATACAAATAAATTTGTATAGTATGTAAGCAGTCTTTGCATTTATATTTCATATGAGTTTGTATCTTCATTCCAATACCAAAAAAGGGTGACCTGAAATTATGTACAAACTATCGAACTATTGCCCTGATCAGTCATGCAAGTAAAATTCTACTAAAAATTATAATGAGAAGACTGCATAAGAAAATGGAAGAAGAGATTAATGTAGCTCAGGCTGGATTTAGACAGGGAAGAGGAACAAGAGATCATATATTCAACATGCGTTTAATAATAGAGAAGTGTAGAGAATTTAATGTAAATCTGTTCTTATGTTTTGTGGATTATTAAAAAGCATTTGACTGTGTACAACATCAGAAGCTTTAAAAATCATGAGGAATATGGGCTTTCCATCACATATAGTGCAGCTCATTAAAATGCTCTATCAAGACCAACAAGCAGCAGTCAGAATAGATGGAGAGACATCAGACTGGTTTGGCATCAAGCAAGGAGTCCGTCAGGGATGTGTGCTGTCACCGTATTTGTTCAACCTGTACGCCGAAAATATAATGAGAAATGTAAGAGATGATATAAACAAGGAACAATATAATGCCCTAAACATCGGTGGTCATGAAATACCAGAAATTCGTTATGCTGATGATACAGTATTACTATCAACATCACAAAATGGTTTAGAAAACTTATTAACCTCACTCCAAAGAAATAGTGAAAATCATAACTTATTTCTTAACATAGCAAAAACAAAGATAATGCATACAAACAAAACTGCCATGGAGAAGGAAATATATGTTAATGAGGAAAGATTGGAAGTGGTGGAAAATTTCGAATATCTTGGGTCACTGGTTACCAACAATGGTGACACAATGAAAGAAATTAAACGGCGACTATCAATTGCTCTTCAAAGACTAAAACAACTGAATAAATTATGGAATTGTACAGATAGAATTACAAAGGTCAGATTTTTAAGAGCATGCATCTTTCCCATTGCAACATACGCCTGTGAGACCTGGACACTTACTAAACAAGCGGAACAGCGCATAAATGCATTTGAATATAAATGTTACAGACAGGTTCTAAGAATATCTTGGGTAAAGAAAAGAACAAATGCATCCATACTTCAAGAGCTGAATATTGAAGAGGGTTGGCTAGTAAAGACAATAAAACAAAGAAAATTGAAATATTTTGGTCACTTGAAACGTCATAGAAGTCTAGAGAGAACAATAATGGAGGGGTATATGCCTGGGAAGAGAGGAAGAGGAAGGCCAAGGAGAAGATGGGTGCAGGATGTGGCAGATGATCTCCAGATGGGTGTATCAGACGCAGGACATCTTGCTCAGGATAGGAAGGTTTTCCGGAGGGTTGTTATGGCAGCGAGGTTCCGCGAGGGACATGCTACTGAATGAATGAATGAGTTTGTACAGCATGTTAGGAACCTGTACATTTATGCTACACATGAGAATGATGAAGAATTTTATGTAGCGGCTAGATGCCCTCCTGCAGATTGGAAGGTCTTGGGTTCGGGTCCTGACGGCGCCGGACATTTTTAAAAAATGAACTTGGCATCCTAGCATTGAGTGGGTTCTAGATAAAAGTCCTGAGAAGTCAAGACGGCCGGCATGATGCTCACTGCATCACCCACCAAGTATTGATTGGTCTGTAAAAACTTGGTCTAGTACTTTATGCCCAAAATGCCTAAGGGTGATGAAAAGGGTCTTTTAATTGACTTTTGAGTTTTATAGAGATACTGAGGAAATTGGGAATGAAAAGAGAGTTGCTAGGTGAAATAAAAAAGAGACAAGCGAAATATTTTGGCCACATTAAAAGACATAACAGTATTGTAAAGATCATCCTAGAGGGAAAGGTTTAAGGTAGGTGAGCAAGAGGCAGACAGCGTTACAAGTGGGAGGATAACATCAAGAGATGGACGAACAGCAGTATGAGTGAGTGTACATCAAGGGCAAGAGACAGGGCTTGTTGGAGATCCATTGCAGCCAACCTTCATTATGGAGACGACACCTGATTGATTTGAGTTTTAGCCATTTGGAGAAACTGCCCTCCCCCTCCCCCAACCACCAAATTCATATGATGTTCACATGTTCACAAAACAATCTGCTCACTTTCTACCAGCTTCCCCTTTATTAAGCTTCTTGCATCTTTTATAGGTTAGTTGCGTATCCTTTACAGGACGTTGCAGAAGCAACCCCAAGAGCTCCTGACTGGTGTGTGGTTTTTCTAGGCAAATTTTCGTCCAGTAGTTTGCCATTACTTTCTGGACGGTCGGCTTTCTTGATACCACTGTCGAAACCAACGCAAGGCGCATGGCCCGCAGCTGGGATCGAACCCGGCATCCCGGCATTACGAAGCGTTTGCATCGACTTAACCACAGAGCTGACTTCTTAGAGGATGACATAAATTAGGTTGCAACATTTGCATGCAAGGTTGCATGCATCTCTTATTTGTAATGAACCTTTCCCCTGTTCTATTTCTGGTATCCATTTTAAGCTGAATTGACCTGGAAGTTTGGGTCAAGTTTTTAATTACCAGTGACCAGTGACCATTGAGAACGGAAGATGGGTGAATTAGGGTTGACAGATTGAAAAAAAAAAAAAAAATTAAATCAGTAATCAATTAATCAGACCTCCTGTTTCAGTCATCTTCTTCTATTTATCAAAATTGCTTATAGATGCTGGGATGTTGAATGGCATTCCCGTTGTTGAGCCACTGGAAATCTCAGAGGAAGAGCTTTTGTGTGTGCACAGTCAGGCATATCTAGACAGCTTAAAAGTAAGGCCAGTGGATTAACCCTGAATTGTGCTCAACCTAGTTTCTTATTTAACCTAATTGAAAATTACCTTTTCCCTCACCGTCTCTGGTTGTCAATCTCTCTGTCTGTCTTTGTTTCTCTCTCTCTCTCTCTATCTTTCTCTCAATCTCTCTCTCTCTCTCTCTCTCTCTCTCTCTGCTACCTGCACTCATTAACCTACTTTCAGCTTATCCTAAACTGACCTGTTACCTACCTAACTGCCTATTCACCTGTTTGCCTGCGTACCCACCTACCTGTCTGTCTGTCTGTCTGTCTGTCTGTCTGTCTGTCTGTCTGTCTGTCTGTCTGTCTGTCTGTCTGTCTGTCTGTCTGTCTGTCTGTCTGTCTGTCTGTCTGTCTGTCTGTCTGTCTGTCTGTCTGTCTGTCTGTCTGTCTGTCTGTCTGTCTGTCTGTCTGTCTGTCTGTCTGTCTGTCTGTCTGTCTGTCTGTCTGTCTGTCTGTCTGTCTGTCTGTCTGTCTGTCTGTCTGTCTGTCTGTCTGTCTGTCTGTCTGTCTGTCTGTCTGTCTGTCTGTCTGTCTGTCTGTCTGTCTGTCTGTCTGTCTGTCTCTGTCTGTCTGTCTCTGTCTGTCTCTGTCTGTCTGTCTGTCCGCCCCCCTCTCTCTCCCTCTCTCTCTCCCCATCCCTCCCCCTCTCCCTCTCTTTCTCTGTGTATGGGTGTTGTAGGAACTTTTTGTAGATGAGAAAAAACAAAGAATAACAATATAAGAGAACATTCATTGAGCTTTCATGTATTAATTAAAGAGTCAACAAGCTTTCATTGTTTGTTTAGTGAAACATCCCTGTTTGGGGTAGGATATTACTATAGCACCGGTGGAGCATAGGTCCTTTCCCAGCTCATGCCATTTGTAGACTTTAAAATATTAAAGAGTCCTTTTCATGCCAGTTGCACATCAGGTACCATAATTGTCTGTGTACAAGATGCACTCTTTTGTTCTTAAAATTAGGCTGCGTCTTATGTAATGAAGGTGGGTCTACATGCAGTTTTTTTTCATAGTTGCCTTCGAGGGGCTTTAGAGATGAAGTGCATGCAATAGAAAGACTCTCAGATTACCATGGACAAAGAAGAAAATAAATTCTGACATTCTAAAAGATCTGAACATCAAGGAAGGTTGGCTAATAAACAGCATCTTTTCTCGGAAGCCGAAATATTTTGACCATATCAAGCACCACAGCAGATTTGAGAAAATGATAACAGAAGACATGGTACCAGGAAGGAAGGACAAGTGCTGATCAAGGCAAAGATGAACACAGGAAATAAGTGACTCTTTGGATATGAAAATGCATTAGTTTGAAGGGCTGGTGAGAGACCGAGTTTTTTTCAGGCAGACTGTGATGAGAGCGACGTTCTACAAAGGACCTGCTACATGATGATGATGATGATGCCTGCAGTATGGGTAGAGATAGTTAGTAGCATTCCTACACTGCGATTTTAAAACTCCACGTGATAAAGTATGCTTAAGAACATGGCAGTAGGTGAGCAGAATGTTATTTCGGACTTCCAATTCCATTATCCTTGCCGAACTATTTCCCCCCCCCCCCCCCCCCCCCCCCCCCCCAAAACGTTAATACGCAGCAGGATGTTTTGTGCAGACTAAACAGATGAAAGCGTGAACAACATGGAAAAGGGGCAAAATGGCAGGAATTTGAGATTTATGTATTGAAATAGGAGCAGGGATTAAATTTTGAGTTTTTAATGGAAAATTTCTTTCAGTTTTTTGGGGTGTGTCTTATACAAGGAAGAGTCTTGTTCACTGGCAAATGCAGTATATGGTGCCAGTCTCATATATTTGTAGTCCAGTTGACTCTTGATGGATGATGTGGTCGGTATCACGCTGGAGTGTCAGCCAGATCCCCCGGTCACTTTCCACTGTACTATATCTGCACACCATAATTAGCTGTTTTCACGTACTGCTAAGGTCCTTGACCACATTTAGCTTGTCATGCATACATCTAATCACCGTCCAGTCGTGTAGCACTAGCCAGTCTGTCTGTCTAATTATTTCCTTGCACACCTTCATGCTCCCAAGAAATGATCCAAAGGATGCTAAATACCTTAGACCCCTGAAATGATGCTTGCTACTCTGCACAGAGCATGCCTTTGTCCACCTTTCTGAGCTTTGTGTGTCTGTTAAAATGACAGTGTAGTACAAGACACAGTGTATAAGACAGTATGTTTTCCCAAATTTAAACAAATTACAATTAAGGTTATCTTACATACCAAATGTGTTTAAAATATTTATTTTTCAATTTTATGCTTCAAAAAAGGGAACTAGTCTTATACAAGATGGCATCTTAAAAAGGGACAAATAGGGTGTATGCTAGTGATTAGTCCAATAACTATCGGCCTGACAAATGTCCAGTCACATTGCTACCACAAACCCCTAATTATAGACGTGACTAAACGCAATGTTCCTTAGGACACCACACCTGCAGCTAATTGTTCTTTTCCTTGCCTATTGTTGCAGTTAGGAAATTGTGTCCCATCCACCATACTCACTGGATTTAGCACAGTGCCTTCTTCATTCATTACAAACACAAAAGAATCTGTTGCAGTTGATGCCATTTTTCAAATAAAAAAAAACAACAACACATGATCATCTAACTTAAGCCCTAGGTTTCAGGCTTAGACTGAGGACTTTCCTCAGTCAGAATGCCAAGAAGGTAAAGGAAAGATATATGAGGTGTTTTGATTAAATGAAAATTTTTTTTTTGGGAACCTAAATTGATCAGTACATAGAAAAGAACTTCAGTTCACACCAATTTTCATGTATTGTACCATGACTCCTTCATGCTAAAGTGCATAGCCTTTTAATCGCTGTGTGTGTGCGCATGCATGTGCATGTTTATGTGCATGCATGTGTGTGTGTGCGTATGTGCGTGCGCATACACCTGACTGGGTGGAGAACACATAATTCTCTTTTTCAAAGATATTATTTTGCTAAGAACAGTTCCCAATGTAGGTTCAGGGGCCTAGTTTTGGAGAGGAAACATTTACATTCCTGTTGTAAAATATGACTAATTAAGAGTTCGCTGAAAATAGATGTGTTGGGCTGAAAGACGCAGATATTGCAGCCTAGCTGTAAACCACAACATAACTTGCCAACCACCCATTTAGGGCAAATGCAGAAGTGGAGGAATAAGTTAAGAACAGCAGTGGCCCGCAAAGAAGAAACATGATTTAACAAATTAGCATCAAATATAAGACTTCAAATCAGTTATTAAAAGAGAAATAAATTGAAGACATTAATAACAAATCAGGCAAATATGGAGATGAAGAAAGAATAATTAAAGGAACAGGTCAGTTTACCTCTTGAGGCAACAATTTTGATTCCCAAGAAAATCATCATCAATCAGGTGCCATCTCCATAGTGACGGTTGGCTGCAGCGGATCTCCAACATGCTGTATCTCTTGTCCTGGTTGTACGCTCTCTCAGATTGCTGTTCGTCCATTTCTTGATGTTGTCCTCTCACATGTATCGTTGCCTACCTCCTGCTATCTTGCCCTCGACTTCTCTCTCTAATATGATTTCTAAAAGCGTGTTATGTCTTGAAATGTGGACAAAGTATCTTGAAATGTGGCCAAAGTATTTCAATTGCCTCTTTCTTTCCCTGATTCTCTTTTCATTTGTAGTCTTTCCAGAACCTCTGTTCTGGACTGCTTTTTATCTCATGAAATATGACCAATTCTTCTGTATATCTACATTTCTAGAGACTCAGTTCCATTTTCTAGTTGCTTGTTCATTGTCCCAAGTTTGTGCACCATACCATATAGAAGGACTGAGTGTACATAACACACTTTTTTAGGATTCTCATATTTTAGTGTGTTGTTTATTTCTCTAGCTTAGATAATAAGAAAATATAAATAAATTTTGATACACATTGACAAGGCCACCGAAAAAAAAAAAAACAAAAAAAAAAAACAACCAAACTAGATATTTTTTAATTGTCACATTATTTAATTATAACTTGAGCCAGTAAAGTCATGAAACAAAAGTTGAATGCCTTGTAAAACAAATAGCAAATGAAATTGATAAATAGTGAATTGGATGAAATAAAAAAACAAAAAAATGTAAACAAATTTAGAGAAATGTCTTTAACTACAGTGGTATCAAAAGCTTCTTAGCGTTCACCAGCCATAAACTGGTGGAGAGTTCAGGTTGTTCACCCACTGCTGAACTTTGGTCTTGATCCAGAACTTGAGTTTTTTGGGCACATCCATTTTACGGATCTAGCTTATTTGTAAGCAGACTGTTGGTTCCTTACCTCTCATGCAGATGCACTCTGACTTTGAGGAAAACACCTCTGATTAGCCACCTTCTTTAACATGCGTGTTTGGGGGGCAATGGATCTTTTCTTTGCTCTCCAAAATGAAGGCCTGGAACCTACACCTGGTGAATCATTAGTTATAAGGATAAGAAGTTGGCAGTATACATACAACATGGGTAAAGAATACACACAGGTACTGAAATGGGAAACAAATGGAATCAGGAAGAAGGACCTTGAAGAGAAGCTCCTTACGAACATTGATAAGAGAGGTCAAAAGTACCAGAATAAGGTACATGCATAATATTGAAAGGATTTGCACAGTATAGATTTGAATGGAGGCACCAGCTCTAAACCTTTTATAACGTATAAACGGCACTTGATAGATGATGATGATGATTTTCTTTTCTATTTTTTTTCAGGCTGCCAGACTGGCTATTGAACGGGGATGGGCTATCAATTTGGGAGGTGGTTTCCACCATTGCTGTGGAGACAGGGGTGGTGGATTTTGTGCCTATGCTGACATTACCCTGGCCGTCAAATTTGCCATGGCACATTTTCAGAAAGTGTCCAGAGTCATGATCATTGACCTAGATGCACATCAGGTCAGAGTAATTATTCCCCCTGCAGCTGTTGCTGTTCTGTGTACTGTATTTATGCACGTAAAACATGAAATGCTGAATATGACTCAAAATGTGGCTAGAAAGCTCAATGGGGGGGGGGGGGGGGGGGGATGTGGGGGGGGAGAAGTGTGCACACAAACACAACTGAATGTTTCGACCAAAGTCTGTATCATCGGATTACTAAATACAGCACAAACTGTGACTAGAAAACTCAACAGGCAAGACAACAGAGCTGATTTGAAAAAAAAAAAAAAAAACGGCTCTTCTCCGAACTTCTACCCCAGCAGTAATGCGGCCTGAAATATCCGTTTGGGGCGCAGTCCAATTAAAAATATGCCGGCTCCGTATAATGAAACAAATGCTCTAACAGGGTCTCAGCGATATGTTACTTGCGGACCTGTTTCTTATTACCTGACAATTCTAGGAGACGCAACACTGCAGACGAAAGTAGATGACGACGATAATAGCGACCCTTTGACACTTTCCATTGTCGAACTTTCTGCCAACGAACAAATCGCAGCAAATCTAGGATCAGCGCGGAAAAACAAAACAAATGCTCTAACAGGCTCTCAGCGTTATGTTACTTGCGGACCTGTTTCTGTGACTATGCCTCACCGCCGAGTGTATCCTCCCAGGCCGCTACGAGCGGCGCATATAGGGGCTAAACTAGATGGCTGGGACTCACGAGTGGCAGCTACCGAATCTCCTGCAGCTTCCTCCAATTACTTTGCTCGTGAGTCCCAGGCACCTAGTTTAGCCCCCCATCTGCGCCGCGGTGAGTTTAATCACGTTTTGCGCATGCCGACAAGTCTGACATCTACCGCTGCTAAATTCCTCAATCGGAAGAACAGTGTTGCTAATATGCGTGGGAGTGCGTGGTCTACCCGCCATATCGCTGTCTGTAATGTCTCGAAATTGTCAACGGTCGATTTTATAGTCTGCTACTATCGTCTGCAATGTTGCGTCTCGTGACATTGTAAGGTACTCCTAGTTTTGCCGCAATTTGTTCCTCGGCGGGAACTCGACCAGTCCGTATTTTTTGGACTGCGCCCCGAAAGGATATTTCAGGCCGCAACATTGCGGGGGTAGAACTTCGGAGGAGAGCCTAGAAACCTGTCATGTATAACATGTTTTCCCAAATTTTAAAGCTTTAAAATTGGGGAATTTTATGCTTGGAATGTGTGTAAAAATATATTTCATAATTTTGATCTAAAATAATAAAGTTAGTCTTTTATATGAAGGCATCTTATGAACATAGAAAAAACAGTTAGTGTGGTAATTTCAATGATGATGCTAATGACTGAGATAGCTATTATGATTTTAGTTTGATAAAAAAAAAAAAAAAAAGCAGACATTTTGTCATTTCTTGTCTGTTTTGTACATTTGAAATGATTGGTCTTTTTCTTTTTCCTCTTCTTATTCTTATTCTTTCTTCACATCCTTCTCCTTCTTCTTCTTCGCATTCACCGACTGTGAACACAGGTGGAAAGTGCTAGTTGTTTAGTCACTTCTGGATTTTGGTCTCTCAGGACCTGAATGTTTTGAGGTGAAGTTACTAAGTCACAAATGGTTGTTTTAAAAAAAAAAAAAAACATTTGTAAATCTCTGTTTTATACTAAATCTTTATCTACATTGCTATGTTTGTAAATCTCTGTTTTATTCTCAATCTTTATCTACATTGCTATGTTTGTAAGTTTTATACTCAGTCTTTATCTACATTGCTGTAAATGGTTTGTCAGAATCTCTATTTATGATTATTCTCCAATCTTTATCGAGCTGTATGTGGACTGGCATTGCCCTGAAAAGCTCACTGACACGTTTATTTCTCAATTCTTCATAAGGCATCTACATTGAATGAATCAGCATTCAATTTGTCACTTTTGTTTTGTTGTGTTTGTTGTTAGGAAAACTGTTAAAAGCACTCCTTTTACTGACAGCATAACCTTCCAGTGGTGGTGTAATTTATTTATTGCTATGTTTGTCAATGGTTCTGTTTTGAAGCACAATTAATTCAGCCTTGGTAATCATGTTCAGCATGTCTGCTTATGTATTGACAAAATCTCTGTTATTTTTTGTTCATCTGTCAATTGTCTGAATACCCACCTCAAGCACACTTTCTTAGATTTCAATAGATCTTGCATTATGTTGTGTGCGGAACCATGAGAACTCTATTGTAGCTGCTACTGAGTCCACCGTTACTCGCCTGTCACCTCTAATTATCTCCTCCACTCCCTGCATGGATACGTCTGTTGCAAGCTCAACAGGACGACCAGATTGGACTTCATCAACAATTTTAGACTGTCCTTGAGAAAATGCTTTTACCCAGCTAGCACAGCCATGGGCCATTTGTCAGCAATAACAGGGTTCCTATCTATTAATGTCCTTTTTCGTCGCACAACAACACTTTTTGGATTTGAAGTACAGTCGCCATATGGTTTCTGTGCTTCGACTGCACATGCAACACCTAGCGAAAGAATGAAATAAAGTTTGATGTTGCTGTCACCTAATGACACTTGTAAAAACCAGCAGCTACATTTTTCTTGCCATCCCATAACCATTTGTGATTTATTTATTGACCTCTCTTCATACGTGCAAATCTTATTTACAGATCTACCCTATTAGTGTGCAGACTGTTGGTTCCTTGTCTCTCAGGCAGAGACTTTCTGACTTTGAAGGAAAAATTGATACTATCAACTTTGGATAGGTCCCGCTTGATGAATCGCAGAAAAGTGTAGATAGGCCTCGACCTGTGTGATCCCTGGTCCCGGTTCACCACCACATGAGGTTAAGCACCTTTGCATACCCTTTGTCAGCACTGGAACATAAGCAGATTTCAGCAAACCCTTAATTAGTTGTCTTGTGTAATGGTTGTTAAGGGAGCAGTTGTTCTATTCCCCCCTCCCTCACCCCCTTCCCTTTTTTCCAAACTGGGACCTCAGCACTCACATGGGGAGATAATTCGTTTAATTCTATTTAGACACCAGTTAATGTAGGTTTGTAGTTAATTATTGATTGACACAACCTTTTTTTTTCTCAGTTTCAGCTTGATACAGCAGGGCTGATTTGTCATTAGAGTTACATTTGAAAATTTGGAACTAGTTTTAATGTCTTTTGACTTAAAAGATTTCATATTGCAGTGAAACCTCCTACTGCAATTTAAATTTATGTTTGTAAATCTGTGTTATTCTCCATCTTTATCTACATTGCTATGTTTGTAAATCTCTGTTTATTTTCTTATCTACAGTGCTTTGTAAATCTTTTTTATACTCCATTCGCTATAGATGCTTCGCGGATTTTGAATCTCTGTTTTGCTCCCTCAATCTTTTTCTACCCAGGTTGCTAGCCTTGATTGGGTAGCCGGGGCAGTAAATAAAGGCGTTTTGATAGCTGACCACATGGCCCATCTTGTGCTGATTGGTCTATAAAAATATAGGTCTAGCCCTAAATGCCCTATAAGCTTAAAGGCGTGGAAAAGGGTCCTTTGCTTTGCTTACTTTTTTACTTTTGTACTTATACTCCATGTTTATCTACATTGCTATATCTGTAAATCTCTATTTTATACTCAATCTTTATCTACATTGCTATATATAAATCTCATGTTGTATAATCTCTACATTTATATCTGTAAAAAAATCTCTATTTTATACTCAATCTTTATCTACATTGCTATATTTGTAAATCTCTGTTTTATACTCAATCTTTATCTACATTGCTATGTTTGTAAATCTCTTTTTAGACTCCATCTTTATCTACATTGCTATATTTGTAAATCCCTGTTTTGTGCTCAATCTTTATCTACATTGCTATATTTGTAAATATCTATTTATACTCAGTCTTTATCTACATTTCTAAATTTGTAAATCATTGTTTTATCTCAATCTTTATCTACATTGCTATTTGTAAATCTCTGTTTTATACTCAATCTTTATCTACATTGCTATATTTGTAAATCTCTGTTTTATACTCAATCTTTATCTACATTGCTATATTTGTAAATCCCTGTTTTGTGCTCAATCTTTATCTACATTGCTATATTTATAAATATCTGTTTATACTCAGTCTTTATCTACATTGCTATATTTGTAAATCTGTGTTTTATACTAAATCTTTATCTACATTGCTATATTTGTAAATCTCTGTTTTATACACCATCTTTATCTAGGTTGCTATATTTGTAAATCTCTATTTTATACTCAATCTTTATCTACATTTGCTATGGACATGTATTTATGACTACATGTCACTGTCCATGTTTTGCTGCATATTTCAGTGCTGATTTGATAGTAAGCTTGCGTTTTTAGTTTTAAAAATTTTTTTTTTTTTTTGCAGGGGAATGGCTATGCTAGAGATTTTATGAATAATGCCCACATTTATATCTTTGATGTCTATAACAAAGATATTTATCCTAATGACGCCTACGCTAAAGGTATATTTTCTTTGTCATTTTCTCTTGTCTTAAGTTTTACTCATTTATTTTTAATTATACATGGCCCCTTTAAATGAAAACCTTAATAGTGTGATAGAAATTACTGCAACACCTGCCATTGTTTTGTAACTTGTCAGTATTGTTCCTAAGGATGTCAAGAGTGTTAGGCATGCAACATCACCTTACAAACGAACATGGTGACGTCATAATGCCAGTTTGAAGATGGCCATTCCACTTTTGACATTCACCACAAAGTCATCTTTAAACTGTCATTATGATGTCACCATGTTCGTCTGCATGTAGATGTCACACTCGTGACACCCTTATCAGAAGTGTTGATGTTGTAATTGCTCAGTTTATAGGAGCACCATTGGCTCTCGGATTCAGAGAGTTAAGGCTTTAGAAAGCAGAGAGACAGACCTGAGGATGTTGTTTATGGCCGCATGAACATGAAAATAACTGATACAGGCATGGCATGCATATCTTTGTTTTGTGTAGGCATAAGGTCATCAAAGAAGGCAGAGATTGTATAGAAAATTAGGATGTGTAGAGGACTCAGTTTGTTATATTGTTAGTAAATTTCATACATTTGGCAGAAACAGTTTGAAGAAAAAATAGTGGGAAATTATGTCCTGAATGACCCTTGTAATTTCCGGAATTTTCTGGGAAGGAAAGACCTATGCTGCTCCCATCTTTTATGTCGTGACCTAGAATGTGTGACAGCCTGATGCTACACACCCAAATGGCAGTATCTGCTATAGGACACCTTTAATCTTAACCCTTCCCCTCTCATCCCCCAAAACACTATAATATGGGCCATAAACCTGTGGCAATTACCCGAAACATTTCTAAAAACAAGTTTATACAGGTCACTGATTGTGACGAGGTGCTTCGGATGCTCTCCACGCATATAGCGAGCAAGGCAGGAAACCCAGGCGCCAAGTGACCGCACGGGATACTTGGGGCCAGATGAGTAGACGTGGGCAGGCCCCAGCTAGACTCGTGGTCAGTCGCATCAGAGAATTTAAGGAAGTCAGTTGTCTTATTAGAAAATGTAGTAGTTTTATTAAAGGAGATAGTTTCAATGTTGTGTGGATGACTAGTGTTAATAGTCGGTTAGAAGATAGGGAAAAATAAACTGATAGCTGGTACAATGGAAATTGTGCGTCGTTTGTGTGTTATAATCCCTGGACGGTAGAACAAGTGCAAGACCCAGGTAAATACAACAATCTCACAAGTAGAGCTGTGGCAATCAACAATAATGCTCACAACTATATTACACTGATGAATTTGTTAAAAGTCAATTTGTGTACTTTTGTTTTTGGAATTATATAAAGATATTTAAAGGGAGTAATCAGTAAACATGAGCGGAGTGCAGTATTAAAATAGAATACTTTCCCTGAGGCCCCAAAACATATTTCTATGGGGTGACTCATGCTGTGACCCCCTGACCTCTGTCACTGAGGCTTACAGGAAAATTTTTACATTAACTTAGCTAAGCCCCCTGAACTAATCTTACAGGAGTCCTGAATGTTTGAGTCAGAGCTTTTTACTATCACAGTTAGATCCCTTACCCTTAGTTTTTCTGTACTAGTAATACTTCTAAAGTTATGAAGCTGTAAAATTAGGGTTGAAATGACTAGTAAATTATTGAAATGAAAATGCTCATAATTCAACTTACATCAAGTATTTCTTAAAGCTGGTGGTAGGGGACCTAGCTGTCATTGTTTTAAAGCTGAGTGCCGACGCTTATTCATTTATCTTCAATAGTTTAGAAAAAACACACACCAAAAGATCAGTCACACCCCCTAAGGTTTGGCAAAGTTTTCAAACAATTTTAAAAGAGAATAATTACACCAATTTATAATCACAATATCTCAGGTTATGTTGAAGAGGTAGACCAATAACAAGATGGAAGGATAACATCCGAGAAACTCTACAACAGCACGATGTGCCTATGGTCGAGGCGGCCAGAAGAGCTAGAAACAGAACCTTATGTCTCCCCCCCCGACACCCACAGCGGTAAAAGAGGAAGTGAAGAAGAAGAAGAAGATACATGTACACACAAAAGCTGTGGCAAATTTGTTGCTTCTGCCGGACAGTGGCCGATGCATTTTTGCTCCATTTGTAGTTTTGTCTCCCAGCTTCTGAGTTGAATGCATGACGTGACACTGTGAGCTGCGGATTTCATTTGGAATGTTTTTTCAACTGTGACCAACGTGGTTGTGTGAATCGTAGATTCAGAAAATGGTGCCTGTTGTCGTAATGTTGGTGGTGCCCGTATGTGATTAAATTGATCGCGTGGGCAACTGCTGATCTGTTAGTGACTTCTACTGCCATCAATGATGAACTGCATTTCTAATGTCGGACTGTTTGTGTTAGCACTTCGGAGGGCTACTGTATGCTCTAATGCGTGTGTATGCTAGATATGCTGAGACAGCAGTCTGTCAATCTTTCCACAAGGGACTGTGTGTTTTTCATTGGCACAGGAGCGGAGCAAAGATGGGATGACCTGTTTGCTATGAAGCTGAAACTAAGACTACCAGACACACAAACAACCCTCACTAAATTATATAATATATGGTATCTTGTTTAGTGAAATTATATAATACATGGTATTTTATTTTGTGAAGTGATGTAATACTCATCACATAAGTGGCTAGATGTCTACCAGCTGGCCCAAAGGTCTAGGGTTTTAGTCTGCTGGATTCATTGGGTTCATTTACCATACATACTTTTGTGTTGTTGCCTGCTGCTAATGTGATGTATACTGCTGTATTAAAGTAACATTTTTCTAGATGGAATGCCATTGTGGTTTGGAAAGAGGAGTGCTTGAAAGGGCGGATTTAAGATGGGCCTGTGTGCCCAATTTGTGACCCTCTGAAGATAATATTTTAAAAAAAATAATTAATAATACCTAATTCGTTTGTTGTGTGTCCATGCAGATTTTGTGTTCAGAATTGACCTTGGCTCTTAGGTTGTTCCAACCTAAAATGGTTACTAGATAATGACCTGGGCAGTAAAGGCTGCTAGTGTGATGGTATCGTCACTCACAGAAGGCTGGGTGGCCTCTAAAAATATGGGTCTAGCATCATATGCCCAGTGTTCTTAGTTCCAGGGCTCTAGTTTGGGCGAAAGGAATAATCGACTATCTGCACATTAACAAGTATATTCTAAAGTTAGTTGTGTATCCTGTACAGGACGTTGCGGAAACAACCCTAGCATTTTTTGGCTGTTGTAGTTTTTTTCCCAGGGAAATTTTACTTTCAGTAGTTTGCCATTGCTACTGAACGGTCAGCTCTCGGTGCTACTGTTGAAACCAATGCAAGACAAGCTGTCCGCAGCTGGGATCGAACCCGGCACCATGGCATTACAAAGTGCATTCGCAACGTCTAATATGCTAAAAGGTGACTAATTAAAGGTTTGCTGAAATTCATACGTGTTAGGCTGAAATGCACAGATATCGCAGGCTAGCTGTAAATCACAGTGTGCCAGCTGCTTTTTTTAAGGGCACCTGAAGAAAGAAGAGGAATAGGCTTAATTGTGTATGACGCATAGCTTATGCCCTAGATGTAATAATTTCTCTTTGTTGACATTTTCAGCCACTTAGACATTGCCATTAGAGAGTTTAATCCTCATCTAGTGGTCTACAATGCTGGGACAGACATTCTGGAGTATGATCCGTTGGGCAGTTTGTGTATAACTCCAAAGGTAATATTGTTAATGAAAGTTCAAGTCATGAGGATTAAATTCATTGCCCTGGCTTCCTCATTTGGGTTAGACCCACTGTCTCCCCAACAAGCACGTCGTAGGAGTCGACTATTTGGGAGACATCCTCAAAGTCGGAGTACATCTGCCTGAGAGTCACGGAACCACGAGTCTGCATACAAATAAGCCAGATCTGTGAAACGGATGTGCATGCAGCACTCGGGTTCTGGAACAAGACTAAAGTCAGGAGGTGGACAAACACCCAGAGCTTTCCGCTGGAGTTTCACAGCCAGTGAACGTGAAGAAGAAGAACAAGAAGATTGTCCTGGGTGTTATCCCAGATGGCTGTCTCTCTCTGTTTGCAGAATCGCTAGTTGCCTGTTGAGGACGTCGTACAAAACACAAACTCTGCAGCTCAAGTGACAGTCCACAGTGTACTCATGAACCTGTGACCTTCAGAGCATGAGGTAAATGGCTTGACTACCTCACCACGTTGACCGACCCCCCCCCCCCTTCCCCCCCCCTTTCCAGAATTAATGTTGTAACATAGTGCATGGTTGTGAGTGATTGAACAGTGCAAGATTTTGGGACATTGTTTAGTTGCATAATTGCCTTTGAGAGTCTTCGTTCTTGAGATGTTTAAATGAAAGGCAAGACAGTCATACACTCGTACTTCTGCTCCTATGTTCAGAACTGGAACTCTGCGCTGAACATGGGGATGGAATGCTTATGGAAATGTTCCTAGGACTCAATGCTTAACCCATTTAAAAAAAAAAAATTTCTTACCATTCTGCAGAAAGATCGAGCCAAAAAGAGTTAAAACCGATGCCATGAGGTCGATCCTCTCGACTGTAAGGCATTTGTTTTACTCGTTGCTGAAGTTATAATTGATCAGTGCAGGAAATATAGTGCCATGTTTGGATACTTGTCATTGAGATTATGATTGATTGATTAATTCTGGGAAGACTAACCCGGGCAACTTCTTCTTCATTGTCTTCACCGGCTGTAAACTCTGGTGGAAAGTTCTGGTTGTTGTCAGACTTTCAAACCATCCAGCATACTCCAACCTATCTGATTTCAGAAAACCGTTAATTAATTGGTTTTGATGACATGGTTACTAAGGACCAGTGTGTCTGTTCTTTGTTTCCCCCAAAATGGAGCCCTGGAACTGAAACAGGGAGTTAATGTACATTCTTCTTCTTCTTCTTCTTCTTCACTTCCTGTTCTACTGCTTCTAGTGTCCCGGGAAATATAAGGTTCTGCTTCTTGGTGATCAGTCAGCTTCACCCATAGTCACTTGTGCTGCTGTAAAGGTTCTCTGATGTTATCTTTCCATCTTGCTGTTGGTATACATTGTGCTCGGGGCTGCGTGGTCTCAAGGCCTTGAGTTCTAGAGGTTTCGGTTTCAAACCCCAGCAAGGGCTGAGATATTTTCACGTAGACTTGGACTTCTAGTAATCCCCCTCGGTCTTTGGGTAGTGAGGTCGGACGCCAGTGTGCATTGTTGTGCACGTAAAAAAAAATCCCTTGGCAGTTGAAAATCGAAAAGAGTAGCATAACAATGCTGCCCGGGCAAAATTTTGAGTTTAAAATCTACTTTAAGTATTTCAGGATCCTCACCAGTGCTACAGAGCCTGTGCACTGTGCTGAGCTTCTTCATACTCAGACTTGAATAAGAACGGAGCATTTATGGGTTACTACCTATGTGTTATGATGTTGATCCATTGTTCAAACCTCAAAACATACATTGTATTCTGCGTCCTTTTCTTTTGGGCTGTGCCCTTCTCTTTTGGTGAATGCCTTGTATGGTAAGGCGTAACAAGGTTTTCTTAGTGGGCAAACCATTTCATTTGCTATCTTTCTATGCAGTTTGTGATTAGTTCAGTGCCGACTTTTTCTTCTGTGACCTCATTACTCCTTTTATCTCTTCTTGTCACTCCTGCATCCCTTTTCAAACATCTCATTTCCCTGGTTTATTTTCTTTTATGCTTTGTACTGAGTGACCATGTCTGGTGCTGGCAGCATAGAGTGGGAATGAATATGCTTTGTATGAGATGTTCATTGTGCTTTATATTAACTTTTCACATACATCACGTGTAGATATCTATCAGCATGTTCTTTGAAACAACAGCACAGAATCAGATCTTGTATGCACTTCTCTACAGGGTGTTATGGAGCGAGACCGACTGGTGTTTGAGAAGTGCAAGTTACTCAGGATCCCGATTTTTATGTTGACCAGCGGTGGTTACTTGCCAGAGTCAGCGAAAGTGGTTTCAGACTCGATTTTAAATTTGTGGAGACAGGGCCTCATCTCACATGAAGTTTCCGCAGAAAATCAGGGTGAGGTCAGAAATATCAGTAGATAAGGTTGTTGTTACCTGTGTGTAGTATATGCTGTGATTTACAACTGTTTGCGTCTTTCCAGATAATAGTATTGTATTGTGTTGTAGGGAGGCCTGAGAGTCACAGCCCGTGTTGATGGGCAGTTGAGGCCAGGGATGAAGTTCCTTCTCTGCATAGTACGAAGTCTGGGCAGTATTGTAGAGACCGTGGGTTGCCCACTTGGTGTGATCTCTCTGTGTCGTCCAGCCTTGCCTACTCCAAATAAAAATATATTAAATTGTTATAATAAAAGGAGTTGTTTATTGCACTTGAACAGTGAAACATGCTAGAAGGAATTAAATGGTACTTTAGGGGTCTCCATTGGTAGTGGGGTTAAGCCATTTGCCTGATGCTAGGTTGTTGTTTCTGGTGTTACCTTCCTTTTGGAGTAAACAAGGTAGGCCAAGTGAGAGATCATGATGCATAAGCAACACATGAGCTTTACAATACTGTCCAGGCTTTTTGCTACAGAGAGGAGGAATTTCATTCCTGACCTCCCCATAGCACAATATAACACTTCTCATCTGGAAAGATGAAAGGGGGGCCAACACAGAGGGTTGTTGGTTCAGTTTTAGACTGTAAGTTCTCCATTGCAGGTTTTTAGTAGATCTCAGAGAATTGTCACTGGTGCTGTGATATTTCATACTTTATGCGATGCTTTTGGCGGATGAAATGATTCTTTGCGAGGAGAGGCCAACAGAACATGGATTACTGTTGTGTCAGATCATGGGATGATTGCAAGGGATTTCAATATGTAACCTAAGGCAACACAGATATGACTAGAAAGTCCAATAAAGGGAAAGGAAAAGACGTGCACAAATGCAGTTGAACATTTCAGCCAGTGTCCTAATCAACAGATAAAACAGAAAAAGAAAATTTTAAACAAAAGTTTGTGTTTATTGAAGTTTCTAGGACAGTGAGGAAAAATTCAAAGTGGCCAGTGTTCTGTGCAGAACACAGAATGAAGGTAAAGAAATAAGAGAAATGTCTGGTCAACCACTGGTATCAACAATTAAAAGAGAGAAGCCAAAGGTGCTGGACTGGAGATTCCATCCATGATATCAAAAGAAGAAATGGAGAAATAGGACTGTGAGCCCTATGTAGTGTATCATGGCACAGCATGATGATGATTTTCAACCAGTTTTCTGTTCCCGTCTCTGTGCTGTCATTTTGTATTTATTCATTTTATGGATGCACCAGTGAACACTATTTTTGTTTTCTTGCTATATGTGAGCATAGTATGCATTGCTTTTGAAATCTGAAATTGTTGTTCGTTTTTACTTCTGAAGTGATTGCAGATCATTGTATATATAATAAATGCTTGTTAATAAATAGACCATATGTTTTGTTAATGCTTTAATTGTGTTTAATGGGTTTTTTTTAAAACGCTTTTTGTCTTATTAAAGCTTTGTTTGGTTGTTTTGAGTAGGACTTTTAATTGTTAGTTTAGCGGTTTTTTTCTCAACTTTTGAAATTTTTATTTTATTTTTTGTGTGTGCTTATTGTTTACAATGTTACTTAAGTAAAGTAAAGAAAGGGACTTTTTTTCTTTAGCCACTAGCGTTTCAGATTTGTGGTTGTAGCCTGCCTCAGTGTGGGTTCAAACCCAACCCTTAGGCCGAAAAGCTTATACTGTTACACTAGTTATAATGTTGGCACCTTGCTGAAGTTTTTGGTTAGTGCATTTGCAGGGCCATTTTTGTTATTTTCCAGTTTGCTAAAGACACAGTTGTCTCTGGAAATGTAAATAAACAGAAAAACAGGTATTTCATGGGGGGGGGGGGGGGGGGGGGGGAACCCAGTCAAATAGAGAGCTTCTGGAAAGACTTCGAGTGAAAAGAGAATTACTGACAGAAAGAAAAATGAGACAATTGAGATATTTTGGCCAAATTAAAATACAGAATCTTTTAAAAACCATACTGGAGGGACTGACCAGAGTCCAGGTGGTAGACAACAATACAAGTAGGAGAGCAGCACTGAGATATGGAGAAGCAGCAGTATGAGAGGGTGTACAACTAAGACAAGAAACCAAATGTTTTGGAGATCCATTGCAGCCAACCTTCATTATGGAGATGGCACTGGAAAGATTGATTGAAAGATATGTTCATTCTCACCCCCACATGGATCAGAATGAAATAATACTTTTCAAACCACTGCACAACTTTGATTTGCCATAATTTGATTTTAAAGAGAGATCTCAACACTCAAATTCGAGTCTGTCGAAACTGAGATTTAGTGCTTGGGTGACTTTGACAGTATTTGAGGATTGTGTTGATAAACTGAGATTTAGTGCTTGGGTGACTTTGACAGTATTTGAGGATTGTGTTGATGATTACAAGATTTTGTTTTAGAAAATAATATATATATATACATATAAACATACACTGACTTTGTCCCCCAGTTCATTAGTCGTATCATTAGACCAGGCTCACTGCAGACAGATTGCCCATCATTGCTCTGTTTCTGTGCCAGTTCAAATCACAAAATGTCTTTCACTGTTCCATTCAACAACTAGTGGAAAACAGGTCAGTCCCAGTAAAATATTGAAGCTTGCATATGCAAAGTAAAGCATAAGGCAGCCATCAGATGTGCCAACACTAACAATTCCACACCAGAATTGGCTAGAAACAAAAAACTTTTTAGTGTCAGCTGTGAGCCAGCGATCTGCCATATTGTGCTGAAAGTCCAAGGTTGACCGAGACTAAAATGGATACAAGATCTTCTTTGTCTTCTTCTTCGTCTTCTTCTTTTTCTTCTTCTTTGCATTCACCGGCTGTAAACTCCAGCAGAGCGTTCTGGTTATTCATCCACCGCTGGACTTGTTCCATAACCTAGGTGTTGCATACACATCAATTGTTCAGATGTCATTATTATGTGTGCAGTTTGTTGGTTTCTTGCTTCCCAGGCAGATGCTTTACAACTTTGAAGGAAGCCCCCAATTAGTTGACTCATGACATGCTCATTGAGGAAGCAGCGAGTCTATTCTTGTTTGCCCCACACTTCGGCCCCGAAACCCACAAGGGGAGGTACCAGATAATATTTTGGGAAGTAAAGGTGGCCGGCATGATGTTAATCACATTATACATTGAGTGCTAACATTGTCTGTAGAGATTTGAGTCATCATATGGTCAGTCAGTGTGCTTCTGGCATAAAAAGGGTACTTTGCTTACAACTTTGTGCACAATACACCCCTAAAGATTTGGAAATGGGTCCTAGCCAAATAGTATTGTTTTGCTGTTACCCACATTGTGGTTTTATTTGGTCTTTTCAGCAGTGCTAGAGGAATGTTTTGAGGACGCATCATAACAGCCCAGTAAAGTAACTTCAATTTTTTTCTTCCCAGAACATAACAGTTCTTATGCATTTTTTGCTTTTTTAATATTCTGCATAACTCAGCAATTAAATGCTCCAAAACTGTGCATTTATATGCTCCCCAACTCTTTTATATATATTTATATACTTTACAACTCTTTGCATATCGGTATGCTTTATAATTCTGTGCATGTTAATATGCTTTACAACTCTATTCATGTTAACTTGCTTCACAACCCTGTACATTTCAATATGTTTTGCAGCTCTGTTCATGTTAACCTGTTCAACAACCCTATGCATGTTAACATGCTGTGCAACTCTGTCCATGTTAACCTATTCAACAGTCCTGTTCATGTTAACCTGTTCAACAGTCCTGTTCATGTTAACCTGTTCAACAGTCCTGTTTGTGTTAACCTGTTCAACAGTCCTGTTTGTGTTAACCTGTTCAACAGTCCTGTTCATGTTAACCTGTTCAACAATCCTGTTTGTGTTAACCTGTTCAACAGTCCTGTTCATGTTAACCTGTTCAACAATCCTGTTAATGTTAACCTGTTCAACAGTCCTGTTCATGTTAACCTGTTCAACAGTTCTGTTCATGTTAACCTATTCAACAGTCGTGTTCATGTCAACCTATTCAACAGTCCTGTTCATGTTAATATGCTTGACAACTATGTGCAATGTTTCCTTAGCTCCTGTAGTTTTCAATCCTTTATACCCTATTGTTTTTATATAATTTTGCATATTTTGTGTTGTGCATATTTTTGAGATTTGTTTAAAAGTAATTTACATTTCGCCAGGACAGAATATAATTACTGATGAGAAAGTCTTTTCCTTCTTCTTGTTCTCCTCCTTCTCCTTTGTTCAGTGCACACTCGTCTGAGTCCGAAGAAGCTCTGCACAGTGCACAGGCTCTGTAGCACCGGCGAGAATCCTGAAATACTTTGTTTACATTTTTAACTCCAAATTTTGCCCGGGCAATGAAGATGGTGATATATTAGACATATCCTGAGAAATAATGAGTAGAATATCATCAAACAGGCACTGAAATGGTAAATAGATGGACTGAGGAAACAAGGACGTCTAAGAGAAGCCTAACGTGATGAGAGAAGCCAAAGGAGCTAGACTGCACTGAATTGAAAGATGAGTCGACTGCAAGTCCTATGTGACATACAGTGGTACAACAGCACAATGAATGTAGGAATATGGTTAAATTGGGTTTCAGGAATGTTCATGTTGGACTGGCATCTGAAAACTGGCTTTTCAAACTACTGGTTGTCAGCCTCCAGCTTGCTGTCCTGGACAGGTAATTAGAAAAAGTGCTGATCAAAATTAAAAAAATAATTTTTTTAGCAACAATTAAAAAAAAAATGTTCAATCGGAAGTCTCCTTTGAAATAAATTATGATATTTATTGTTCTCTTTTTTATTTTTGTTTGAATTTTCTTGTATTTAATTTTTGAAACAAGTAATAAAGTAATGCTTTTTATTGATTTTCAATAATGGTGTCCTTTGGAGTGAGAATGCATCTGCCTGAGAGGCAAGGAACCAAACAGTAGACATACAGATAACTCAGATCTGTAAAATGGATGTGCACACAACGCTCAGGTTCTGGAACAAGTCTAAAGTCCAGAAGTGGATGAACAACAAGAACTTTATGTCAGAATTTACAGCCAGCGAATGTGATGATGACGATGACCATGAACAATGGTATGGAGAGCTAACCATTGAGAAAGCAATACAAAACTATTGAACTTTAATTACCTTGTAAAACCACAAACAGCTAAAAATGCTGGGGCTGGTTTGCAGTTTCCTGTACGGCAGTGTTTTTCAAACTTTTTTTACCCCTGCGGCCCACCAAAACAGGGGAATTTGTTTGGCAGCCCATCTGACAACTAACCAAATGCAGAAACGAGAATAAAAGTAGATAGTAGCTTATTTGTTAGATCCTATGTCACAAAATTAGAATTTTCAGCAAATACAACATCTGCTGCTGCTAAGAATATGCCCGAGAGTGTCGGAGTATAAGCTGTTTTATGCACTTGAATGAGAGGTTTCTGAGATTTATACGTATTTCATTCTCATTTGAGTGTTAATCCTGCAGACTCAATCTTGAAAGAGAATAAAAGTACCTACCTACGATTAGACATACATTTTTGGCAGCTCACCAGTGGACCACGGACCACCAGCAGACTGCAGCCCATCAGAAAGGCTTATCAGCTCATCAGTGGACGGCGGCTCATTAGTGAACCTCTGCCCATCAGTGGACTGCAGCCTACTGGGTTAAGAACTCTGCTTTAAGGGATACGCAACTAGTTTTTAATGCTAATTTGGTCATTGAGTTGTTGCTGTTCAATTCATACAGTTTTTATTTTTCCTCGAAACTATTTAAATCTTTACATTGTTCCTTTTCTGCTGACTTTCACTCTTCATCGAGCATAGGCTCTCAACCAAATCATGTCAAGACCCTTGAAGTTTAAAGCTGAAGTTTTCTGTAGGATAAGGTAGCTGATTTCCATGCCACACCTCCCCAATCATTTCTAATGATTTGCAAGGTAGGTTATAGTTGGGGTTTTCTCCCTGGAAATACGCAACAGTACCCAATACCAGCACCTTTGTAAAGGCATTTTTGTGATAGAAACTTTGTGGTGACTACTGGTACCCTTTTTTTTCTAGGGGAAAAAAAAGCCCTAGTTATAGTGTCACTGTTACCTTTCCTTGTGGACATCAGTAACAGTAAGACAGAGACAATGATGATAGGAAGACATAAAGACAATTTAGAAATAAAATTAAAAAACAACACCCTGAGACAGACAGAGGAATTTAAGTGTTTGGGAGCAATTTTCACATCCGATGGAAAACTGGACAGAGAAATTAGCTCCAGATGTGCTAAAGCTAATCAAGTAATGGGGAAACTATCTCCCCTGATACCTCGGAGTACTAAAGTGAATCTCATCAGAACTCTTTTTTGGCCAGCACTATGCTATCAGTGGACACTTACATTCTCCAATGAACGTAAAATTGTGACAACAGAGATTAAATGCCTTAGAAGAGCTGCAGGAGTTTCAAGGAAAGGCAGAATACGAAATCATGAAATCAGACGAATGCTAGGAATAAAGCCAGTCTTACAGGTTATCAAGGAACAACAAATGAAGTGGTTTGAACACCTAACAAGAATGCCCTGGTACTATTTGCCACAGCAAACCACATTAAAACGTTACAACGGGTATAGAGCGAGTCGAAGACCTCGGAAAAGATATAGTGGTGGCATTAAGAACAGCCTTACAAAAAAAAACATCAGTCCTAATAGCGCTTTTGACAGAGCTCATCAACGAACATTACATCTCCCCCCGACACTTCGATGAGGTACAAGGTGGAAGAGAAAAAGAAGAAGAAGTAACAGTAAGATATTTTCCTGCTCTCAGTCGGGGCTTCCAACATTATCATAAACAGGTCACCATATAATTCCTCAGTTCAAAATTGTCCATCACTGTCTTATGCGAAAAATCAGACAAAAGGAATCCTCACACAATCCAACAGCTTGCATTTGCATTAAATGCCTAAAGCAGCTGCCAGAGGTGCCAACATCTACAGTTTGTCACCTGAATTGCTATTCATAGTTGATGGAAGCAGCAGTCATGGCAAATCAGCAGGTGCACATGCATTACTGCATAAGGCACACCAACAGTTCTGTGGTAACCAGCCACTCGCCACTTTCTGAATATGCAGTTTACTCACAACTCAAAGAGTCGCACTGTTCACTCAACTCTGAAGATGGTTTATGGAGCTGGATTTCACCTTTAACTTGTCTGCTGTCTCTTTCACTTTTCCGTTGGGGGCTGAAAAGGAAAGCACCTTTATCCACACCTTCAGACATATTGAACATATAGGGCTAGACCTCTATTTATGGACCAATTAGCACTTGGTAGATGATGTGGTCAGCATCACGCTGACCGTCTTTACTTCCCAGGACTTTACCTGATACCCATTAAAGTCTTTTACAAAAAACAAAAACACCCAGCACCTTTCAGATTTGAACCAACAATGTTCAGATCCACAGGTGAGTGTCCAGGCGCTACACCACGGGGGTTCCCCAAGGCAGATGATTTCATTGTAAATACAACAAGAGCAGATGCTGGTAACTCCATTTAATCAGAGTTATATTGGGGCGCCCTACAGGGAATGAAACAACCTACTGTCCACTGTGGGTGGGGTGACTGTAAAGTGGTATGAGAAAAAAATCAACCTACACCACTATCTTGGAAAGTAAGCAGACTAATTACTATGCCACCACATCTTTTAGGTCAGGGGTCTCCAACCTGGAACCTGGGGGGAGGGGGGGGGGGGTCAAGCAATTTTTAAAATGAGTGTCTTTCAATAATCAGCTATACTAATATTTTCCCCACATTCTATTTTGTTATGTGGGGGAGGGGGGGGGGGGGGGTGAGACATTGAGGTCTTGCCTCGCTCTTCTTCTTCGCGTTTCCTGGCTGTAAAGTACAGCAGAAAGTTCTGGTTGTTTGCCCACCTCTGGACTTTAGTCTTGTTCCAGAACCGGAATGTTGCATGCAGATCTGTTTTACAGATCTGACTTAATTGTATGCATATTGTTGGTTCCTTGCATCTCGAGCAGAAGCATTTCAACTTCAGGAAGGAAAAACCCCCCCCCCCCCCCCCCCCCCCCCCCCCCTCCTCCTTTCTCTCCAGTTAGTCGACTCTTATGACATGCTTGTTGGAGTGGCAGTGGGTCTGTTCTTGTTTTACCCACAATGTGGCCACAGAATCCACACAGGGATTGCCACGTACTGAAGGGGGAAGCCACCATAAAAACGTTAGAGACTACTGTTCTAGATGTCAGTGTAGGAATAACTCAAAGATGTGGTTACAGTTAACTGATTGTTGGGTCCATTCTCAGACCATCATGCTATATTTTCCATTATAGAATAATGTATTTGAATTTGACTTTTAAGCAGATAAACCCATTGCTATCTCTTTCAGTGACTCGGTCTTTTATAGGTACCAATAACCGCACAAATATATATTTGTTATCTATCCCAGACAAGTTTTTTGCTGTGTCTTATTTAAGAGTTATGCTTTTAATAAGTTCATTATCATTTTCAGAATTAGAAAACATGTGTTTGAAACAGTTTCAGGGCTTCAGCACATTTTCGGCCCGTACGTGTGTTTGGAACATTAATTTCCATGGCCAGTTGAACATGAAATCAGAAAATGCACTGTATGAAAATAATGCTAACAATGAATCAGATCAATTTGCACCCAAAAATGTGCGAACAAAGACTTTTTTACAAAGAAAACATTAGAGTAACCTTCCCTGAAAAATGTAAGGGTAGTTCCAAACATTAGAAACAAATATGGAGCCATATGCGAATCAGTATGTACGGGACACACGATTGACACAGACAGTGTTGATTGGGGAAATTCAAAATTCTTAACACACACAGTGTTGCTGCTCGGGGCTCAAAGAGTTAATAATCATGTTATTAAAGGTTACTAGTGAAGAATTCACTGATTTTAAAATGCATTGGGAAAAAGACATTAAAGTTGCAGCCTAGCTGTAAACCACCACCCAATGTGCCAACCTCTCTTAATGGCAGATGAAGGTGAAGAAGAAATTTGTTTCTTAACATTTGTACTTTTAAGCAGATGTTTCCATTGCTATCTCTTTCAGATGCTGAAACTTCCAGCAGGTCAGGATTATGTGCAGGGTTCAGACAGTCGTGCTGTGCTGGGTCATCCCCTTCAGTAGAAGAAAACCTGGGACGTACAGATCAGCCATCTTCTGAGCCGTCTGATAGACAGCCCGGTACATCTTTTGAGCCTTGTAATGAAGCTGCTTACTTGTGAGGTTGATTACACATCAGTCTTAAGCCCTAATATCAAAGACCATATGGTTATATTTTACTGTTAACTGTGCTAATTTTTTTTTTTTTAAATTGGAATTCCTGTGGAGTTTGTCATCATGTCTGTCAACCATCATTTGTCTATTGCCACATCCAGTATGAGAATGAAGATGGAGGCCGTAATTTTTGGGCGATATTGTCATTATCATGCTGGCTGCCTTTCTTTTCCAGTATATTTTCTGGTACCCATTTTAGGTGGGGTCAGCCTGGGGTTCCAAGGTCAGTTAAAAAAATTAAAGTTCATAAGGATTCGAACCCAAACCTTTGGGTCAGCAGTGCAGTTGTAAAAACTGTAAAAGGACTTTGATAAGACAATACAGTGTTTGTACCTTATCGTATGTCATCGGCATCATCATGTAGCAGGTCGTTTACAGAACATCGCTGTCATCACAGCCTGCCTCAAAGAAACTTAGTCCCTTACCTGCTTTTGTGCCTTTTGTACTTTCCTGCCTAAGGTGTTGCTTATGTCCTGTGTGAATCTTTGTGCTAGTCGGCCCTTGCCTTTGCTTTCCGGCCACATGACCTTCTTTCTGGCCAAATGGCCTTATTTTCTGACAACATGCCTGCTTTCTGGCTACATGCCCTAGCTTTCTGGCCACATACTCTTGCTTTCTGGCCATATGCCTTCTGCTTTCTGGCCACATGCCATTTGCTTTATGGCCACATGCCCTTGCTTTCTGGCCACCTGCCATTGATTTCTGGCCACACGCCCTTGCTTTCCAGCCGCATGCCTTTGCTTTCTGGCCACATGCCCTCTGTTACTGTTCTTTCCAATCCACTTTGATGTATGATATGGCCAAAATGGTCAAAATACTTCAAGTTCAGAGACAAGATGCTGTTTACGAGCCAGTTTTCCATGATGGTCAGATTTTTTAGAATGCCAGTATTCATTTTTTTCTTGGTCCATGGCATTCATCATATGTACCAACTGGTAAGTGTACAAATCACTTTGTCAAATATGATTGGCTACTTACCATTATTAAGACATCAAAGCATAACTATGAGTACAAAGAGACAGATTATAAACAGCATATTCATTTCAACTTTAAGCTACCAGTGCCAAACGTGGACACTGTCTAAAGCCCATTTATGCAAAATCACCACCTGCGAAATGAGATGTCTAAGAAAAGCAGCCAACCTAACCATTCGAGATCTAGTGAATGATGATACTTTCAGGCAAATTGTGTGAATGACACCTCGTACTAGATTCAGCGAGAAACAGCAGATCAAGTGGTTTGGCCATCTTGTTAGAATGCAGTAAGATCAAATACCATCACAAGCACTACATCTTAGAAGATCAGCTACAAGAGTAAGAGGACAGGGGCGGAAAAAAACGGATCGACAACATTAAATACACTCTATACTCCTTCACGACATGACAATAGCCAGTGGCAGCCAGCGTTCACTGGATCGCAAATTATTCCTCCCCATGACGCTTAATAGCAGAAGTGATTTATTATGATGATTGGCTACTTATCATGTGTAAAAACCAATAGATCATGTGTAAAGTAAAGTCGACTTTTCATGCTGGCGGCCTATCTGGTATGTGATGCTAGATTTATATTTTTTTTGTACATTTTATAATGTAGATCCACATATATTTCATAATGCTGATGCAGATATATTTCATAATGCTGATGCACATATATTTCATAATGCTGAGGCACATATATTTCATAATACTGAGGCACATATATTTCCTAATGCTGATGCACATATATCTCATAATTCTGAGGCACATATATTTCATAATCCTTATGCACATATATTTCATAATGTTCATCCACACATATTTCATCCATACACATTTCACCCACTCACTTTTCATAAAGCTGTTTCAGACAGTTTTACAATTCTGATATATATGTGGGTGCAAGGTCACCTGCATTTTGACAGCAGTTTACCATGCACTGATCTGAGAAGGGTATGAGTGCCATATCCAACAGAAAGCAACAGCAAACTACTGAACAACATAAAACTGCCTTGTGCCTTGTAAAACCACAAAAGCCTATAAATGCTGGAGTTTACAGCATTCTGAAGAAGACCTGCAAGAACTTCTTTTAAAATATCAACTAAAAATTAAAAAAATTAAAAAAACAAAATTTCAGCTGGAAGCTATGGATTAAAATGAAGCTTAATAAACAAAAACAATGGTATGACATTAAAAAAAAATACATCATGTGTAAAATTAAGTAAAGGACCCTTCTCAAGCTGGTGGCCTGTTTGGTATTTGTTGCTAGATTCGTATTTTTGTAGACAATGGGGGAATGTGGTCAGCATCATGCAGACCATCTTTACTTCCCATAACTTTACTTGAAACCAATTGGGGCATGAAAGGGCATGTGGCTGGAAAGCAAGGGCATGTGGGGGGCTAAACTAGATGGCTGGGACTCACGAGTAGCAGCTACCGCATCTCCTGCAACTTTACCAATTTTTTTGCTCATGAGTCCCAGACATCTAGTTTAGATCCCTGTATGCGCCGCACGTAGCGGCGCGGGGAATACCGTCGGCGGTGAGTTTAAGTTTAACCGTGTTTTGCGCATGCCGAAATGTGTGACGACAAAAACGATGCTAATCTGCATCTGAGCGCATGGTCTCCCCGCCATGTTGCTATTATCCTCTGTAATGATGTGTGTCTCGAAATTGTCAGTGGTCGCTGTTATCATCTGCAGAAACGCTAGAAATTGTCAACGGTCGCTATTATCGTTTGCTACTATCGTCTGTGTGTCGTGACATTGTCAAGTAATCCTAGTTTTGCCGAGATGTGTTCGTCGGAGGAGGTCCGCATTTTACGCACGACTGAAGCCCTGTTAGGGTATTTGTTTGGCCGCCACAATATGAGGTAGAAGTTCGAAGGAGAGCCCCGAGTCGTTCTCTCCTTCACTGTTGCATGCAGCTCTCTCCATGTCCTCCCCATCTTTTAATTTCACTCTCTAGCTCCCTTCTTCATGTGTTTTCTGGCCTTCCTTTATTTCTGTGCCTCTGTGGGTTCCCGTGCAAAGACATTCTAGTTATATTATCAGGTTTTCTCAATGTGTGTCCTGTCTAATGCCAGCGTCTTTTCCTCACATTTTGGTCCACTGGAACTGGTTTAGTTCTCTCCCAAAGTTCTACATTACTGATTCTATCATACTTTTTAATTCCCTCTATTATGCTCAGGTATCATTTAATGAGTGTTTGCAGTTTATCAGTAATTGCTTTAGTTGTTCTCCATGTTTCCGCTCCATACAGCAGTACTGATTTTACATTAGGAGTGGAGTGGGATGATTTCATTAAGAGAAACCACATTACTATTTGCCTAATTTATTCTTATTGTCTTTCCCTTATGGATTTTGAGACCTAGCTCTTGTTATCTCGCGCCAAGTATATTTAATTTATATGGCTTCTGATTCCGTGAGTGGGACAGAAGAGAAATGTCATAAGTAAAGACCAGATCATCAAGCTGTTTTATAGAGGTTTCTTTCTTCTTCTTCTTCTACCTTTCTAGCCCCCAATGGAGCAACCCCTCAACCAGCTCAATCCAAGTCGTTTTATCCTTTGCTATTGAATGCGGCTTTCCTCATGTCCTTCACATCTTTCTAACTTCATTCTCCAGCTCCCTTCTCCGTGTGTTTTTTTGCCTTCCTTAATTCCTCATACAGAGTTCTAACATTCCAGGTGCCAATTCTGGAGGTTTTCCTAGGTGAGAGGAGGTATGTCGATGATCCGGACTCCTTTCGGCTTTCTCCACACCGTGTCATACTTCTTCTACTTGAAGAGCCTCCCCTCATCTTGGTTGGCTATGTTTTACTACTTCTCTTTTTTGACTTATCCATGGATGGTTAGTTTTTGTGGCTGTTGTTTTTACAGGATGAGGTAGCCAACCTCAATCCCAAACCTACCCTTAGTCGCCTCTTACAACATGCCTGGTAGGGTGTAATGTCACTATTCTTTGCTTTCCGCGAGGGTCCGGTGACACACGGGCGTTGTGAGGGTTTACTTGATATAAAATGTGCAACTATGTATTAATTGATTACTTGTGGGCACTAATTATTATTGTAATTTCACATTATGTTTTTGTACCCGGTGATTAATTTTATTGCAGTTTTGTTAATGGGTTTTACATTATAGAGTACTCTTGGTGTAATTCATGTCCGTAAGCTGTCAATAAATGGTGAATCTTGAAAAACTGAAAGTTGTTTTTCACTGTTGTTTTCATTTTGGGTGGGGGGGGGTGGGGGGGGGGGGGGGGGGGCAGCAACAATTCACAGATTAATTCTACATAATTTACATAACTCTCTGTCTGCCTTTCTATGTCCTGTCTCTCTGTGGTCTGTCCATTCGTCTCTGTCAGTCTGTCTGACCCTCCCTGTTCCCCCCCCCCCCCCCCCCCCCCCCAACCCCCTTCCTAACATCTGTAATGAGTGGCTGGAAGTGCTGAACGTAAAACCAGCCTTTGTGCTCAGTGTGACTCTTGAAAGTAGTAGTTTCATTCGATGAACCAGAATTGCAGAAGACTGAATACTCTACAAGAAGTTTGCATTGATCAGGTGATGACTATGAATCTGCAACGATGATCAGACAACGAACAAAAACAAAAACAACAACAGTGAGATAGAAGGTTGAGGCCATACAAGACAGGAACGCCCAAGAAGAATGATGTAGAACTGGTGTCGTCAGCCGCTACACTGAAGAATACACTGAGGAGGGGATCCAAGCAATTATGGACTGAATAATGACTCGATGTGCAGGTAGATGATCTGTCAGCTAATTTATCTACTAACCAACAACTAGCTAACTGTATTATCTAGCCTCTTCTTCTTCTTCTTGATCACCGACTGTAAACTCCAGCAGAAAGTTCTAGTTGTTCGTCCACCTCTAGACTCTAATCTTATTCTAGAACTTTAGTGGCATGTGCACATCCATTTGACATATCTCTTTACTTATATGCAGACTGCTGGTTCATTGCCTGTCAGGCAGGGGCACTACGACTTTAAAGGAAGCCCCTTTAATTAATTGATTCATATAGCATTCTTTTTGGGGAGCCAGTGGTTCAAATTATTGTTTTCTCCACAATGGGGCCCCAGAACTCACACGGGGAATATGCTCTTTTAAAGGTTTTTTCTTTCCTCTATTTCTAGGAGTGCCAATTATTACTTGTGAAAGTATTTAGCAAGAAGCTGTGCCTTTATACTTGCCAGGAGTTCGTTCGTTTTCTGTATGTTTGTCCAGTTTCCTGTCTTGTGTACTTTACTTTCAACGATTTCTGTGTCTATGCTCAACATCTTCTCTCTTGGTCTGCATCTCCCCGTGTGGCTTCCGGTTCTCCATTTTGGATAACAAAGAATAAACCCACTGATTTTCCCCCATTCATCTCAACAAGCATGTCCTAGAAGACGACTAATTAGTGGTGTTTATTCAAAGGCATCTGCCTGAGAGGCAAGGAAGCGACAGTCTGCCTAGTGGTAATGTTACAGTATTAGCTTTTTTTTTAATTCTTTTTTTTTTTTTAAACATTATTCATGTTCAGCAACCCATTATAGGTGATAAAAGGATTGCAAGAACACAAACATCAACTCAGCAACAACGAATCAGGTGACTGGCTGAAAAAATTTCCCATCAACAGCCATTGCATCCTGTATTCTGAATACTGGGCACATTGTAAACAAGGTAGATGTATTCCAAATTATTTTTACAGCCAACTGTAGATTACTGAGATGTTTGGAAGCAACCAATAAAAACTGGTTTATTCCAGAATTATGCAGACAAACGGTCACACTCTTCACATTGGGTTTACTCTGGTGAAACAGACAGTTTTGGAATGTTTACTCTGGTGAAACAGACAGTTTTTAAATGTTTACTCTGGTGAAACAGGCAGTTTTGGAATGTTTACTCTGGTGAAACAGACAGTTTTTAAATGTTTACTCTGGTGAAGCAGACAGTTTTGGAATGTTTACTCTGGTGAAACAGACAGTTTTGGAATGTTTACTCTGGTGAAACAGACAGTTTTGGAATGTTTACTCTGGTGAAACAGACAGTTGTTAAATGTTTACTCTGGTGAAGCAGACAGTTTTCAAATGTTTACTCTGGTGAAGTAGACAGTTTGTGAATGTTTACTCTGGTGAAACAGACAGTTTTTGAATGTTTACTTTGGTGAAGCAGACAGTTTTTGAATGTTTACTCTGGTGAAACAGACAGTTTTTCAATGTAGTCAATTTTGTGTTCCCTTCAAAGGATTCATTTATTGGTTTCATTTTAATCAATTGTTACTGTAGTATGCACCTGACGAGATACAGGCAATAAAGTGAGCAATCTGTTGTTTGTGTCTTTGTTCAGATTCACAACGAGGAAACATTACTTTAATTAACAGCAAATCGCGGCAAGCCTCTCAGACACTTATCAGCAAAGAGAGGCTTCGTAACGACTCACTTTTGTCTTTTCTTATGCGTGTAAATACTTCTTCTGTAACCCTTTTGCTGGTCAAGGGGAACATTACAGGTGAAATTCCTAGTTCTATTATTAGGTTACCTCTGTTCAACCAACAGACCCTAAAAGAAAAAGAAAAATCTGAGCCGACATAAAGTCTTTAAACTATAATATTAATAATAACAGAGACACAGAAGAAGAAAAAAACACGAGCTCCCACAAAACACCGAGCCACACAATAAATAAGATATAGGAGAAAAAACACAAGCCATACTTAAACACTGAGCTCCTCACCAAGACATCGAGCTCTCCACCAAAACACTGAGTTGACTGAGGTCTCCACCAAAACACTGAGGTCTCCACCAAAACACTGAGGTCTCCACCAAAACACTGAGGTCTCCACCAAAACACTAAGCTCTCCACCAAAACACTGAGCTGTCCACCAAAACACCGAGCTTTCCACCAAAACACCGAGCTCTCCATCAAAACACCGAGCTCTCCACCAAAACACCGAGCTCTCCACTAAAACACTGAGCTCTCCACCAAAACACAGAGCTCTTCACCAAAACACTGAGGTCTCCACCAAAACTACCGAGCTCTTCACCAAAACACCGAGCTCTCCACCAAAACACCGAGCTCTCCACCAAAACACCGAGCTCTCCACCAAAACACCGAGCTCTCCACCAAAACACTGAGCTCTCCACCAAAACACCGAGCTCTCCACCAAAACACTGAGCTCTCCACCAAAACACCGAGCTCTCCACCAAAACACTGAGGTCTTCACCAAAACACTGAGCTCTCCACCAAAACACCGAGCTCTCCACCAAAACACTGAGGTCTTCACCAAAACACCGAGCTCTCCACCGAAACACCGAGCTCTCCATCAAAACACAAAGGGCGCCACCAAAACACTGAGCTCTCCATCAAAACACAAAGGGCTTTACCAAAACACCGAGCTCTCGATCAAAACACCGAGCTCTCCACCGAAACACCGAGCTCTCCATCAAAACACCGAGCTCTCCACCGAAACACCGAGCTCTCCATCAAAACACCGAGCTCTCCACCGAAACACCGAGCTCTCCATCAAAACACCAAGCTCTCCACCGAAACACCGAGCTCTCCATCAAAACACCAAGCTCTCCACCGAAACACCGAGCTCTCCATCAAAACACAAAGGGCGCCACCAAAACACCGAGCTCTCCATCAAAACACAAAGGGCTTTACCAAAACACCGAGCTCTCCACCGAAACACCGAAGTCTCCACCAAAACACCGAGTCACCCACGAACAAGATAAAAAGAAAAAACGCGAGCTCTACCAAGTGGGAGCTGTTTTTTGCTTCTTTTGGACCATTTACTCCTCCGAGTCGTACGGATTTAATATCTATTCTCTGCACTACACACAACTGCCGGCCGCCGACATCCCACAACTCCAACTGACGAAAGGAAATGCTCATGAGACCAGAAGTGCACAAAAAGAATACCTGTCTGTAAGGCAGACAGACAGTCGAGAGCCTAGTAGCTACGCATGTGAGTTGCTTCATCCCGATGTCCTCTCGACGACAGTTAGAATCCTGCCATCTCCAACGCTCATGACTAATTGGCACTCAGCAGCGACGCTACTCTGCTTGTCATGCACTGACACTGACAGGTCAAGGAAATTTACAAGTTTGAAGTCACAAAGCAGACGTTGTAAGCTTTCCTCAAAAATAAATAAATAATAAAACAGGTCAAAAAAACGCACGCTAAGAATGATGACGTCATAAACGCTGACAAATACGTACCACACAACAGTTCTAGTAAACAAAACAGTGTTTTCCCGGAATAAATTTAAATAATGCGGATAAGTATAGTCGACTATACTGGGGTTTTCGGGTTTCACTTGTTTGTGGTCGTTTAAAATTATCGTGTCAAGTAATTTTTTTTTTTTTTTTTTTCAAACAGGTATGCCTTTTAACATCATGAGATCTGGGGCATACTGGGAATATGTCAGATGACAAAGAGGCAAGAACTGTATTCACAAGGGACCTGAATGGTCGTAGACCACAAGGCAGACCAAGAAGACAATGAAGAGATAATGTCTAGACAAACCTGCAGGTATTTGGTGTCACCAACTGGAAAGAGAAGGCCAGCCAGAGAGATCAGCGGAGGCGGGTGATATCAGCAGCTATGAACTATTAAGGGGTCGGTATGTTGAAGAAGAAGAAGAAGAAGAAGAATAAGAAGTAGTAGTAGTAGAAGAAAAAGAAGAAGAAGAAGAAGTATTTCAAACGTGAAAAATTGCGCACATATAAGCACAAACAGGTTTCACTTACAAGAAAACGTGGGCACGAAAGTGAACTAATTAGCAATTGCAAATATTACGTCGCAAGACAACCGCTTTGACGTCACTAAGGTCTGACCAGTTAGCGGCCTTCAAATGACACAAAAACGGCCTCCTTACGGATGATTCCATCATCCTAGGAACATGCCAGCCCCTAACCGATCGGAATATATTCTGAACTAACTTGGCAGCAACCAGCACCATTCTGTCCTCGCTGATCTTCTTCACCATCTGTCTCATCGAAATGGGTAAGCCTGAATATTCTTTAGCATATGAAGTTAGTTAGTCGACAGGTCACGCTCATCGTACATCAAACCATTGAGTTTTTTTTATCCGTAAGTCGCCCCCTCATATGATGCATTAAAAAAATTATTTTGAAGCCCCACCCTGGCTTTTATCGGGTGGCCCTGAATATAGCCGGGCATTATTTATGGCCTAGCAATGAATATGGTTATAACAGCTGAAAGAGGTTTCTGGGACCTCTCCAAGGGTGATCCTCATCCGTATGGTGGCACTCTGTGTCAACTGATGTTTATCGCGTGTGTAATGTCCTGGGGGAGTACAACTACCAACCAACCAACCATTCAGTCCATGCTCGGACACATCTTTTTAAATTAATTCCACAGCGTATAATGACTGACAACACCAGTTCTGAGTTGGTATTTAGTTTCTTGCATAGTGTTCTCATTTGACCATTTAAACATGCTGTTTTTGCTGTTTAATCGTTGCTGTACTCATCAATTGGTGCCTCGAAAATGTCTTATGTCTCTCTGACGGCACGCTGCGCTTAGAGGAAAGGCAAGACGGACACATAAACCAGAATGCGACTGGTACCATTAGCATTGAAGCTCTGTGCTGGCTGCTGAGGATGGGGACGGAGCGCGCCAGGGAGTGTCTTGAGTGTTGTGATGTCAGTTCCTGACTCAGCTCTCTGGTGCGTTCCACATCGATGCTAGTAGTTCATGATTTGGCTGGTCAAGACATAGAGTGTAGAATATAATTTAGAAATGGTAATGGAAGTATAATCATTGATCACTGGCAGCACAAGGGCCGGAGGGTTCAGTGCGAAGACAATGGCTTGAATCATTACAGAAGTCCACTGTGCGGGGAGTCACCTTTATTTTTGTTCCTGGGATACGCAGGCGTCGATGGAAATGAAAGAGCTGACAGGTTGGCTGGATCCGCTATCACTACCGACGGTCAGCCTATGGATCATGATGATATTATCAATGCCCTCAGAGAAATGGGAAGGATAGAGGACTTTGGTGGCAGTGAATCCACATCACTCGCCAGAATGGCAGACTTGGGAATTAAGATCGGCACAGCAAAAAACGAGACGCACACCAGACACGCCAGAAGACTTGTTAATCAACATAGAACTGGTACTATTAGCCATCGGACGTTGGGGTTCATACTGAGGGAAGGATCTGAGCACCTATGGACATGTCCGGAGTGCAATGAGGATAACCCAACTAACTAACTAACTAACTAACTAACTAACTAACTAACTAACTAACTAACTAACTAACTAACTAACTAACTAACTAACTAACTAACTAACTAACTAACTAGCACAAGGGCCAATGGACCGAAATGGCTGGGACATCCTGATAGAATGTCAGGCGATAGTGAGGTAAAGACCGGGTGCACAAGAGAGCTGACTGGTCGTAGACCACGAAGCAGACCAAGGAGACGAGGGGAAGATAATATCCAGACAGACCTACAAACAGTTGTTGTCACTAACTGAAAAGAGAAGGCCGACCAGAAAGATGAATGGAGGCGAATGATATCTGCATCAATGAACCTAAAAGGCTCGGAATGCTGAAGAAGGAGAATAGAAGCTTAATCACTGAATAGAAGCCTAATCACAAAGGGCAGAACTATTTGGATGCCATACTTAGCATAGCATGAAAAAAAAAAAAAAAACAAGAACAGGGTGAGGGGGGAGGGGAATTTGGAAGGAAACAATGAAGAAAAGGATTGCAGACAATCTAAAAGATGAGCGTCTGTGAAGAAAGATGCCAAATACACACGATGAATGATAACAATGGTCCAATATCGTCCACAATGTATCGACTTCGTCACTCGGGTGGCATGAACTGTGGATGTTTGGGAGATCACTGGATATCGCCTTCAAGCCCATTGGTCCCTTCAGATACAGTTTGTAGGGGAGCTAAGGGGTCCCCAGAGCCAAGCATAGAAGTTCTCTGACTTTACATTTGTTTATATATTTCGTATTATTTCAAATATATTATTAGATGTGCCATTCAGCACATTATTATTATTATTATTATTATTATTATTATTATTATTATTACACAATTTAAGTCTAAGGCCCATTGAGATCCCTCTTCCCGAAATAAAAAGTAAGAAATCTCAACACCCCCATATTCCCTTTCCCTCACCCTTATCAAGCATTCCTATATTTTCTATGTGTTCCTCTGCCTGAAGAGGTATATGACCTGCATAATCACATGGGATTTGACGATATGGTAGTTTTTGCGGGCTTCGTAGAATGCGCCTTATGACTCATAACTTTTATTTCAGTTGCTGCACACTTGTCGGCCATGCTTATGCTTGGTTTCACGGATGGTTTTCTGTTTCTTTCTATTTGCAGAGATTCTCTCTCTTCGTGGGCTGCTAGCGTTGATGCTTCTGCTTCTGTTTTTGCCCCCACTAGCAGAGCGACTTCACGATAGGCGCTCTCACGGGCTTCTTACAGTTCCGTCAGTCTTTTCCTGTGCTGCTCTCCTTCTTCTTGTCGGCGCGTTTCTTCTTCTTCCTACGTAGTTCGAAGAATTGATACTATTTCTTGGAGGCTTTTCTTTGCTTGTTCGGCTTCTGCAGGCTAACCTGTCTTTCTTCAGGGCTTTGTATCTGAGTCGTCCCCCTCCCCCCCCCATGTGGGACGCAATTTTTCGTTATTTGAAGCCCCACCCTGGCTTTTGCTGGGGGCCCTGAATATGACCGGGTCATAAATATGGCCTAACGGCTGAACTGGGTTTCTGGGACGGGTGATCCTCATCTGCATGGTGGCACGTTGTGTCACCGGGTGTTTATCGCTTGTGTGATGTCCAGGTGGGTTACAACGAGAGAGAGAGAGAGAGAGAGAGAGAGAGAGAGAGAGATAGATAGATAGATAGATAGAGAGAGAGAGAGAGAGAGAGAGAGAGAGAGAGAGAGAGAGAGAGGCTTTCATTTCTCCTAGCATCAGGGAGATGAGATCTATCATTTCAGTTCTCTCTTCGGTTCGGCCGACTGTCTGTTTTTGGAGTGCTCTGAATTCACATCTCAGTTCAGTGATTTCTTTTATTTTTTCCTGCTGTGACGATGTACTCTAATCTTTTCGCGAGTCATTTTTTTTTCACGACATCTTCATTACTCTTTTTAATATGTCCAGGGTATTCTCATCATTCTTCTATAAAACCACATCTCTACAGCTTCCATATAAGTTGTCACGAATTCCCCATTGATATATCCACATATACTTCTGAGCCCAGTTATTGTATAGACCACTCGGCACTACCTGTTTTGTTACTGGGCCGTCTAAACCCATGTGCCACCAGCATATGAGCCCAATTTAGTCTGTGTATTCCTTTAATAGTATAGGCAATTTGTGTTTCATTCCAGTCAGTTATTGTCGTAAGGATCTAGGCACATTGGTTTGCACAGGGGCCCAAAATGCTGTTAAGATGGTTTTGGATGGTGTTTTCAACTGACCGTGTTTATTTCTCATGAAAACTTTAGACTGGGTCTACATGGGAGCAGTAGGTTATTTATATAAAACCACCTGGATGCAGATTCGAACCAAAACCTTCGGACCGGCATGCAAGCGGCTCCCCGTGAGAACCCGTCAGTCCGTTCACTAATATTTGTCGACTTCAAGGATTTTTGCCTCTGTTTTCTTCTGACTGTTTCAGGTTGTTAGAGTACGTTTTTTTCTTTAGTATTTATACATTACCATGGTCCCGAAACACTGCCTTTCGCTAGGTCACCAGTTGCTGTTGTCTTCTGTCTCATCAGCTCTCTTCATTTTTGGCGGTTAAATGGACTTCATGGTTGCATGCCTTAGGCCTGTTCAATCAGTTATGCTCTTCATCCAGGTCTTTCTAGGTCGGCCTTTTTTCTCTCTTTTTTTTTAATGAGATATCATGAGATCTTACTATATGTTCGTACCACTGCATTTTTCGTTTTTGAACCCAGCCCCAAACGGGTCTCAGTTGAACTCATGTTAAGTAAAGACGGCCGGCGTGATGTTGAATATATCAACCACCGAGTACCGACTGGTCTATGAAATATAGTTCTAGCCCTATATGGCCCAACACGCCAGAAGGCACGGAAAAGAGTCCTTACTTTGACTAAACGACAGTGAGTAAGTGATATAATGGGGCGTCACAAAGGCCGAGGAACCCGTACGTCTTCAGCCTGAGAATGTTGGGCTAGTGCAGTCCAAAATGAACAGTATGCAGCCCTTGTCCACACAGGACTGCAGGTCGTAACTGGCTGGTGTAGCAACTAGGGGCGCCCTAATTATAGATAATGCTAATGATGATAAGACCTCTGCTCTATTACATTCGCTGCTGCTGCTACCACCACTACCACCACCACACTACTACTACTGCAACTACTGCTACTGCTACTACTACTACTACTACTACTACTACTACTACTACTACTACTACTACTACTACTACTACTACTACTACTACTACTACTACTACTACTACTACTACTACTACTACTACTATTACGACTAAAACTGTTGCTGCTGTAGCTCCTATTGCTACTACCACCACTACTTCTATACAGTAATTACTACTACTACTACCACTACTTCTACCACTACTGCTATCACTACTACTACCACTACTACCACTACTGCTACTACGACAACTTTACTACTAATACTGCTACTACCACCACCACCACTACGACTGCCACTGGGTTATTAACACTGCAGAAATTGTAATATTGTTTTTTTTGAGAAGTGATCCCTAAATGCTGCTATGTTTCTAACTGACATGCATTTTGATAGAATTGTTTCTATTTCTGAACTACGCATGTTCACAGCTCTAATTATAATCGGCTTGGAGATTCTGCCTGAATCAGCTTGGGACGAGTTTAGAGATAGCCGCCAGTTGTCTCTAGCCCAGAGAAGCAGCCAGCAGTAGCCGCAGATGTGCTAGAGTGCCGCAATTAACTGTACTCATTGTCTGTCAGCAGTCGATTGCGATTATGAACATCCAAGACTTCTAACTAGGTTAAAATCTACAGAAGCGACTTTTTGTCTTTCAGTCGCCATCGTTAGTAGCCAGTCACGCTTCTTCGATTGAGAATTAGGAGAATTAGTTAGGGGGGAAAAAAGCCACTATTGACAGCGTCACGCTGACAGAAAAAAAGCCACTGTTCAGCGTTTTGCTGAATAAAGACCACCACCTGGCTGTAAAACACTATGTCAGCAGCGATTAGACCAGCTGTAAAAAAAGTAGCGCAGTCGTTGGACGAGAATCAGAACGGGATCAGCAGGCAAAGACGTCCATCCCCGGATTATATGCCATCTGAGCGAACTTCGACATCTTCGTACAAAGCTCCTAGCATTGGGAGAAAAAAGCCGAAGCCAGTTGAACCAGAAAATCCAACTGGTTTGTCAGCGGCCCTAGGTTACATCAGTAGCCCCGTAAGGTACCTCACGTCCGTTTTTACACAGCCGACAGAACAGCAAAAGTCTCCTCCAAAATCGAGCTTAAAGTCCAGAAAAATGGCTAGAATTCATGAAGCGAGATCACCACACACCGTGGAAGTTATCCAGCTGCCTGAAATGGAATCGGCGCCAGTCATCATGGTCGATACACCACCAGAAGGAGATACAATGAGTACGGAACTGTTAGAACCAATCACAGAAAAGAAGCTGGATATTGTTCAGAACGTATCCGGAAAGAGAAAAAGTATGCAACTACCATATCCGATACCAAGAAAGGTTCTGAACCTAAGCGATCCAATTCGCAATTAATGAAACCTCCGTCAAAGACCCGTATAACGTTTTCAACAAGGAACTACAGAGAAAACAAAAGACAGTCACCCTCTCCAACCTTACGGATGCCGGCCGCGTCTCCAAGGATACTCTCAGCATCCAGTATCAAATTCGCATCCTACAACAACCGATCGTACCGAGTGACCTCCGCCGAGAAGGAGGAATCTGCGAAATCTAAAAAATCAGGCAAAAAAGTGTTTAAAATTGACATGGATAGAGGTCCATTAACTTCGGGCAAAACGCAGTCGTCTCCAACAGCGTCGGAGAAACGCGAGGAGCCCGCACATAATTATGTGCCACTAAATGCCATAGAGATTTCTCGTCTTTAGACAGACAGGTTTTTGTGTTTGCCCAATTTGGAAACGGTCTGGTGCAAGATATTCAGAAAATTGTGTATATGTTTGCGACTGTTATGTCATCATTACATAATTCGAAAAGAATTATATTTTTTTACACGATAATTAAAAATTTTACGCTTTCACTACCGTTTGTATTCAACAGGCAATCTAGGGATGACAACATCTGAAAGTTTACAAATATACAGCTAATATTCTACTTTTCATGTTTTAATAAATATCACATCAGTTTTCAGCCACTAAAGAAATATCTTACTACATTAGAAACATAGCGAATATCACGCAGTAAACTTATTGTCTAGAGTTGAACTCCAGTAAAGAAGTTAAACATAACATATGCGAACATTCGGGCACACGCTCAACGTGTGCTTAAGCATAACAAAGTATAACCTTTGCAAACGCTCTGCAACAAAGAATTTGAAATCAGTAAAATACCGTGTGTATACCTTCTGACCCAGTCTTAGCAGAAATAACATCTTCATACTCTCGTACAGCTTTAATTTATCACCGAGTTTTTGTATTTACAAAAAAAAAAAAATTCTTCTATAACTGACTAGCTTATTAGTTAAATAAACCACTTCAAACTATTGCCACTTGGACAGGTAACATTTTCTTTCATAACTCGCAACTTATTTTTTTTGAAAAATCTGGTTTCAAGTGCTATATTTGAGTGCTATAGTTCGAACTGTCTGGATAGATTTTTGCTATGATGTGTGATGCAATATTGGATTTGCAATACGTTACATCATTAGGCAGCCCTGACAGACTTTCCTATGGCACTCTTGTAATTAAACCCTCAGAAAACTCAAAATAATAATTCGCATTTGTTTTTCCAAAAAGCGCACATTGTAAATGGATGTGAATAAACGGGGAATATTGATTCAGATACGCCATTACAAGACGTGCGATTAGGTTGATTTTGTGATTATTAGAATCATCTGCTTATTGCGGAAGACAAACATTCATATAGTGATGTGTGCTGGGAAATCTGAAAGAGGCCAGACATTGAATTATCTTATCTGGCCTCAAAGCATGTTGGTATATTTGATGTGTGTAAAATCTGCATTGATACAGCATATGAGGTACAGGTCAAACAATAAACAAAATACACGGCTATACACTTTGTCTGTTATCTCGTGTGTCGACAGTGGTTGATAACCTTATTGAGTTTTGTACAGTTATTTTTGATAATTTTGACACTATGAGAGAAGCGTTTGGCCGAAATGGTTAATGGTGCTGGACTCTCGCGCAGATCACTGTCGATCCTTAGTAAGGGATGGAGATTTTTTTTTCCTGCTGGGATAAAAATCATCAGCTGCGGGTTACTGGTATGGTCTCCCCATCACTGTCAGTCAGATGCAATGGACTTCATGTTTGCATCTTTGAGGTCTGTGCAGTCGGTAGAGGTCTGCATCCAGGTCTCTCTTAGTCCGCATCTTTTCTTTTCCTTTTCCAATGAGCCCTGTACTGTTGTTTCGGAGAGGTCGATAGATATTATTACGTGTACGTACCACTGCATTTTTTTCGTCGCTTCACAGTCCCTTCCCCGCATCGTCCTAAAATAGTAATACACGTAGAAATACATTTTCCAGTTTTCATGTAGCAATCTTTTAAAAGTAAATTAAGGGTCCCATTTCCAAACTTTTTAGCGTGTTTCGCAAATAGTGCCCAGCCCTGTGCTTCGATTTAGGTGGGTGACAAATAGGCATTGATTGTGGTCAATATCCAACTTTGCATTCCTATTTCAGTTTAGATATTTATTACTGCACCTGATTCTTCTTCTTCGCTTCCACCTTATACAACAGTGAAGTGTCGAGGGAAGATGTAACATTCGTTGATGAGCTCTGTAAAGAGCACTATTAGGATTGATATTCATTTCTGTAAGGTTGTTCAAAACGCCATCACTTAATCTTTTCCGAGGTCTTCCGTTTGCTCTATTCCCGTTATAACGTTTCAGTGTGGCTCTTTGTGGTAGATAATACCAGGGCATTATTTTTATGTGTCTAAACCACTTCATTTGTTGTTCTTTGATGATCTGTAAGACTGGCTTTATTCCTAGCATTCGTCTGATTTCGTGATTTCCTAAATTGTTTTATCTCTGTTTTCACAATTTTACGTTCATTAGAGGATGTAAGTGTCCACGTTTGGCACTGATAGCATAGTGATGGCTAAAACAATAGTTCTGATAAGATTCACTTGAGTACTCCGGGGTACTGCACCTGATAACCGCGCCTGATAACTAATAATGTGTGGAAAGATGAATTCCTGTTTCTGTTTTCTGTTTCTGTCCATAATTTGTGGCACTGGTAACCATGACGTGGTCTAGGCTTTGTGAAAGCGCTTCATAATTCTGAAATACCCAGTTTGATTCCACATGAGATAATCGGGCAGCAAACCCCTGTTTGTTGATTTTGACAGTGATATCGTCCCCTCCACTAAGCCCTGAACCATTTAAAAAAAAAATAAATGCCTAAAGATCTTATTACATGTCCCTACCATTGCATTTTCCCGTCTTTTTCACTACACATCTTCCAAAGCTTTTCTTCATCATCATTATCATCGTCCTTAAATTATATTTTATTCAGTATGGTGCTCACAAACTATTCATCTATTCGATTCTACCTATACAATCATTTCGAAATCACTGACGAAATTCGGTCCAGTACCTCTTTCCTGTTTCGTCAACTTTCGTTTTCGGTATTTTTTCTTGGAGGTCCTTGTTTTCTCAATCAATTTGTTGCTCATTAAAGTGATTCTCTGCTCTCTTCTTCTGAGGATGTGCCCATATAGCTCCATCTCCTTTGTTTCCTAACAGTTGTCGATACAGTTCTCCTATGACTTCACGTCTTGAATTCATCAGTAATATCTTTTCTATACATTTTTCACTGGAGATTGGACATAATAGAGTACTGAGCAAGGAACTGACACCCCAGCACTCGGGATATTCACAAAAGCGCTCCGACCTTATCTTCAGGCAGCATGTGAAGAGCTTTAATTTCGATGGTGACTTGTAGCATTTTGATTATATGTCCGTCTTGCCTTTCCTCTAAATGTAAACTGTCCAAAAGATCCACTGGTCAATCCTACTTTCACCATTCTCTCCAGACCACATTGATCTATTTGTGCCTCCGCATGGTTCACCGGCTTCCAAGGGCCTCGCGCACGTCTCTAGCTTGTCAACCATAACTTCACCACTCGCCGGTGCAGAACTAGCCAATTTGAACTAGACGCTCTCTTGCCTCCTCGAGGGTCTAGGGTTAAAGTTCCCATCGACGCGGATCTTTGTTTCAGTTTCTCAACTGACCTTGGCTCCCAGGTGGTCAGTTAGTAGCATGTCCTTTTCAGAACCTTGCTCCCATAACAACCCTACGGAAAACTTCTCAATCACAAGCAAGAAGTCCCGCGTCCGATACACCAATCTGGAGATCATCCGCCACATCCTGCACTCAACTTATCTTTGTCCTTCTTCTTCCTCTCTTCCCAAGCATATACCCTTCCATTATTGTTCTCTCTAAACTGTCGTGACGTTTCGAGTGACCAAAATATTTGAACTTTCTGTGTTTTATCGTTTTTAATAGCCAACTTTCAGGACTGGGTCTACGTGACAATGTCACATAAAGCCAAAGCAACCAGCGTGATGACTGCATCACCCATCCAGTGCCATAAATAAACATATAGGACACGTGTACTGACATGGTACACCATACTTCTTCACCCACTTAACTCATAGCAGTCTTCAGAGAAAATGTAAGATTCTTCTACGTACTCTTTCTAATGTGTGTAAGTTGGTAGTCATTTCTGTAAGGTTGTTCTAGATTCCACCGTTCCATCATTCCAACGCCTTGTCTCCCCCATGATCTTCGCTCCTTATATTGCTTCAACAAAGCACAACATTCCAGCAGTATTATGCGGTAGATTCTGGCACTGCCGACTATTGGAGATAGGCTCAAAGTAGTGCAAGAAACACAGCTTGCATCAATCTTTAGATAGAGCTAATGATCACAAAATGAAAAGAGGAATGTCTTGAATGGCGCAAGCCTAGCCGGATTTAGATTTGTGCATGCTTGAATTTTTTTTTAAACAACAACTAGGCGGGGAGAGAACTTAGTCGAAATGTTTGAACAAGATTCGGACTTTGGTTGGCTTCTAACCAGGGCTGTACCGAATAGTGATTTGTACTATTCGGCCGAATACGAATAACGGGACCAACTATTCGGCAGAATACGAATAGTGTATAGTGTAAAAAGTATCTAAAAAAAAAAAAAACATTTATAATGTCAAATGTACGCTAAACTTTTACATCTTTACTTACTTTACTTTACTTTTTCCTTCCACGTATGCCGCTAAGCGTTGTGGGGAGATGCAAGTTCCTGTCGTAAGCAAGGCGGGCAGCATCTGATGTTCTGAGGCCATGCTTTTGGCAGGTTTCGGAGACCCCGTCAATCCACCGTTTCCTTGGTCTTCCTCTTGCCTTATATCCTGAGCTTCTTTGGTTGAAAATTTGTGATGTTATTTGATCATTTTTCATCCTGGTTAGATGTCCAAACCATTTCATTCTTTGATGTTCTATGTAGTCTAAACATGGTGTAGTTTTGACAGTGTTTCTAATGTCTATATTCTTTATCCTGTCTAGTCTGGTCTTATTCGCTGCTTTTCTTAGACATTTCATTTCACAGGCTTCTATTTTTCTTTCGTGGGTCTTGTTGATTGTCCATGTCTGGCACTGGTAGCAGAGTGTTGGAATGAAGATGGTGTTTATCAATTGTCTTTTGGTCTTCATGGTTATATCTGGATGTTTAAGCAGAGGTGATAGTTGGTATGTGACAGCATTTGCTTTCTGTATTCTTGTTTCTATTTCTCTGTCCATTCTTCCGTCCTCTGTAAATATACTGCCCAAGTATTTGAACTCTTTGGTTTGCTTGATTTTGGCACTTCCAACATTTATATTCAGTGGCCTGTGTGTTCTGCTGATCTTCATAACTTCTGTTTTTTCTGTACTGATTCTCATATTATGTTGTAGACAGCTGTTGTTGAGAGTAGTCAGATGTTCCTGTAGATCATATTCATTTTGATACAGTATGCTTTGATCATCAGCAAAAAGTAATTCGTTTATAGCATACACGTCTGGGTTTGCTTCTACAGTGATCTTATCCATGTATGTTATGAAAAGTAATGGTGACAGTACACATCCTTGTCTGACACCAGTTGTGACTTTGAACCATTCAGAAAGACCACTAGATGTTCTTACTGCACTTTCACTTTTTTTCATAGAGGGCTCTGATGTTGTCTAATAATTGACCCTGCACTCCGTAATCGTCAAGAATTCTCCACAGCACATCTCTGTCTACACGGTCGAATGCCTTCTCTTGATCTACAAAGACCACGTTCAGCTCTTTATCGTATTCGAATGTCTTTTCACAGACTTGTCTTAGTGCAAATATGGCATCAGTGCAACCTCGCCCTTTCCTGAAACCGAATTGTGCTTTACTCAGTAGAGGTTCAACCTTTGCTCTTATCCTACCTTCTAAGATCTTTGCATACATTTTCCCCACATGACTTAGTAAAGATAACTTTTACATCACATAAAGTAAAACATAATAGTAGAAAGTTGAGGTTTACTGCTGCAGATATCACTCGTCTTCATACATCTCTCTGGCTGGCCGTATCTCCCCAATTTGTGACACCAATTGTTTGCAGGTATGGCTGGACATTATCTCTCGAACTTCTTTTTTGTCTGCCTCGTGGTCTACGCCCATTCCTCTCTCAGGTGTATACAGTTTTTACTTCTCTGTCACCTGACATTCTTTCAATGTGCTCCAACCATTTTAGTCTGTTAGCTCTCATGATGCCAGTGATCAATGGTGATTTAAACAGATTATGTGTTACGTTTTGCTTCTCACTCTCCATTCCCCGCTGTTAGCATCTTTGATGGGTCGAAAATTTTGTTTCCGAAAAAGCTGTAATAAGGCCTCATCTTTTATTTTTCTGCTTCAAGTTTCAGAGCCATATACAACGACTGTTCTTATCAACGTTTTATATATTTTGATCTTGGTGTTGAGAGACACTTTGACTTTAGCAGATGTTGAAGGGCATAGTATACTTTATTTCTAGATTGTATTTTAGATTGTATTTCTTCTCTCAGCATGTTGGAGCAGTCGAAGTTTGCACCCCAGTCCTTATATGTTTCCGTTTGTTTGATTTTCATACTATCGACTTGGATATGGCCGGAGTTTATATTCTTTCCATGTCAAGTTAGTATTCGTACAGAATAGTAAACATTCAAAAACATTTTATGTTTCGCATCCTACAGTCAGTGTGTGGTAACTAATAACTAGGATTGAAATAACCCTAAGTATTATAACAAGTAACTCAACTTAGAAATTGTCACTGACAGCTTAGTTAATGCAGGAAAGCTGCATTAGCTTTCAACAAAACCAGTCGTTCCATGTTGTCAGCATTAAGGCAGTGTATACAGAAGCGGGTGTAAGGTAACTACTATTCGTATTCGGCCCGACCGCAACTATTCGGCCGAATACCGAATAGTCAATAGGTCCACTTTTCGGCCCCGAAGCGAATACGAAGCGAATATTCGGTACAATCCTTTTTCTAACAATGCGCCGGGGATACAGAAACAAAAGTTCAACCCTGATTCATGGGGACTGTTGACCATGTCTGTGATTCCCAAACTGTGCGCCGCGGCGACCCAGGGAGCTGCGACCTCAACGCAGTGGCGAATCAAAATATTCGAAGATACACCAGCTTTCGTTTTGTTTTATCTCTCACATACGAATAGTCATCCTTTTACTTAGGTTATGACGTCGTGGAAACATTTCTAGTGAAAAAAGGCGCCGCGACTAAGACAAGTTTGGGAAACACTGGCCCAGGCGATATGATTCTCTCTCTCTCTCTAGCTCTCTCTCTCTCTCTCTCTCTCTAGCTCTCTCTCTCTCCAGCTCTCTCTCTCTCTCTAGCTCTCTCTCTCTCTAGCTCTCTCTCTCTAGCTCTCTCTCTCTCTAGCTCTCTCTCTCTCTAGCTCTCTCTCTCTCTAGCTCTCTCTCTCTCTCTAGCTCTCTCTCTCTAGCTCTCTCTCTCTCTAGCTCTCTCTCTCTCTCTAGCTCTCTCTCTCTCTCTAGCTCTCTCTCTCTAGCTCTCTCTCTCTCTAGCTCTCTCTCTCTCTAGCTCTCTCTCTCTAGCTCTAGCTCTCTCTCTCTCTAGCTCTCTCTCTCTCTAGCTCTCTCTCTCTCTCTAGCTCTCTCTCTAGCTCTCTCTCTATCTCTCTCTAGCTCTCTCTCTCTCTAGCTCTCTCTCTCTCTCTAGCTCTCTCTCTCTCTCTAGCTCTCTCTCTCTCTAGCTCTCTCTCTCTAGCTCTCTCTCTCTAGCTCTCTCTCTCTCTAGCTCTCTCTCTCTCTAGCTCTCTCTCTCTCTAGCTCTAGCTCTCTCTCTCTCTAGCTCTCTCTCTAGCTCTCTCTCTCTCTCTAGCTCTCTCTCTCTCTCTAGCTCTCTCTCTCTCTCTCTCTAGCTCTCTCTCTCTCTCTAGCTCTCTCTCTAGCTCTCTCTCTAGCTCTCTCTCTCTAGCTCTCTCTCTAGCTCTCTCTCTAGCTCTCTCTCTCTCTAGCTCTCTCTCTCTAGCTCTCTCTCTCTCTCTCGCTCTCTCTCTCTGTATCTTTCTCTCTCGATATATACATATGGCTTTGTGTTTATAGATAGAATAAATGAATGGAGTTTCATAGCGAAACGAATTGACGACCCTTTGTGCAAGAAAGCCTGGCATATGATAACACAGTATCTAGTTTTGAGGCTAGAAATATAGGAGCCACTGCAACTTTATGTTTGTTTAATAACCAGATTCAGTTACATGTAATGACTGTAACCGACTCCAACGATGAGAAAGATGGAGACAAGCATCTCCTGGTAGAGTGGAAGGCATTGCTTCAGAGATCTCGGGTTAAGTTGAGTTGAGCTGATTCAAGAACCGACATTACAGAAGTCGGGTCCTTCCCATAAACGCTGCATCCCCATCTTCAGCAGCTAGCCAACGTTATCAAAAGCACTTTTTTTGCATATTGACATCGTCTGAAAAAAAAAAATCACATCACATGAGCGAGCATTATCTTGAATTTAACTGCTGAATTTTCATCTCCTTGGCACCTGCTGACCACTCTCTGCACCCCCGGCTTAATTTTATTATGACCCTACACAAATCTGACCGGCACTCTAACTCGCTCCTCTCCTCGCCTAATGTTCTCTAGGATACACGTCTGTCTGCAAATTGTTTTTTCTGCCTGAGCCATTCATGACTTCCCTCTTATCAGCTGATGGTCCTTAACTGTCTCCAGAGCTTTGCGCAAAGGGTGATCTGTGTCTGCAGTTACTCTGAGATGTAACTTCGACTGCAGCACTTTGAGCCTAATCACAACAGTCGGCAAACCAAGGACGTATCGCAGGCACTTCACTGAGGTGTCTCTGGCGCTCTAGTTTAATTATCTTAACTCTTTGAGACAGTTAGCAGTACTACTCCATAATATTCAGTCACTGAAAGAATTAAGTGCTGCTATATGTGAAAAGCATTCTCTGCTTTATTTCCATTGCAGCCATAGCCTGAAGTGCACCGAATCTTTTCTGGCATCTTGTCACAACTATCTCCACATCGTCCTTGAAAGGCAGGCTCTCTCTCTCCCTCTCCCCCTCTCTCTCTCTCCCTTTCTCTCTGTTGACGTTTCTACTTGGGACATCAGCTTTAACCATCCTGTTGTCTAGAGAACACCACAAAACAGACGCCTTTTCTGGTTGGACGACAGCACTAATTTCTGTACACCAGTCAAGCACTAGGTCTAATGTCGCCTGCAGTTCCTGGTCTGTTCGCGGGTTGTCATGATGACCATTTTATTGTTTTTACATGGAATGACAGTATGTTGGGAAAGGAAAAGGTAGACAGACCGGCTGACTGAGAACGAACGAACAGCGTGGAAGCACAAATAGGCCACGACAGTTTGGAGAGACTTGTGCAACAGGAAGTGACCAGAAGATCTGGTCGACACTCCACACCCAGAAGACAAGTAAGCTAACTATACAACTAGGCTGCCACTGATACTTCTGGCTTGGCAAATCTGCACCGAGTGCTGAAGCTGGGAACGAAGGACTGATAAGATTATCCCGAGCGTTGTGATGTTGGTTATAAACTCATTTCAAATCAGCATGGTTGTCGGTAGTTGCTGGTAGCAAGGAAGTGTGGTCAGATGCTCAAACGATTTCATTTGTTTTTCTTTAATGAATGTTATGCCTGATTTCAGTCCTCGTCTTGTTGTAGTTTTTTTTTAATCTAATGGTTTCTTTCCTTGTTATATCGAAAGACAACTTCAGATACAATACTTTCCCAATCATTAGTAGTAATAAGGATAGATACTGGAAGTCAAAAACATTCCTTTTGTTTTTTCAGCAAGTCAAAAACTAGTCACATATTACGACATGCTTACTATGGACTCTGGAACTAACACTGTAAAAAGAATTTATGAAACAGAAAGTTACCAGAACAAGTAACAAGTTTCTCTTCTGAGTATCAGGACTGAAGATAACCGTTTTTCAATCGCACATACATTGCTATGCTAGGTTCATTTGCTACATAACTATTTCTACGATAGGTTCAATCGTCAAACCAAGAACATCAAAGCTAATTCGCCATCGCTGACAGTCAATCTAAGAAAAAGGCCAGAAAAATTAAACAATGTGGAATCGATTTCGCAGACGATCACACGCAGATACAGGAAGCCAAACTGAAAGTACCAACGAACCAGCCAAGGAAAAACAAGCTGTAGAAAACACACAGGATGCGTTTGCCCAAACTTCCATTACAGAATTACCACCTGTAAAACAAGCGTCTGTTTTAGAGGCATCGACTTCGACACATTTTGTGGACAGAAAACTGAGTGACCAGCTTTCTAATTTATCGAAAATTCGGGAACGAAACCTTATAGACAGTGCAGTTAATACCTCGGATACTTTGTTTCCAGTAGCCTCAAAGGTTTCAAAGGTCTTTATATCCACCTCGACACAATGGGAAGATGACCAAGTGTCTAATGATCGACCGGGCAGTATACGGTCCCGCCAGTCAGCTGTACAACCTACAACAAATAATGTTAATTCAAAAGAAGCAACAGTGCAGACACCCGCTGCTAGTACTCTGTCAGACGCTTCCAAACCACACAGATTTAGTTTGTCAGAGAAGATTGGAGACTGGATGGGTAGAAAGAGTAATCGATTGTCAGTATCATCAGGAGAACGAAACAACGATAAACAGGTTCAAACGTCCTTTGAGGACATCAAAGAGGAGCAAAAACCACAACCTCTGCACAAAGCAACATCTACACAAGAAGGATGGCGGCTTGGTGATCTTCAAGAAAGGAGTAGTATCAATAATCTGGCAGCGGCGGGCCTAAAAGGAACGTCACTAGACATACCTGCTCCGTTACGTATCTCATCACCCAAAGATGCAGAAGCAAACACATTCAAAGTTGATAAACCGGTTCTAATCTATCCCGCTGATAAACCTGGGTTATTCTTCATGCCAGGTCTCACCAACATCCCATTGCTGGCACCGTTTCCCGTTCCGCCTTTCTTTCCGCCGCCACTACCCCCTCTTCCTTCATCATTGCCAATGCCGCCATTGGGCATTAAACGTCTACCCTTGATTCAACCGTTGCGTCAGACAAAAGGTAAAGCTTCTGTACCGGAGCAGCGCGAAGGAGCGTCACCTTCTTCAGCGGAATCTTCTAAAAGATCTATCACAGACACACCACAAACGTAGACGGTCGTTCCTCAAAGGTGTAAACTCACAGCCAAAGAAGGACCACATCGAAGATAAAGATTCCGACTTAAGCAGTTCTCTCTTCAAGGACCGTGGGAATAGGGTAAGAGAGAGAAAGAGAGAGAGAGAGAGAGAGAGAGAGAGAGAGAGAGAGAGAGAGAGAGAGAGAGAGAGAGAGAGAGAGAGAGAGAGAGAGAGAGAGAGAGAGAGAGAGAGAGAGAGAGAGAGCATCGTTCTCAAGGTGTCGTAGATCGGCTTCTTTCACATAGTTTGAAATGGTATAGTGCAATTTTTTAAGCGCAAAAATTCATACACATTACCTATACGCTAAATACTCACGTAAACACACATACACGACACACAAAATATACAGAAACACACACACACACACACAACGCATACAAACATAATGGTGCGTATGTATGCGTGGGTGTAATGACTGGAGCTATAGAGAGAATGGCAGAAAACACATTAACAATAACTGCGTAGACAAAAAACAATTTGAAGGGAGATAGATAATGAGACAGACTAAGAAGTCAACGGAAGGAGATAAAATACATACAGACCTACACATGTTTGGAGTCACTAAACAGACATGGGGAAACAATCACAGCAATGAAAGGAGACGAGTGATATCTGCAGTAATGACATTTTGGGTTCAGAATGCTGAAGAAGAAGAAGAAAAAGAAGAAGAAAAAAAGAAGGCGCGTATCTGTGCGGGCGCGCATGCGCGCGCGCATGCGCGCGTGCATGTGTATTTGCGTGTGTGTAAGAGTGGCAGCTCAAGTGCACGTGCATTTTGATTTCTCCTATTCTAATCTCTCTCTTCGAGAAACCGCTTTATATATCCCGAAAAGCAAAACATAACACAAAATGTTGACTAGAAAAAGCGTAACGGAGGGAAAGGCAAAGACGCACACAAACACAACCAAACAATCGAAACCTCCCGTTGTGTTTGTGTGCGTCTTTTCCATTCCCTCTGTTGCGCCTTCTAGTCCACATTTTTGTTAAATTAAGCATTTCATGCTACCAGCTCCACTGCAGTCACCCTCTATTTACGTCATTCCTGTATTCGGAGCTTGAGGCACAGGCGTTTGCGAACGCGCTTTGTAATGTCGATATACCCGGTTTGATTTAGGCTGCGGGCGATATGACAACAGACCGCTGTGAGTTGACATCGACAGTGGTAGGGACAGCTGACCACGCAGACAGCAACGACAAACCGCCAATCGTAAAATGTGCCTAGTAAATATCACAAACAGCAAAAATCTAAGCTAACGTCTAGTTCTGCAGCGTCCTGTAATTCCCCCCCCCCCGGTCCCCGCCCCTTTTGTCTTTCTTCTACTGCGTTCATTGGAAAATATAATTGTGTAGCGCCCAACCTATTAAATGACACACAACTAACTTTATTTAGTCTAAGATTTTTCCTGGCGTAGAACTCAGTGCACACGCTTCACAGTCTTTGACTCACCTAAGCTCGATTGAGTGTGCTGGTGAAAGAACAGTAGTATAAAAGTCCTACGGCGTAAGAGACTCGGGCCTAACCACGGGTCTATTTTACAAGGACAACAGGGGACGCATCTTCCCACTGAAGCCAACTTCCATCGTGAAGTCAACACCCCTCTCTCCCCGTACACCCCCCCCCCACTAAAAAAAGTATAAGAGACATCTGAAAGCGTCTAATGAGGTCTGCAGTTAAAATGAATGCCTTTTCATGTTTTAGACAAATCGGCACTCGATTTCAATCAGTTCGTGTACTGACCTCACTCCATAGGTACTTAAATTTCTG